>JAAIXI010000219.1:6615200-7071955 GCA_013403645.1 Heliconius nattereri | reverse complement strand
ATGTCACTGCCCAACTGTAAAATCATTGCTTATGCAGACGACACTGTGTTAATAATACATGGGAGAGAATGGATTGAGGCCAAAAACTACGCCGAGAATGCTATCAGATTGGTGACACAATGGTATGATGACAACCTTTTGACTATCAATATTGATAAAACTAAATTTGTGGCTTTCTCTCAACGACTCAGCTCCCAACCGACATCTGACTTTGTTATCAAAGCGCATACTTGCTCTCATCAAAACGACTGTAGTTGTCTTAAACTTTCTCGCGCCTTCAATATTAAATATTTGGGGGTTACTATAGATTGCTGTTTAAGCTGGTCACTTCATATTCACAATTTATCCAACCGCATACGTAAAATAATTCCGGTATTTAAAAAACTAAGAAACTCATGTGATTCTGACATCCTACTCACAGTATATTATGCTCTCATACAAAGTCTTCTAAGCTATTGCATCGTTGTTTGGGGGGGCGCCAGCAAAAACACAATACTTTCCTTAGAACGCGCACAAAGAGCCATACTGAAAGTTATGCTACGGAAACCTAGGCGTTTCAGTACGGATCTACTCTACCGTGACACCTCTGTACTATCAGTCAGGAAGCTCTTCATAACGTTGGTAATACTCCGCAAGCATAGAAGTATTGTTTTCAGGCCTAATTGCAACCGTAATAAGTCCAGGGTCTGTGAAACTTTGTATTCCAGAACGAGGTCTGCTCGCACGCACTTTTACATTATCAGCGGCCACATTTATAATAAAATTAACCAACATAAATATATATATCCACTACCTTTTATTAAATGCAAAAAAATAATTAGAACTTGGATTCACAAACTGTCCTACATTGAAACTGAGAATTTTCTTCTCAACTAAATAAATACACACTTACATATCTTAAAGCACATATCTGCGCATGCACACATACACATACACACAAATACATAAACATACTCACACACACATACTCTCTCATACGACTAATCACACATACATATACTCACACATACTTTGTTCATTGATTAATAATTTTATAATGTTTTGACGATTTTGAAATATTATATAGTGTTTCTTGTTTTCAACTTTATGTTTATGCACTTTATATTTATAATATTTAACTGATAATTAATGCTTCAAATGTCTAAAACGTCATTATAAATTGTTTAAGGGGCAAAGACGCTGGTGGCTGTGACACAGTTTATACTAGTACGGCTACCAACGCACTCCTCTTCACTCAAGAGGCAATTTGTTAAATTTAAGTTGATTTGAATAAATATATATTTGAATATTTGAATTTGAAATGTTAAGAAGTGCGATATGAGAAAAGGATAGCAACAGTTGAAATAGATATAAACAACGAAGCTCCCTACAAACGCATAGATCAGACACGTACCGACGTAGCTTATGTTGTAGCACGTTAGAAGATTGGGTAGCCGTTCACAAGAATCCGTAGCGTATAACCAGTTTTTTATTAGAAGGCGTAGTGCTTGCAAGTGCTTGCTACGCCGTCGTTTATATAAAATAACGGCATACAATTTTTAAGTCAGTCTTGTAATAATAAGATAAATAAGACATGCCACTTAAAAGAACTCCTCCGGTTACTTCACAGAGGTCTACTTCGAAGGATTCTTCGTCTAACTCGAGAAAACTAACGGTTCCGGGACCAGATCCCATATTGCATCACTGTGACTCGGCACCGGATCTATCTTCGATTGCAGTTAAAAATGTGGAGCGTAAAAAACGAAAGTATTGTGATGATGACACTAATTTTCTGACGATAATTAAGGAGATGTTTACAGATTTCACAAATGCTATGGATAAAAACTTTATGTACCTGCGCAATTCCGCAAGTCATGAGTGAAAAATACGACTCTTTCTTATCCAAGTTGTCTTCTCTTGAAAAACAACAGATTGAAGACAAAAAAATCATTAAGAAACTGGAAGAAAAAATAGAAACACTAGAACGAAGGTCTTGTACAAATGGAGTTGAAATCAGAAATATACCCAAGTTGCAAGGTGAATCCAAGGAAAGCCTATGTGGCTCAATCATCGAACTAGGAAATAAATTGGATATCAATATCCCACCCAATAATATCAGATATATATATACTATATATATATAGAGTTAGCTCTAAAGACAATTCTCAACCTGTTATCGTAGATTTTTCCGGAACACTATTAAAAGAGAAAATCATAAAAGGGGTAAAGAATTTTAACAAGAATAAAATTACAACTGAAAAACTAAATACGAAGCATTTAAATTATGAAATACCGGTTAAGCCCATATTCGTATCAGAATGTCTGACTTACAATACTCAAAGATTATTTTATTTGTCTAGAGTATATAAAAAATCTTACGATTACAAATTCTGTTGGACTTCTAACGGTGTGGTCGACCTTAGAAAAGATGACAATTCTCCCCAAATTCGTATTTCGTGTGATGTTGACCTGGATAATCTAAGGAAGAAAGAATGACTAGCTGTGTTTACTAATTTGTGTTTTTTAAGACTTCTACAGTGGTACATCTTATATTGTCATGTAAGAATATCTGCACTTATGTTCATCTATTGTTTATATTTCTATATTATTTTAAAACCAAGGCTTTACTTAACGGATAAAAATTGTAATTATATATACATACATAAACCTACACTTATCATCTACTCACACGTTTTTTAAATCTTCAATAGCTTTTGTACAAAAATAAATGCATGTGACACCAAGGTTCTTTTAAAATCTATTACTACATACTTACATATATAAAATTTTATACAGAGGAAAAAATTGTAAAGAGTTTTTTTCGGTTATAGCTATGCCAACGTCATTTTATATTTCACAGCATTTCATTAATGTATATGATAACGCGATTCGCTGTGATAGAGATATGCTTTTACATCAACGTATTTCTTTTTTAAATTCGATAATATAGAAGACTTGTCTTTAAACATTGATAATGTGGCTATTTTTAAATCAATGGAAGTTGATTTAGAAATATGCCATTAACTATTGCCAAGATCATCAAAGCTACTACTTTTAACACAGAATATTCGCAGTATTAACTGCAACATAACAGGCTTCGAAGTTCTGCTGTCTAGGCTGAAAGTAGAATGTGATATTTTAGTTCTAACGGAGTGTTGGCTGGCTAAAACTGAAGTCATTCCTCCTATCACCAGCTACTTCTGCAAAGCCTCCACTCGTAACAGTAATCTAAATGATGGTGTTGTAATATATTATAAAAATAATCTTAATGTTTTAATAGAGGAACCTGTTATTATAGAGGCATCCGGCCTTGTGGCAGTACTGGACACACAAACAGTTATTATAGGAATATACCGCTCTCCTTCCTTCATCAATATTGATGGATTTCTTGCATCTCTTGATAAGGTATTACAGAAATACTCTAATTTTAATAATATTGTACTTATTGGGGATATTAACATTCCAATAAATTTGAATAAAATTAACACACAAGGTGAATGTTATTTAAATCTTGCTGCAACACATGGTATGTTACCAGCACATACATTTATAACGCGAAGCAATTCTGACTCGTGCATTGATCACGTTCTCGTTAAAACAAGAACTCCTACTCTTACATTGGTTGCTCATACTACTCTGACTGATCACTACACTGTATTAACTAGTATAGAACTTAATCCTTCCCGCAATTATGCCATCTCCACGAAAACCATAGTAGATGTAATAAAACTTAAAGAAGACATTTCTAATATAAACTTTGAAAAGATTTACCTTTGTGATGATCCGGAACTAGCCTTAAATTATCTAATTAAATATCTGCAGGATGCCATTACTGCCAATACAAGAGTGCTGAAGCTTTCCTGAAGATGTAGAATTATAAAACCATGGATTACTCCGGGCTTACTTCGTTTCATTAAAAATAGAGATAAGCTACACAAAAAGTATAAGCGACTACCAAATAATGATATTTTAAATTTGACTTATAAAAGATACAGAACCTTCTGTAATACTATCTTAAAAAATTGTAAAAGAAAATACCAAAAAGAACAAATTGATAACGCAAAAAAAGATAATAAAAAATTATGGCAGGCTATTAAGAATATTATCTATAGAAACAGAGAACCTAATTATCCTAAGGAACTCCTTACAATTTCTTCTTCTCCTCAGAGCTCTTTAAATATTGTAAACGAATTTTTCAGCAATATTGGCCGAAACTTACCTGAAAAATAACCCAACAAATCAAGCACCAAAATATACCCCCTCATTGTAACAGCACTCAACTTACTTCATTTGTTTTGGAAGATACAGATGAAAAAGAAGTAGAGTCCCTAATTCGAAATCTAAAACAAGCTTGTACAACAGGACATGATGAAATAAGTAACGCATGCTTAAAAGAACACAGTAACTCACTTTTTGCCCCCTTAACACATAAATTTATGTTTGCGGAACGGAATCTTCCCCAAATCTCTTAAAAAGGCGGTAATCCTTCCAATATTTAAGAATGGAGACAAAAATGACCCTAATAATTACCGACCTATCTCAATACTTCCATCTTTATTAAAGCTATTAGAAAAAAATATTAACCCTCGATTAATTAAATATCTTGACAAAATTGAATTTCTTGCTGTATGGCTTTCGTAGAAATAAATCCACAGAACAATGGGTCCTCTCCTTACTGAACACCTCAGCTCCAACTTGGATAGTGGCAAAAAATGTCTGATTATTTTCTTGGATTTAAGTAAAGCGTTTGATACCATCTCTATTCCTATCTTACTGAAACAACTAGAATATTTAGGCGTTAGAGGAAATAAACTAAAGCTTTTCCCAGATTACCTCTCTGATAGATTTCAACATGTCAAGGTTGGCAGTTATACTAGTGATGATCTCAAAGTCTCTTTTGGTGTTCCGCAAGGGAGTATTCTTGGTCTCACCCTATTTTTGATCTACATTAATGATCTTACGTCACTGACACTCCTTCATACTAAAATATACTCTTATGCAGACGATACTACTCTCGTTTTTACTGGACATACGTGGAAGGATGTGTTTCACACGGTACAGTCAGGCTTAGACAACGTCACTAATTGGTTAAGAAGTAATAGTCTTACACTAAATGTTGACAAGACTAAGTATATCTGTTTTAGTATACGTAAAACTAACTAACAATTTTAATAATATACGTAGCATCATTGCTCACACATGTGATTTAAATACAGGCTGCACGTGCTCTTCTCTGGAACGAAAAACTAACATTAAATATTTAGGTATAATCTTAGACGAAAACCTTCGTTTCAGTGAACACATAAGAAGCTTATCCGATCGTATGAGAAAATTAATCTACATTTTTAAAAATCTCCGACATGTAATTGATTTTCCAACAATGAAACTGATATACTATGCCTTGTGCCAGTCTCTTCTCACTTATTGTATAACAACCTGGGGTGGAGCTGTAAAATCCACTACAAATATTCTTGAGATTTCGCAACGTACTATTCTCAAAGTCGTAACTTTTAGACCACGCTTATATCCTACCTATGAACTTTATCAGTATTGTGAAGTATTAAGCGTTAGACAGTTATATCTGCTATACTCGTATGTTATCCTCAAGCAACATTTTAAGCTAACTTTTGATCCCAATGTTCTAACTAAGCGTCGAAGTTACATGGTGTGCGACTTACCTAGTTAAGCATTTATCCCCTTACGTTGGTCCTTACATTTATAACAAAATAAATAATTTTTTAAATGTTTATCATTTAACAAAAGGGTCATGCAAACGAAAAGTGTTCAATTTTTTACATGAGCTCTCTTACGAAGAAACAGAAAACCTGCTTTGTAAAGACAAATAAATATATTGCTATTAATTTAAATCCATACCTATATTATAAATTCGAAAGTAACTCTGTCTGTCTGTCTGTCTGTCTTTAAGGCAATCAGGGCCAAACCGCTAATTTAATTGTGATAAAATACTCATATAGAGATACTTGAGGGTCTCGGGATGAACATAGGATACTTTTTTTCTCATATTTGTAATATTTTCGATATTACAAATATATTAAAATACTTATTAATTTGACATGCAATTTATTCCGCCATGTTTATAACAACCGCCGTTGCTAAGCAACGATTTGCAAAGTTTGTTGTTAGAAAACGTCACCCAAAATAAGTTTGCTTAACGCATACATGGCGCGCGCCGACTCAACCTTATGAGACACAAAAACAATATTCTCCAAAAATATTGTCCCTTAAATATTGTTTAAAAAAGTCCGCGTTGATATATACTATAGATATAGATTTGTATACATTAACAAAAATTAGATGATTTCTATAATTTGATATTCATCCTTATGAAAATAAATATAATAGTCACTTTTAGCATTTCATCTAGATGGAAATTATACGTAAGATGGTTTACTGTATAACAATTTAATAAATAATTAAGGAGATGTCAGTGATTCGGAATGACCTAGCCTACGAGTGGTAGGTATAGTATGACTTTGATGGTTTTGTAAATTTTTATATATTTTCGAATTACTGTTAATTTTTATTTAATTATTTGCTGCTTATTACTACTACTACTTATTAATTTATCTCAGTTCGGTTATCTATACCGATGTTATACACTTAAAATATCGTTATTTTAATCTTTTGTTATTTTATTTAGTATTGTTCGCAAAAATTATAAATTATTTAATATAGAAAAATGGTCGGTACTTTTTCTAATATTAAGAATTTCCTTTAGTTACTTTTACTTCTTTTGTTTGTTCACATCGGTTACTCAGATATTTTATCTAATAATAAATCTCCACTTATTATTCTTTTTTAACTTATTTTAATTATTTAGGATTATATTTTCTTACAAATTCTATTAAAAACCGAAAATAATTTCATAAATATATTTAATAAATAATCGTATAGTTCAAGCGGGCGTAGCCGCGCCCGGGCCCACTAGTATACATATATATCCTTAAATCTTTCACGCTATAATTTAAACACACAACATACACATACACAAAACAAATAAATAAAAATCAAATTACACATCCTCTCACACTCACTCAGGCACAATCTCATAATACACAAAGAGAGGTCACGTCACACTTAGAGCCTAACTGTTGAACAATTATAAATTTTTTTACAGGCTAAATATAAAATTTTCTTGTGGGGATGGGTGCTGTATACCGGAATACAGGCAACTAGTCCGGATACAGAGGAAATCTTTAAACTTTTCTTTGTAGTTGTTTAGCCTATGTTTGTATCTAAAACTGATGTTTACTTAAGCTAAGTTGTTTGTGCAAATCAATAAAGTTTTATTTATTTATTTATTATTTATTTTTTCGAGGCATTACTTGCTGAGTGGTGAAACTCAACGTCGGGCTTTTTTCTTGATGCCAGAGCAAATGAAAATATTAATGAATAATAATTCATGTCCTCGAGTGGGAATCGAACCCACAACCGACGAGTTACTATATTTTATATTGTCGCACAAACTTCATATATATATGAAATTCTTCCCTTTTCCTAGGAAGGATGTAACTGCTTTTGAAGGGAGCCCACCTCACCTATAGCAACGTCACATGTACATCTGGATACAGTATCTTGCGCTGGTTAACTGGTGGATTATGTGACGTTCAAAAAATAAATCATGTTGGTACATGTATGTGTTGTGCAGTACCGTCAACAAATCGTAGCCGCCCTGAAATTAGGATTTTTGAACTTTTGCGCAATGTTCACTCGTGACGAAAATAAGGATATTATAAAAATTCTAAAATCAAATACGCTCAGATATGTACAGCTAATTCAGGGCGGCCACAACTTGTCGACCGTACTGTACTTACAATAAACTTGTCTATCTCCACCTTAAAACACTGGCTGGCAACTTTGTAGCTCCTTTAGTGATACATAGCGTCGTGGGTGGCGGTGATCACTTACCATCAGTGTAACCTAAATCCTTTTTAGCAATGTCTTTTCCATAAAAATAAACATTCAATTAAAACAGTAGTTCAGATTAAAAGAAAATTATATTCAAAGAATTAAGAAGAGTAAATTAAAAACTCCTTCTCTCCAGCAACTTAAAAAATGTTAAATGCTTTTACTAAAACTTTTATATATTTTCTCAAAGCTGTATAAAAGTTGTCTTGAAAGTTGAAATCACTTAATGCTGTTCTAAACAGAATGTAAATAGATATACACATGATAAATAAATAAAAACGTACCAACAAGATTCAATGCATTTCTTTTTCCGTCTAGTTTGCTGCCTAACCATAGTGTGATGGTTAGGAGAAAATAATGAGGTCTTTGTGCAAAATTAAATACTAAAAATAAATTTGTTAAAAAATGTAAATTTTATTTCTATTTCACAACATGTAGTCTATATTAGTACTCAAGTAATGCTTAGACTTTTTTTTAATTAAGCACTTGAAATTATTTACTTTTTAATAATGGATAGTCTTAGAGCATTTCAGATTAAAAGTCTTAAAGCTTTGTCTAGGATCGTTTATTATTAATTTTATTAATATATTATAAAGAATACAAATTTTATTCAAAAAAGTATAGATTGCTTTAGAGGATTTTGAATGCCACGAAATTGACAACTGCTACTTAAGAATCCTTACAGCTCATCTTTTTTAAAACAATGAATGTTCATTGAAGCATTTTCATAACTTTAAACTATAAAAAAATTGCTATTGGTTTTAATATAAATTTATTCTGTAGCTGACATTTAAATAATATAAACTTATCCAATAAAATTGATAACTACAATATGTAAGACAAGATGTGCAAATATGAAGTCTGCAAATCCTCGCTCAGCACTCAGACCCTGGAATTCATTCTTATTTTCTGGATTTACTTGCAATCTTAAACATACTGAAAAAAGAAAAAAGGATTAATACCTTTTTTTCTATAGTGACATTTTATTTCTCCTTTTACATTTTGATGTGTTTCATAATGATAGTTATATTTCCATATTTGGGATCTGGGAATCTAGTGTTAAGACACTTCCATTCCCGACTTTCTATCAAATTCTGGAAACATTGTGTTGATTTGTGGAACTCATCCAACCAAACCAAACAACCAAAGCGTTTACAGTCGCACCCACTCGCCACAACTGGCATCACAAAATATTAGCAATAATATATTTTATCTTACCTCCAAGCACAAAGCAACTAACTGTAGAAATAAAACCGCTGAG
Organism: Heliconius nattereri; assembly: GCA_013403645.1. NCBI lineage: Eukaryota > Metazoa > Arthropoda > Insecta > Lepidoptera > Nymphalidae > Heliconius > Heliconius nattereri. The sequence goes on along the minus strand of JAAIXI010000219.1, from coordinate 7,062,786 downwards.
GAAGGAGTTAAAGGGGAACGTGCCCACAAGGCAGCAGTACACAAACTGGATAACTGCGGTTAGAAACACGTAGAACAAATACGCGTCGATTATCTTCAACTTTTTTGGTGTCTTAGTTGTGTATTCTTGGTAAAGTTTAGGAATAACAGAAGCGAGAGAAGTCATTTTGCTTATTTGTTTTATATTTGCGCCCGGCGTTTCTCAATTTCTTGGCCGTATATTTTTGACGTATTTTGACGTGACGTGTACTTCACAGCCAGGCACAATACAGATTAAATCAAGAGATTAAATATTATCCATAGATTTTTACAAGAATAATCTGTATTATAAAATAATATTATTAGCATTGTATCGATTCGATAATAATTAATCTATGTAAGGTCTAATCAAACCAAAATTATTTTATAAAACACAGCACGCGAAATTGTTGAACATAGAAAGGGTTTATATCGTTAATTGTAATTTGTGACTTGAAGTATGTTGATATATTTTAACGTTTTTTTTTAACGGATATTCCTTGACAGACAAGATTTTTAAAATGTAAAGTATAACAAAAAACCATAAAATTTTTCATAGTATCACAATATAATTTTTGTAATATTACAATATTTTCCTTTGTATCAAATAATTTCTTTAATTTACAATAATTTGATACGGTAATATTTAAGCAAAATGATAAAAAAGATGACAATAACAGACAAACAGATAATGTAAGTATGTATGCGTAAAATAAAACAACCAGCAACAAGCAAAACCGCTTGTCATATGGGAACTCGGAAAGTGTCAAATAACAAAACTGAAATTGAATTGTGCATGTCATTCAAAACTCACTACATTTTGTATTATTTTCCATTATTAACTCAGTAACTAAGTAACAATGTTGAGTGTAAACGAGAATTTCCCTGAATATGCGGTGCCTGGCGCCAAACAGCATCGATTTGAGCCTTACGCGGACAACGGAGGCAGCGTCGTGGCCATCGCCGGTGACGACTACGCCGTGATCGGAGCTGACACACGTCTCAGTACTGGTTTCTCCATTTACACGAGGGAACAGAAGAAGCTTTTTAAACTATCAGACAAAACTGTCCTCGGCGCCACGGGGTGTTGGTGTGACACGCTCACACTGACCCGATTGCTGCAGGCGAGGATGCAAATGTATGAACATGAACACAATAAATCTATGACGACACCCGCGGTCGCACAGATGCTGTCGACTATGCTGTACTACAAGAGGTTCTTTCCTTATTATATATCTAATGTTCTAGCTGGCTTGGACGCTGACGGAAAGGGATGCGTTTACAGCTACGATCCAATTGGTCACTGTGAAAGATCCAACTATCGCGCTGGAGGTTCAGCTGGAGCTCTTCTACAACCCCTACTTGATAATCAAATAGGGTTAAAAAATATGCAAAATGTAACAGAAGCACCCATTCCAAAAGACAAAGCCCTGGCTCTTGTGAAAGATGTGTTCATCAGTGCTGCAGAACGTGACATCTACACTGGAGATAGCATCTATATTTTAATAATCACTGCAAGTGGGATTCAAGAAGAGAAATTTGAACTCCGTAAAGATTAAATGTATCATTTTGTAATAATAAATAAAGATTACTTGAAAATAATATACTGTTTAATATTTCAATAAGAACTTTAATACCTTCTGTTAACAAAACAGACATAAAAACAATTAACTCAATTTATTCTAAAAATAATTACAAGGTAACTACAATATAATTACATATTTGTTCATCTATTTACAAATCTCAATCTGAATAATTAACAATTTTCATATACTATTATTTATTATATTTAGGCATTACAAATAGATTTTGTGGGAAGATTTTATCAAACATCTCTTTTATGACTTCCTGTCTGGAGTTATCTCCTAGAACTGTTGCTTTGATTCTGGGTGGAATGGTGTTCCCTGCAAGCAATGGGTGAATGTTATAACAAAGTTGGACTTTATCTTTGGGTGGAACTGTCACAGAAAACTTTTTGTATCCTGAAAACATGTAGGCGTCAGATCCCTCCACACTAACGCTGAGTCTTATAGGAGTGTTGGTGTTCCCTATTAGTGTACATTTTAAAGGCACAGATGTCTGCAAGTCCACAACTTCTGGGTAATTGACTTCAATTGAAATAGGACAGTCATCTATAGGAATCGAACATAAGGCAGTGGTGCTCATTACACATTGGACGTCAGCATTACTTTTTCGTTTCCACATTATGTTATACAGCCCCACCCTGGTCGGTGGATCTTTTGGCTTGTACTGAGCCTGTATACATATAGCATCAGATGCAATATTTTTTTCAGAAACTTGTAAATTAGTTATACACGAAGATGGTTTTTGCTTGTCTGTATATTTAAAACATTCTATGGTTTCTAACTCTGTGTTAAATATGAGCAAGTCCCAAGGACTTAGAATTTTAATTTGAGGCATAACTATGAAAGGATCATCTACAAAGCACTTTGTGATAGGTTTAAAGTTCATAGCTACAAAATTAGTTGATACTTCAAATGGTTTGACAACTGCTATTTTTGTAGTAAAATCTTTTACACATTCAAGTTGAGGAATATCATGGATATCAATGTGATAAGACACTTTTATCTGCACAGTTGCTGTGGTTGTTCTATTGGTTTTAAGAAAAAAAGCATTCGAATAAGTTGATTGTTTGTCTAAATTTCCCACAATAATTTTTAATGGCTGTGTCTGTGGCTCTCCGTGCTTGAAACTTAAGTCTGTTACTGACTCAGGGTTGGGATTGTCAGTGGAGCTCAAAAGTGTAAGAACTATTGTCATATCTGATACTAAGCTCTCCTCATTATTTGTTATGGTAAAGGTGGTCGGGAACCATTCACCCTGCAGTGCCGGCACTGCATTTTCAATTGCTATAGAAAACCTGCACTCTCTGCTTGTTACACTCGTTGTAGTTAAAGGCACAACACAATCAAATTCATAATCAGTTTTAGGACTGAGTATAAAATGCAGCAGCTCTGGGTGCACAGTGGGCTCTGATGCTTTATTTTCTTCTGCTTTAAAGTTCATAATAATCTTTCTTCTCCTATCAGCATCCAAGATAAATGACACATATTTAACATTTAATTCTGAACCACTGTCGTGAGGGTTTGGTTTAAATTGACACAATAATCTTTTTACTTTACATCCTTCCAATTTTAAGGTGGAACTATCTTCATCAGTTATTGGGATTTCAATAGCTTCAGATTTACTTGATATTGTTAAATATGCAGCTTTGAGGTCTAGGATTGTATCATAAGTGAGGCGCACAAAAAGTTCTACTTCAACTATTTCATCCATTCTATACTTTGGTTGTTTAAATTTTATTTTTACTTCTATGAAACTAGTTATATTAACCATGTCAATATTCACTGTGAGTGGTTCCTTTTCTATTGCCATTTGCCACAGCTCCAGTGCTTTGCTTTGAGAAGAGGCTGGCAGGTCAGGTTCTGGAGCTGGAATGTTAAGATGAAGAACTGACATAATGTTTCTAAATATCCTCTCCCTATCATTATTTGGCACTTGTATATGTTTTGAGAGTGCCTCTACAGAGAGCTGAACATAGTCTTGTATCTTAGCAGACAGGTAGGCACATTGTAGGGCACGATTCAGGACATATGAGGCTAGGAACCACCATTTTTCCCTTCTATAATCCCAAAGCATGTGACTTAATAATGTGAGAGCTTTACCATAGTCTGCACAGTAGTAATATTCATTTGCCATTTCTACAACTAATTGTTTTCTCATCCGAGGTGAATGGAATGTTTTAAATTGAGATATTGCACTACCTAAAAAGCTAATTATCATAGCTGAATGATTAAATACTCTTTCATTATATTGCAATGCCAGGATAGCTGCCTGTTCTTTTTGAGGATCATGGGGATCGGCACTAAGTCTACCTGGTCTCCAGGGTCTTTGACCATAAAATTCAACTATACCCTCTAATGGGTCGGGTGGTGGTGGATACTGCAAGGCCTCATAACACACAGACCTCATAGCTTGTCTTCTCTTGACTGTGAATTGGGCCGCATGTTGGTAATAAAAGCCTGGATGTTGAGACTGTATCCCTGGAAGACCAAGTCTAATTGCTTCATCAAACAATTCACCAAATGCACTATACTGCCTTGCTATCCACGCATAATGTTCAAAGAGAAGCTCAGTAGATCCAATTCTATTTTTAAAGCGCTCTATATGAGATTTAAGTTGTGCTATCGCATCTCTTGCCAAATTTAATGCAAATAATAATTTACAAAGTTTATAATTGATGTATCCAGCCACAGTTCTTATTTCATGCATATTAGTTTCAACTTGCCTGGTCTCATATAAGTTATTGTATGCATGCAAATAGTGTTTGTGAGCCGTGCTTAGGTCCTGCTTCAATTCATTAAGAAAACCCAGTTTAAACTGATGTCTTACAAAGAGATACTGGTGGGTTGTCTTATTTAAATGGTCTCTATGCTGTTTGATGTTCTTTGTCTCATGATGGTAGTAGTTCTGAGCGATATCATAGAAGGCATTCTCAAGTCTTATTATGTATCCCATCAAATGCTCACTGTGGGGGAGGACAAACAGTGACTTAGATTGTATTTCACAAGCGGAGCAAAGTGCCTGAGCTCTCTCTGCTCCCAGCATGTACTCTGAAGGGGGCGGGGAGAGCCCACTCTGGACAACTACAACTGCTACTTTAGTGGCATGTCCCTCGACCGCTGCGCGGATCGACTGCACTCTAGAGGCACATTCTATAATCTTCTCGTTCCACTGGGGATCGTTCCATTCCATATCATAAAATATAACGACCACAGCAGGTATTAACGAAACACGTTTCTGAATCCAGTTTTTCTTCAATATTCCCTTCGGTATGTACCATTCGTACGAGTTTCGTTTGGGCTTAACTACTGGAAACTCAAACGTGTTGTTCAACAACTTAAATTTTACAGACGCTCGGTCTGGCCGTCTGTTATTGGAGAATGCGTCCCAAATAGTTTTATGCACGGCATTGTTTACAGTGTCCAGCCCTGAGAGCCCGATTAGGGCTAAGGGCTTCAGAATAATCTCTGGCGGAAACTCCGTGTTATCGCTCGGTTGGGTCGCCATTTTCACTTTACCTATTGAAAAGAAGCCGATGCGGCGGAAATCTGTACAGTTCTCAGTTCATATTGTAATATATACACAATTTGCAAGATGGGATGTAGTTCACGCTAGTGACCTCCAACACCCCATCGTCACTCGTCAACCGAGAAATGTCATTTTGCACGAATTTTCATATATTTTTGACAGACTACACTATGATTGCAGCAATGCGATCCATTCTGCAGTACCTTGCCAATGTTTCATCAATACTTTAAGAAAATCTTATATATCTTACACGTTTTCTTACAAATTTATATATCACGAATATAATTTTTTCAAGCAAATTATTGTTATTTAAGAGAATTATTATACTTAAGTACTACAACTAAATTTAATTTTTGGATTCTTACATTACGTAAGATGGAATTTAAATATAGTTTGCCAGTTGACATTTGTGACGATTATTGACAAACTAAAATAACCTACAAAAACAAGTTGTTACGCGAATTATCAATAGAAAAATTAGGTATTAGTAATATTAATTGTTTGAATATTTAGATTTCTTTGTAAATAAATCTTTGTAAATAAATTCGTAAAAATGACTTCGCAAGCGTTAGCTTCTCTTACTGCAACATATACAGATTCAGAAGGTGAAGAAGATATGGAAGAAGGGCAACAGACGCCAGAGAAGGAGGAAGCAAGTATCGCCACACAGTCATTGCCAACTAGTCCTAAGAATATCGATGAAACGAAGCAATCAGCATCGGCCCCTGTTTCTCCTAAAAGACAGCTAGTTTCTTATGTTGATGACACAATTGTATCAGATGAAGAACTACTTTCACCGAATGCTGAAAATCAGGACGATATGCGAAGATTGTCAATGGAAACAGATACAGATGAAGCAGTTCCTCGTTCTGATCATGATGACTCTGAAGATGGTGTTCTCATTCCTCCAGAGCCATCTGGTAAATGTCCAAAAGAATTACAAGAATCTATCGCAAAATTCTACAATAGAATGATGACTGAGGGGGTTGACATGAATAGAATTATTCAAGATAAGAAAAACTTTAGAAACCCTAGTATTTATGAGAAATTAATTCAGTTTTGTGATATAAATGAGTTAGACACCAACTATCCTCCAGAAATATATGATCCATTAAAATGGGGTAAAGAATCATATTACGATGAGCTTGCAAGAATTCAAAAGTTAGAAATGGAAAAGAGAGAGAAGGAAAGAAAGGATAAGCTATCTAAAATTGATTTTATATCAGGTGTGGTCAAAAAATCGGACAGTGACGATGATAAAAAACGAAAATCAAAATGGGATCAAGCAGCACCCAATGTAGCATCAAAACCAAGTATTAAACAACCAGGACTTCTGCAGCAGCCCCTCACCAGTAATGTCACTGGAACTAAAGGAACTGTCATATCAGCTTTTGGATCAATAGCTAAGAAACCCAAAATATGACATAAAACTAAGACTGACAAATAAATAATAGCTATTTGGACATCATATTGTATAAATTATAATATTTAAACAATATCTTTTAATTATTATACTTTTTTAAATATTAATTTATTTGGAGGCCAATCTTTGTGCAGGGGAATTGTGCAACTGTAAACGCGACAGGAGGTTGTGGGTTTGGGGGCAATGAAATAGTTAATATTGTCATTTTGTTGCTCTGGTAACAAGGCTAAGCGTGGCGTTGATTTCCGTCACTCAATACCCATTACCCTCAGAATTCGGTGGAAAGTGGGAAATGGAAGTGTCTTATTAGGATTGGAGTGTCTTAACACTAGACCTCTGCCTACCATTCTATTGCGAGATACTAAACTTAAAAATATTAAAAAGACTACAAACGCGGTTTGATTTTCAATCGGACGAATGGTAGTCAAAGTATAGGAAGAAGAAGGCTAGGCCGAGAAAACCTAGTCTTATGACACTCCCTTCGCTACGCATGGCCAAATTCTCGAGGCATTGTGTATTGAGTGGCAGAACTTTCCTCGACTTTTCACACACATATTCCACTGTGCCACGACGACTTTTGGGTAAAAAATATATTTATAATATCTTTAAATTACTGTAACTAATTGAATAAATATTTTTTTGTTTTAAATAATCGATTTACATTTAATCGATTTCATGGTTATGTTGGCAGCACTGCTCTTCGGGTATGAGAGGTGAGGGGTAACTGTATAAACATAACAAACCTTTGTTCGCGGACGAACATTATTTATCTGCGTTTTGACATACTGACGGTATCGCGGATTGACGACTTTAGGCCAATTGACATTGTATTTTACTTATTTCAAACTTAATAAAATGTCCGAGGCTCCCGAAGGCGAGGCGATCCCCTCATCTAGCGAGAATGTCGAGGGCGGGGTAGTGGATACGACAGAGGATGAGGGGCCATCACCTAAAAAACGCAAAACGGTAATAGAAAATGAACAGAGCGACAAGCTGGAGCACAGACTGGGGGGCATTCTGTGCTGCGCAGTTTGTCTCGACCTGCCCCATGCGGCCGTCTACCAGGTATTTGGAAAACAGCCGATATTTACACATTGAAATATCTGCTGTTTCATATTTTTTATTAACACACTTAATTTAATAATGATACGACGTTGGTAAAGTAGTTCACTTTGCAATACCTATCTTAAGGTACACAACAATTGAAATATAACATTGCATCGACATTCGACTCGACCGTCACGCAATCGTGGCGACGCAATAATTTGACTATTATGTAAACAATTTTTTTTAGTCGTGTAATTATAATTTATTTTCTTATTTTATAATATTGTCTCCGAATTTACGCCGTTATTTCTTATGATGTCGCCAGTTACGTTAAAACCATAAACTTCCATGTACTTATTAAGTGTTAAGTGTCTGGACTTTGTATGGTTAAGTTACTCAGTGCTGTGATATTGTATGTTAGTCTACTCTGTAGTCTGTATGGTCTTGATATTAATTATAATATGTTGTAGTATGTGTATTTTTGTAGTTTTTCACTTAAATAAATATTTATTTGTGAGATGTAGTTCTTTCTTTGAATCACCTTAGTCGACCCTCTCCCCATTCCACTATTAAGATTGAAATTTCTACAACTTTTCAATGAATAAAAATGTAATATTTAAGTTTTTGAAATTAACAGAACTAAATCAAACAAAATATTTCATTTCAATATTTTAATCATTTTTTATTATTTTTAGCAAATTTTTTTGTCTATAATAGTTATGTTTACAACTTATTACTTTTGATACAATGTGTATTGATAATAAATATCAAAATTATTTAAATAAATTGAACTATACTTTTATTTCAGAGTCAACATGAGTAGCGCAGGTAGAATAAAGAAAAATAAAAACAATTTAAATGTGTCTAATTCCATCTAAATATTAACTTTTACTTTTTATTGGTAAAACCACCAACTTCTTTATTTAGCTATGGAAGTACAATTTTTTAAAATATAATTATTAATTTTGTTGTCTTTAATAAAAAAAAGCACAATTCTTAATAATTCAAGTTTTAGTATTAGCTTCAATATTATATGCTTCTTAAACAAAGATTTTATAAACACATAAAACCACTATTTGATGATTATTAAAATTATTATTGTTTATTTTATTATGAACAAATTGTGTTTAATTTGACTATATATTTTTTTGATTTGGAAAATAGATCATGAAGTATTTACTGTGATGGAATACTATAAAACATTCAAAACTTATACCTGTTATATTTTCCATAACTAAACTCAATTTTAATAAATTTGCAGTGTAGCAATGGACATTTAATGTGTGCGCCATGCTTCCACCATCTCCTGGCCGATGCTCGTCTCCGTGACGAAAGTGCCACCTGCCCCAACTGTAGAGTGGAAATATCCAAGGTCTCAGCCTCCAGGAACTTGGCCGTGGAAAAGACTGTGTCAGAATTGCCTGTAGAATGTAGGCACTGCACCAGGGTTTTTCCACGTCATTCTGTTCAGCATCACGAAGAGACGGTGTGTGAGGATAGGTATGTAGTGAAAGTTTTCTTTTTAGCAGGGTAATGAGAGAATTTAGATACACAGTTTTCTTCTCTCATCTAGAGTCTTACTAAAGTGCAAGAATAAAAATAATTGTAATGTAAAATAATTATTCTTTAAAGTAGGAATCTTATGACCATTAAAACAGATGTTTTGGGAATAGAACCCCTGACCTCTGCCCAGCAGAGACAGTCATGAATCAGAAGTCAATACCATGATGAACTTTTTATAATTTTTCAAATTAAGAGTATATATCTATTACTTAATTATGAAACCACCACAACTATCGTCCTTTTTTTTACTTTTCCTGATTGATTTTTAAGATCTGTTACCATTTGTCTCTTAATAACGCTGTTGTATGCCTGATCATTCAATTATCCAGACATTGAATGTTGAGTGGTAGAACCTTACGCCGCGTTTTATCTCTATATATGTATATAATGTCAAAATAAACGATAGATCGTCATGTTTAATAACACCCTAAATTTGCCGTAGTAAATAGAAAGCATAAAAACTGATGGTAAATTCAATCCTCAGGGTTTACAAATTTTCCCAAATGGTAGTAGAGTCCCGGCGGGGTAACATATTCGGTGGTTTGGTTCGCATTGTGTCCACTGTGTACTGCCTCCTGCTGACCGCCCTGCGGAGGGCTTACCTCCTCCCCGACCCCGCGGTTAAACGCCGTACGTACAGCAGGTGCGTTGGCCGTTGACTGACTTTAAACTTACCTTATGTACGAGTATTATATGGGCTTATACTTTATATAATTGCGGCATTTGATATTATTGTTTGTTTTGATGTTGAATAATAAAAATATTGGGGTAATTCGTAATAATTATATACCGATCTACAGATTATTCGTTTTTGTAAAGCACTGTGTATGTGTACATAGGTATAGGTGAAGTTAGTTCTTATACAAATTATAATATAAAAATACATAAATAAAATAGTTTCATCAGTAGATAAACATAGAAATATGTAAATATATGGTGTATGGTGCGGTTATTTAAATAAAATATTTATCTATTAATATACAGAACAAGCATGAATGAAACATAATTTGTGTGTGGATACCTAACAACTCATATCTTAGAAACTAATAATAATTATAATATAACAATTTAAAACCAGTTTATAAAGTAATGAACTGGTACTAACGATGTCTATGTACTTGCTTCCTAATGTGATGGCATAATGCGAACCGAACTAACGACCCAACACGACAATATCGATATTTTATGAAATCGATTTATGTAACTTTTTTATTTTAGAACGTTGTTTGAAATTCTTGTAAACGAAGCCGCTTTCTTTTAATTATTTACCCTAATCTTATCAATTAGACAAAGCAATGGCAATATGAAACTCTATTTCGTTGCTTTATATTTCATTCATGAATTTTTGTATGACGCCAGTGTTGAGGAACGCTGTATAATGTTCCCACAATGTACCATACACACTTTCAACCACTTTTTTTTCGTTTTGGTACCGACAATGATAGCTTATCTTGCTTGAACATAATCTTTGGCACTTAGCTTCAAGTAATGTATCAATAATTGTCATAATGTCCCATTTATTGCCTGAACCTATAGGCATACTTGCTAAATGTGTAACTTTAAAAGGACGACGTCGTGCCGCTACGCGTGCGTGGGCTGCGGATGGCGTGGCGCGGCGCGGGGCGCGAGCGCGCACGAGGCGGCTTGCGCGCACCCGCGCCGCGCCGCGCACGAGCTCGTGGACCTGCTCCGCCAGCGCGAGCGCGACGCCGCCGAGCGCCTGCAGCTCTACACGCACCTGCTGGACCTGCTGTCCTACGAGAAGATCACTTTTAATGGTATGGAGACTTGTGTTCCACAGCTTGTTTCCAATGGCGAATCACAATTTACTTCGGTTCTTAAATATTTGTTACAAAGTTTCACTGTAAAATTTGGAAGTTTAGGTAAATCGGAAATCCTTTTCATTTCTATAAGGTAACGAAAATATTTGGTCCGCAATATTTCCCCCACTAAGCCTGTTGGTAAATTCACCATGATCTTTTATCATTTGTCAGTGTCCTTCTTTTACTTCAGTGGTAAGAGGAGTAAGAGGTATTAGTATTTTAAGCAGTAAGCGTAACGTCCGATTATCCCCCAATATTATTCACCAGTTCCCTTGTGAACACTCCTTTGTCTTCTACAGCTTGTGCCTTTTTCTATCGTCGTAACTATTTCCAACCTCTTTCCACATAATCCCTAGTCTATATATATAAAAGGACATGTTTCCACTGACTGAGCGTGCCAGCCGGAACTGCTGATGGTAGAAACGTGAAATTTAGACAGATGTTTATTATCGTAATGTAGACATCCACTAAGAAGGGATTTTGAAAAATTTAAAGAGATGAAATAGGGGTTGAAAGTTTGTAGGGTAAAATCTTTAAACCGTCATTGATTTTTATAAAATTTGAAATTTAGACTTAAAAATATTTCATTGAACACGTTTTTCGTGGTTTATTAGAATTTTCCCCTAAGGGTGCAGGCAGCAGATAAGCAGGCGAAGCTGCGCGCGTCCGCTAGTAGAAAATAAATTTACTACGATTTGCACACAGACGTGCAGCTGAAACCGTATCGTACGGAGGAACTGCACAAGCTGTACTACGAAACGTCTCGCTTCTCCTCGTTTGGGCATCAATGGGTGGTGAAGGCATTCGTCAATAGGAACCAAAGAGATCCCACGCAGTCCTCTCAAAGGGAAATTACTTATCAGGTAAGTTAGTCTGTGTTACGTTGTGTTGAAACAAAGTTTTAATGTCATAGAAAAAAGGTTTTGTTGGTTTAGAACTTAATTTTTAGGGCGCTTTTATTTATTAAAGAATGAATGTTCAAAACAATTAATTAAGTGTTTATTTAAATTTTAGTCCTTTTATACTCGATACCAACTATCCTGAGCCTGAGTCAGTAAAATGTTTGAAGTTTTCTAACATTTTACTACTTTCAAGTTTCTACAATGTTTGTTCATGGAAATAAGTCTTTTATAAAAATTAAAAGGGTACAATTTGTAATACCACTTGTGTTCTCATCAACTCACCAGCTGGTTCTCAAGAGCAAGCCGTCCCAAGCCCTGAACGTGTCATGGGCGCTAGTGCGTGGGCCGCACGGCGACGCGGCTATATCGTTGGCGCTGCGTGCACACTGCTTCCGCGAAGAGGAGGCCGCGCCCGCCGCGCCGCTTCCCCTGGCGCACCACCAAGACGTCAACGTGCTGCTCGCCAACAAGGCCATACACTTTAGGTGACTATTGACATTTATACTTTGTTTTAGCTTTTAGAAGGAACCAGTGTTAAGACACACTGTTCCCCACTTTCTACCCAATTTTCCATACATTGCGTGGGGAAACGTTAAGTAATGGAAAAAAGCCATGCTTTGTTACGAAACTGTAGCTCCTCTTCTGCTACATGAGCTGACTTACCAGGGGACTCGTACAAGAGTTTGCCTTGCCTTTTGCATAATAAAAAAGGAGCATTCTCACTCGGAAGAATAAATTATATTAATTGCCTTAGCTCCTTATTAGTTTCGTCACAATGTATCAAAAATATGGCGGTCTGTGAAAAACGAACTATCTTAAAAATAGATTCCCTCTGTTTATCCTGATATAACGTAGACATTAAAAAATATATAAATGTACATGTATAACTAACACTTTTATAACTAAAAAAAATTGTATGTTTCAGACTCATCATGTTCCTGTCGCCTAAATGATGCCACTCGAAAATGAATTATAGAAAATCACTTTGGACGCGCCAAAGATCGATATTATATTTTTATACTAAATATTAGAAAATACTACAATCGATAACTCCATTTTAGTTTTAGATAAATAAATTGTGTAGTGTTCTAATATCTAATATTTGTTTATGAATATTTCTTTTCTTTTCATTTTACCATAACAACTTATAGAGAAATTATAATTATTGAATTTATAAACTTTACTTCCACTTATATAAACTTTATAAAGAATTTGATACTTATACTGAATTGGCAAGCTTAAATTAATAAAAAAAGTAATATTTTACAATTGTTCTATTATTTAAAATCTCGAATAGATTAATAAAAAATATTAATTCGAGAATTATTAAATTAATCAAATATTTGTTAAATTTAATTTAATATTTGAAAAGCTTCAGAGATTATAGTAGAGTACAATTATTTTTAAATATAGTTTTTTTATTGACCTGAAAAATTTATATATCTTTAAATAAGTTTTTATTTTAAATCATTATAAAATTTATTTTAAATCATTATAAAATTTATTTAAAACATATTTTAAATTTATTTTTAACCTTTTATTTTGATGGCTAAATACAGCGTGTACTTTGTTTTTAATATATACCTTTATAATAATAATTATTTTGGGATTAAAATGTGCTATATTAATAAATAATTATATGAATGCCTGTTTTGTTATTATTTCTTCCATTATAAATTTATAATTAAAATCAGTGACTGGCAGCGATGGAACATATTTCGAGTGGAATATGTTCCGTCGCTGTCAGTACCCTCGCGAGACAACGTGAAAATGAGTCAGAGATAGTTTTTTCAACATCATATCATCGAATTATACGTTATCTCGTAAAATAAGTAAATCAAAGTGTTAGTTCAGTTTCAGTTTATAGACGTTTATTCTCAATAAGACCTAAGCCACTTACTTGAGAACGATACTTTTAACACAATAGTTAAGTTGTCCTTGTCAATTGCTACACTTACATTTACAAATGTAGCTTATAGTAATTTAAGATTAAGTTGCTGTGACAAAAATAGTAAATTTTGTACTTAACACATTTATATATATAATAAAACTGTAAGGGTAAAATCTGTACATTGTAATATAAAGTAAAAAAACACTTCAGGGGGACTTAATACAACTAATAAAAGGTAAAAATATGATTTTTGGAATTCTTGTCTGTCTGTCTGTTGTGGCTCTTTCAAGCAAAAACTACTGGACGGATTTAAATGAAACTTCTTTTGTTGCATAGCTATTAGTCTTCGCCTACATATAGGCTATAATTTATTTTGATGGCCCGAATACCTGATGTGAAACCCTAGCAGCCCGCCTAATCTATAAGAGATATCAATACAACGCTTTAGGAAAAGTTATTCAGCGTGATGAGCATTTTCTGTTGACGTAAATAAAATGGATCTAATGTGGAACCCCAGTCACCCAGCTAAACTTTATAACATATAATAAGTCACCTTAAATTAAATTATTCTGCGTATTAAACATTTGTTTTGACGTTTTTTAATACCATAATTTGGCGGCACTACCCCAAACCTCAACCAGATACAGCAAATGGGGCTTGACTAGCGTATTATAAATGACGTAGCGCATTTTACACGGTATACACCTTACAATGTTATGTAGTGATCCCAGGAGCGCCGACAGTTTGTTTAATATGTGATTTAAATGTGCGTTCCAAGACAATGTGCTATCCATAATTATTCCGAGGTATTTTTCACTGGTTTTTTGCTTAATTGGGAGATTATTAATAACGAGCGGTTTGTGTAGGGAAATAGGCTTATTTTTAAATAACATTACACAGACCGCTCAGCAAAAATACAAAATATAATAGCCTTATAGGCAAAAATAGCCTAAGCCTAGGCTTATTTAAAAATAAGCATTATTTTTAAAGCTAAAGCTTTATTAATTGCTTAATTTTTAAAGCTAAAGCTAAAGCTTTAAAAATTATGGGACATGTTTTGGAGATATTTATAGTTAGAAAATTGTATTGGAACCATGTATATAGCTTGTTTAAGTCTTCTTGAGCTTGTGCAATGATAGTGGCCATAGATGATCCAAATTAAAATAGACAGGTGTCATCGGCATATAGAGTGAGATGCCCATTTAGCCCAATTTCGGTGATATTATTTATATAGATTAAAAAGAGTAGTGGGCCCAAAATTGAGCCTTGTGGAACTCCGTAATTTACAAGAACAAATCTAAATTGAAATCTATTATCTAAAAAAGACTTGAACATATTTAAGACAATTCCAGTAATATTTAAAGTTTGTAATTTTTTTATAAAAAGGGTATGGCTAACTGTATCGAAAGCTTATTTTAGATCAATAAATATCCCCAAGACATTTTTTATTGTCAATATTGGATCTAATTTTATTAATTAAATCGATCATTACAGATAGTGTATTGCTTTTTGGTCTGAATCCGTATTGCCTTTCCGAAATTAAGTTCATGGAATTCAAATAAGTTTCTAACCGATTGTATATTATTTTTTCTAATAATTTTGATAGGACAGGTAAAACAGAAATTGGTCGGTAGTTGCCTGGGTCCGTTGTAGACCCAGATTTATGAATTAGAGTTACCTTCGCGACTTTTAGCGTATCAGGAAACTTTCCCTGGGATAAAAGTTCATTAAAACACTCAGTTAATTTAGGTGCTATTATATGTTTTATGCACTTCAAATATTTTGTATTTACTCCGTCTATACTTGTGCTGCAATTCGAATATAGATTATTAATTAATTTTACGATTTCCATGGAAGTGCATGGTTTAAGAAAAGAAAACTCATCAGTTAATTGAAGGACTATTTTAGGGAGGGCTAGGGTGGTATTGTTATGTAATTGTTTAGGTATCTTATCTGCTAGTTGTGACCCTATTGTGGCAAAGTAATTATTAAAGGTTTGACATATGTTAGTTGGGTCAGAAATCTGTATAGAGTTAACGACTCATTTTGGAGGTGTATGGTTAGATCTGATTTTATTTACTGCTAGAGAGTTGATTAAATTCCACATACTTTTCGGATATTTGGCGCATTTTATGAATTCTTTATAGTAGTAAGAGTTTTTTGTATCTTGAATTTGTTTAGCTACTTGAATTTTTTTTAGAATAATTTTTTCTTGTAAATTATTATCGTGGGGAGTTTTAAGACATTTAGCCCATAATGTGTTACGTTGATTAATTTCGTTAATCATGTGTTTATTAATCCAATCGTTTTGAGGTGTGTTTAATATTTTAGTTTTGAGAATGTTATTTGTTTGTATACAAGATATTAATTTATTTTCAAGTTGTGTATAATCATTACTTAATTTATGAAAATTTACGTTTTCTATTGCTTTATACAGATTTTTGTTATTAATCGCTTCATATTGTGTTCCTATTTTTTGTGGAGGTTTAATTTTCTTAAGTTCTATATATATTTGTTTATGATCAGATAGTGTTGAGTTAATTAATGCCATGTGGTACTTGTCGTTCCTTAAATTCGTGGTTACGTGATCTAAGATTGACTTCTTAGTAGTAACTTCTCTGGTACAGTATTTTTTAGTTACTTTATTCAGTATGATATGACCAGCTTCTTTAAGTAAGTTTTTATATAGTTTAGAATGATTATCTTTGGCAAGTAGGTCAATATTAAAGTCACCGAATGCTAAGGCTCTCTTTCGTTGTTGTAATTGGGATCCATATACTTCGAGAAAGTCCCTGTAGTTAGTGTACCCAGGGTTAAATACAACTCCAATATCTACTGAATACCTTTCTAGTTTAACCCACAGATAATTGTTTCCGCCCGAGTAGGTTGATTCTATTAAAGAATGTTTCAAATCGTTGTGAATATACGCCGATACTTCTCCTCCTCTGGAATGGGTCCGGTAGTTATAATAGTGAGAGTAATTATCAATCTTCAATTGTAAAGATTGTATTTCGGAAGGGATCCAGGTTTCCGTTATAAGAATGGCATGTATGGTGGTTGGTATAGATCGTAAAATACATTTGAGTTCATCTAATTTGCCAATTTTTGTTTTTTCAATGCTAATTTTTTTCAAATACTCATTTAAGTAGAAAAAATTCAGTCGAGATTTACTGGTCTGCAAAATATTGTAGTTATCTATGATTTGATATGTATTATTTTCTAAGCTCAATACGTTTGGATTATCTAAAATTTTATGTTTTTTTGTAGATTGTTTAATTATTGTGGGTATTCCATGAATATATCTAATAGTTAAGTCAGTTTCTCCACCGTCTTGACGATGCACTAATTCTTCTTGGATGTATTTTAAAAACTTTTGTTGAGCTGGACTGCTGGAGTCTGGTCTGAGAATAGCTTAATAGGTCCTGGTACCTTATTCTTGTTCCGTAAAAGATTTTTTGCAGGCATTGAAGTGTCATAGCATACTTTGACGCGACGAGTTCTTCCAATTGAGTACTTGCCAAGTCGGAAGACTTTGATTGGGTTCGGTAGGTTGCTATCTACCGTCTATAATAGTTTTATAACTTCAGTCTCGCCTTTAGATACTCCTGACAGTGTACTAATGCCATCTTGCTCAGGCAATCCCACGATTATGATTTTCTTTTCTCTGCTAGTACGGTCCTGTATTTCTTTCATGATTTGCTCATTCAAACTTAGTTGATTTTCATGGATCATAGCAGACGACGGAGAGCTTCTTAAGATTGTAACTGCTTAATTACATTTTCTTCTGAGGATATTTTTTTATACAATTTAGACACCTCACTATTCAGGTTAATTTGTTCTTCAGTAATGACAGATACAGATGCTCTGATCTCATTTATTTGTGTTACATTGCTGCGTGCTAAGGTCATAATCTGTTCGTTACTTGACTTCAATTCGACAATTTCCGTCTTCACTTCAGCTATGCTTTCTTGCATTTTAGTCATGATCCGTTCGTTAGAATCCACATACTTTTCTAGAAGTGATAAGCATTCGTATAAGCATACGAGATAATTCCGAGCGAACCTCCTTTATTTCTATGGAACATCCACACCCATTTTCGGGTAAGATTTCTATTGTGCTTAATTTCGATAAATCCAGCTGCGACACGCTGGAACCAGAAACGGGGCTACTAGGCCCAAGGTTCTGATCGCGAGGCGATCTTTGTACGCTCATTATTGGTTCAATATAATTATAAACCAATACAAAGAAAAATATGTTAGCTTGTATTATCGTTATTACAAAGATGAGCAGAAGTTTAGTTGTGCCACCTTCAATTTAAAGTCGTTTAACGACTTACCGTAGCTATCGTATAAGATAGAGCGAGTTGAAAAATAGCGACTATCTCGTACTGGCGGGGGTGAGCTGCCTTGCAGCAGTTCGGAGTCCAGTGCTAGCGATGCGCCTTTCACTTTTAGGATGTACACAACTTTTTGTGTTATTATGTCACAGCTTAGTATTATTTTGGCGTAAAGTTGATGTATTATTTTTTAATTAAACCTAATACACGTCTACTTCGTTTGGAGTGACAACGACGAATCCATTATTACAACTGGTGAATACTTTTTTGAAAATGACAACATTTTACTTACAATTTTAACTAAATGTGAATTTGATTATACTTGTTTTTTCACTTAAAAAAATGTTTAAGCTTACTAAGTTTGATTACGGGTAGTTTGTAATGTTTTGAAATCAAAAAGACAATGTGTTGTATCATAAGTACAGCACAATAAATTCAATGGAACTGCCATAATAAAGCCATAATTAAAACATACGTAGTGTACTACAGAGGTATACATGAGTGCATGCGGTCGTCGCGGTGCAGGGGCGGTACGACCGTTGTGGGTTCGACTCCCACTCGTAGAAATGAAATTTTAATAATTAGTGTATTTATCTGGTAACGAGGTACAAGCGCGGCATTCCGCTAGTCCACACGTTATGTCTCAAGAATTCAGCAAAAAGTGGGGTACGGAAATGTCGCAATGGGAAGCGGAGTGTCTAAACACTAGATTCCCTCTCCTGTATAGCGTAAAAATATAACAAAGGAAATAAGTGAAAAAAAACGACATATCCGATATTAATAAGGTTTATGTCTAACATCTTGTAACTTGGGGGACGATTTTATTTTCTTGGAGACGTCATTCTCAGTATCACTTTCCTGTCCCTCCGCATTCCACACGGAGATGAGACCAGACTCTCCGCCAGTTATTAATAAATCATTCTGAAACGCAACAGAATAAAAAATAGTATCAGAAGTCAACTATAATCGCAAGGGATGTGGGTTTGATTCCCGCTCGGGAGAAAGAATTATTTCTATTGCTTCGCACCCAGTGTTAAGTTAATGCGTTTTCCGTTATTTACACTTCAAATTTTACTAACAAAAAAATTGTCCGGAAAAATAACTTTTACACAAATATTTAATCAAATATTTGTGTAAAAGTTTGAGTTGAGTTTGAAAAGTTTGAGTTTGAGTGTAATAATTTGTTCAAAGCTAAAGTCCAGGATCCCCCCTCTATAAACTCCGTCCCCAAACATTAGTAGTGATTCCGTTCTATTAATGCCATATTTTGCTTTGTACAAGACTGAGAAAATGAAAATATTACATTTTTCATTCCCTGGAGTGGGAATTGAATCCGTAACCGTCGTGTTTACGGACAATCTCAATTAAATGTTTTACGTTATAATTTTTTATTTTCACTATTGTTTGACATTAGCAATGATTCATTGTGAACATAATGGTTGTAGGCTTGTAGGTTCGATTTCCAGTCGCGGAGTGTAATTATTTTAATAAGATGGGCATTTTAGTATATACTTACTTTGTCTAAGTACGCAGAACATCTAACAATCTGTTTGTTTTTTGTAAAATTGGTAGTCGGTTGCAGTTTTTTCCCAGACTCGGTAACTGATCTCAAGACCTGTCTGTAAATAATTATATTTTATAAAATATTGTTACTAAAGAAAACCTGATAGTATTTCTTAAACAACATCAGTAAGTATTGATTAGGGAATCATTTAGAAATGTAGGAGGTGGTCATTTTGACAGTTAATGGGTAAATGGTAAATGAGATGCACATGGTATAATATAGTACCTAACTATTAACTTATAAACATATTGTTTTAAATATTTTGCTTGCATGGTTCCAACCTTCTGCGAGATACCCCTAAGTACTATTAAATTAAAATTGCGTCTATTAAAATTATGGGACCAAAGTTAAAATTTGAATTTGAATAAATCGAAATTGGCTCATATATCTATAACTTTTTTAAGCACTGTTTGTTTAAATCCACTGTCCCTAGAGATGAGACGTGAATATAATTTAAAATACTATCTTTTTTCCTGATTGGAATTGAAGCCACAACATCTCATTAACAGTCAGATCATATAAACTTACCCTTCACCCCCGTAGGACCCCGCAAGTACTACAGTTCTATCTTCTGAAGAAGTGTACGCATCTACTAAATAGCAGTCGTCATCTCTTAGTCTCTGAAATATTTGTATACATATTATATTAACTTTCTTTTTAGTTTCACGCACTACCTACCACATGGTAGGAAAGGTAGTGTTAAGACACTTCATGTTCCACGCGTCGCCTATTTTCGAGATATTGCGTGTTGAGTGGTGAAGCTTAACGCCGCGTTTTTGGAACAAAATGAGGAAATAACAATTTTGTTTGCTCTCCCGAGTGGGAACGCACAACTGTCGCGTTTGGTGTAAATCACTATTACACTACGCCACAACGGTTCTTATATTGTTCTACTAAAGTTATTTTGTAATGCAATCCATTTTAAACTATCCTTGTTGATAGAATTAAATTAAAGGCCGTCGTGACAGACGTATACGTGGTACAGGGTGTAACTGATTAAAGACATTCTAACTAACACAATATATAATAAAAATTACCTTTATACTCCTAGCAATTTTGTCTCTTGGATATCTCTTCATCATGTCTCCCAAAGAAATGTCCCATATTTGTAAATCATTGGATTGAGTAACAACTCCCACTTTGTTTTCGTTCAACCAAGATATTTTTTCCACTGAATTTTCTATATTAAGTGAATAAGTCAGTGCATCGTCTTCCGTCGGTTCTAAAATGTTGAAAACATTTAGAAGTCCATCTATAGAACCCGTTGCTAGGATTTCTGGTTTGTTTTTGTGAAATTTTACCTGGAATTTATAACAATGTCATTCGCAATTTATATTAATTTTCTATTATATACTTTTATAAAAGCAGTTAGTAATCATACTGTATCCTATATATAATCTGGAAATGTAATATTAAGATACATTACAAGAGGTATTCCACTTTAAGTTGCGGAACTCCACTGCTTACCAGAGTGAGGAAATGAAAATACAAAAATTTTCAATCCCCTTAGTGGAAATGAAAACCACAACTCTCGTGTTTATAGTCGCACGGTTTGTACTCTGCGCCTCGAAAGCCTCTACAGTAGAAACTCGATTATCCGGCCCTCAGTTATACAGACTGGCGGTTATCCGGACTTTCAACTGCGATTATTATTTTATACTATCTACTACAATGAAACTTAAGAAAATTTATGTGTGAATATTTATACAGTAAGTTGGTATGCGTAAGTTGGAAAATGTTAAAAATTTCTTAATAAATGTTGGTTTTCGTTCATATATACTTTGTTTTTTTCAATAGACATATAATAATTTTGTGCTCCATATGCACCTTTTCTTTATCGATCCAACTATCCGAATGACTAGTGACAACAATTAGTCCGGTCAAAAACTGAAGAAAGTTGAATACTTTCTCTAAATTACTCAAATTCAAAATATTCTTTATTCAAATAGATTGTTATAAGCACTTTTGAATCGTTGAATGAACACATAAGCAGAAAGTTACCATAGGTTCGGAAGGCAGTTCTGCTGAGAAGAGCCGACAAGAAACTCAACAGTTGCTTGAGTTGCAGTTGTTGCTATTAAATATATAATCAACTTGAACCTTCACCTGTGTAATATCATCAGTATGTGAGTTCCAATACCCGCCAAGTGGTTCCGAGCTCCTCTTGTCCCAGAACACAAGGTAAGCATCCTCTTGTACCAGCTGACTGCCCGCACACAGCACTCGGCCTGTGCAGGATACATCCATTGCATCATACGGCCTAAAGGCAGTGTCATTGTCATCTGAAATAAATGATACAGTTAATGAAAATCACACTCTTTATTAATTATTTTAGAAGGGTATTATATTGTATATATTTATATCTTTGTAAAGTTATGTGGGTCACAAAAAATAACATAACATAACAACACTGTGACACAATCAATTGATGTCAAACTAAACATTGATTGTAATAAAGCAAGAAATGGCCTGACCATTGACATTGTATTTAAAATATATGTTTCAAGTAGCAAAAGTCTGCAAATAATTTAAACATACATTATCTTCTACGATCACCAAACCTTATATCAAATTACACAAAACCTTTACATACTTGTTAGTGGTATGTTTTATTCTGTATACATCAGATATGCTATGAAATTTCATGTATATTCATTTCATAGTTTTCATGAAAGTGAGACAAGTTTTTCCATTTCTAATATTAGATTTTATTATGTCTTTGTTTGTTTGTGTAGCCAAATGAATACAATTATGAGTAGTATAGGGCAAATTACACATTCTAAGTTTTTAATGTATAATATAGGATATAGCCATTCTCTGTAAATGGGCTATTCAACTTGTAAACAATTCTTTAAATGAACTCGAAGTTCTTGATATTATAGTGTTTAATCAAATGACAATCACAAATCTATCTCTTCAAATTACAATATTAGTATTGATATCTTTAATATTTTAATTGAGCAAATTATCCTTTTTGCTTCACTCTGTATCTCTTTGTAGGCAGGGGGAACCTGGAAACCTAGTGTTGTGACACCCCATTCCTATAAAGACACTTCCATACCCTATTACTTTAAATTAAAATAATTATATACCTTTATAAGTCTGTACACACATTCCACTCGTCCTTGTATCCCATAACTTCATCTCATCATGACCCATAGAATATAATAAATAATCCTCATTAGGACTAAAAACTAATTCAGTTAAGGTTTTGCTATGGCCACTAAGTCGACATATTTGAGACAAACTTGAATTATTTACTTTGAAAACTTCTATATTGTTATTGTCAAGACCTACTGCTATGTTTAGTGATCTGCAAAACAAAAATATTTTTATTATTTTAATGTAGTATATAATCTTGTTTACAAATTATTGATATAATAATATAGAATGTAAATAAAATATTTGTGAATGTAAGTAAATTCGTGGGCAAAACATACAAAAGTCTAACAACTTGTAACCTTTCAAAAGTATTAAATTAATTGTTTGTTTCTACACCAAAAAACGTTAACTTTAAAATTAAAATGTATAATTTATATTTACTAACTTTGTAACGCTTAGTTTGGTAATATACACTTTCTTTAAAGTTACCGCAGTTTCTGCAAGTAAACTATAATGTTTATTAAATATCTTGTCTATTTCATCTGCCGGCAGAGTATCTTTGTCTGGTTCTTCATTTTCTAATATATCACTCATTTTATCAATTTGCTTTTTCTTATAAAAGTATAAAACATGTAGATGTATAAAATACAAAAATATCAGCGTGAAAAACGTGTTATTATGACAATGACATATTATGACATAAATTTTACTTTTGACAATTTTTGCTAACAGTAGGCGTGGAATGCGATATTAATAGATATTTAATAAGCATTGATGCTTAGTAAGAAGGCATTGATATTTTGACATCGATTTCATGTCACTCTTAGCATCGATGTATCGATGTTTGAATAGTTATATTCTATTACATTTCGTTCTATCTTTTAAATTTATACTAATATAATAAAGCGGAAGAGTTTGTTTGTTCGTTTATTTGTTTGTTTGAACGGTAAGATCTCTGGATCTACTGGTCCGATTTACATTGTTTATGTTTTGTATGAAAGCTGCATTCTTCGTATAAACTAATATATTTTAAAGTACTTTCTAATTTGACATGCAATTTATTGTGCCATGTTAATAACAACCGTTGCGTCGCTACGCAACCGTTACCGCGACATTTTGATTAATTTAAGCTACACTTTAGTTCTCTCCTTTTTTTCTTGGTGAGGTGTAAAGTTTGGTCCTGCGCGACATTGCCCACTACTTTTTATTTAATGTTATCTATACTATTGAAAAGACATTTATATTCAAACACACTTATATTAAAAAATTATAATCGAAAGTTATTTCATCATCAAGGACATTTAATAAAGATAATCTTCGGCTTTTAAAGGATATAATTTGGACGTATATTTTTTGAAAATGTAAAATCAAAATAATTCAACGCTCTGTTTACGGCCGCAACTCTTTCGCTTTATTATATTAGTATAGATTAGATTTTATTCCTATTTAATGATATCCATAATTAATGATTTGTACTCTACTCTTCGTCGTCGTTGTGTTCTTATGTTTCGTTTGGTAACAATAAAACTAATAATTAATTTGTTGGTGGTTGTTTTCTGATTTGGTCAATATATAATTAAATACTTATTTTTCTAAGTTAGATTTCGATTTTACAGTGTTATTGCAGTGCTATTTATATTTATTTGTGTAAATATAGTATACAATCAATGAGATTGATCTGTTAAGATTTTATATATTTTTTTTATATATTATTATATTAAAATAGATAGTAACCTATGATTATATTCGTTGTATCTTTAGACTGAGATCCCACCGTTGAATCCTGCATATACCAGTTTTCTTAATTAAACCTATATTAATGAATAATACACGATTAGTAGAACAGATTGCACCTGGGTTGCCTGGAAGAATTCTGCCGCAATCACCTTTAATTAATTTTTTTCGTAACTCGTTTTTGGAGAAAATTGCACTCATACGTTTTTTATATTAGACTGAGATCCCACCGTTGAATCCTGCATATACCAGTTTTCTTAATTAAACCTATATTAATGAATAATACATGATTAGTAGAACAGATTGCACCTGAGTTGCTTGGAAGAATCCTGCCGCAATCACCTTTAATTAATTTTTTTCGTAACTCGTTTTTGGAGAAAATTGCACTCATACGTTTTTTATATGAATCGCACATCATTTGAAAGATAATCGCATAAGGAATTGGAAAATTTAGATGATGATATATTTTGATGCCTAAAGAAAATAAAACAAAAAATATTGTGTATACAGAAATATTGTAATATAATGGCTTTAACTCATTTTATTTTTTTTTCTTTTATTTTGACCCGACATCTCATTTTTTTTTCTTTTATTAAAACAACAAAGGTTTTGGTATTTGAACGAAACGAAGAGAGGACGGAACGCAATGTGAGTGTGATTAGATATTAAAACAAGTGAATGAGTTGGTATGTTCAGTAGAGATGGAAGATACAGGGTTAACGGAGCCTTAGCTGCATTGCCGTGGAGATGCGATCTCTTCATAGGATATGCGGAGTCAGTTCAGCTGATCGAATCCGCAATGAAGAGATACACAGAATGGCAGGTACTAGCGAGGAAGCGACGGTGAAAATGAAGAAGAACATGTTCAGCTGGTTTGGGCACGTTGAACGAATGAGTGAAGAAAGAATGGAAAAGTGAGCGGTAAGAGAGGTAAGGGAAGACCTCGGTTTACCTTAAAAACACAGTACGTACATACACTGGAGGAAGGTTACGTAAAAAGCATGGGGACCCCCCGAAGGGCATGTATGAACAGGTTGATGACAGTGGACGAGGCGAAAGAGGTATGCAGAGACCGTAGCGTTTGGCGCTCCGTTCTCTCTGACCACCCCGCTACGGATAAAGCGTGAAGTTAAGTTAAGTTTTGACCCGAACGAAGTCGGGATGGGCCGCTAGTATAGTACAAATCTAATATGTACAATGTACATAATAACTGCTGAGGCAGTCATTGCTAAATTTACAATTTTACCAGAACAAGGAGTGACTTTGTATTAGTGTTGCCGATTGAAAAAGTTCAAACTTTTATTGAAGCTTAAACTTCATAAGATTTGATGATGATTTTTTCCTCTTATCTATCTATCGTCTTATCTATAAATTAAATTAAATCAACTATACGCTTTGTGCCGCATACAGCAGGGTAGGCAGAGGTGTTAAGACACTACGTTCCCCGATTTCTGCCCAATTCTGGAGGCACTGCGTGTTGAGTGGTAGAACTTAACGCCAAGCTTGGCCTCGACAACAGAGCGAAGAAATGGAAATATAAACTTAAATAAATATTTCACTTCCTCGGGTGCGGACCAAACCTATAACCGTCGCATTAGTCGCACTATTATGTCGCTGAAACACGACGGTCTCAAGCCTCGGCCCCAACTGTGTCTTATCTGACGAATAAAAATCAAAATAGAAAACCACAGGAATGTTGATATTTGCATATATTAACATTCACAGTTGTTTCTTTAGAACATCCCTACTGACGTAGAAAGTTAAGTACATTTTAAATTTCAGTTAACGCTAGCGCATCGCATCAACGAATAGGTAGGTACGGTATGGTATATTAGAAAGGGCAAATTAAACTAACATAAGTCTATATTTATTTAATATTGAAAATATAATAAACTTGTGTATAGTCGACAATAATTTTGTTTAATAAATTTAAATTATTATAAAACGTGGTCTTTTGCATGGGATATTCCAGATTTTTAAAATATCCGCAGATTCTAGTGAGAATTCAGATTTTTGAAGGCAAGTTGCGGATATGTATTAAATTGTATTGGGATGTGAATTGACTTCTTAACAAATTTATATGCTATACAGAATTTAAGAAAATATTTAATTATATTTAAAGTAACTAATCTTTGAATTCCTTAAAACAATAATGACAGAATAAATTATTTGGCTAGCTTCTAATTTAACGATTATCGAACATTTATTTATGATATCGCCGTGTGGCTTTGTATCTTGGGCCCACACGTTCAATGTCTCCGGCGGCGAGACGGGCGAGTAGAGTGCGCAATGGTAGAGGACAAATTGTATTTAATTCTGAGATTTGATCTGAAAATGCCCAGCGGATGTAACGCTCCATGCGGATATGATCTGGAAAACAGCATAAATATACGTTAGGCTATTTCTACTGTTTACGCGATAGTAGTGGATTTAATGTGTATTTGTATAAAAAACATATTAATAGTTCAGATGAAAGTAGGGGACGGGGAAAGTGATTTAATGGGAACAGAGTATCTTACACTCCACTAGATTTCTAGATTTCCTCTGCTTAACCCGCTACGTTGAAAAAAATGCTGTTTTATATTCGTGTTGATTATATAACGCTAGAAGTTGTATCTTTAGAATTGGTAGGAGGTGAAGAATGCAGTATTTTACCATTTACTATGAAAATAAAGTACCTTAAATTGTTAGTAGGAACACATTTATGTTTAATTTCTGTGTCCTCTTTACATTTTTCAGAAAGAAATCTGGATCTGTGAATGATTAAACAGAAGATGATGATTTTGGGTTTTAAATTCCATTTGAGAAAACCTATAATCACTCGAGCACAAACACAAAATTAATATAACTAACGAAATCCAGAACATTAAAACCTCACCTATAGCCGGATCAACAATAGCAAAGGCACGTCTAAGAGCATCCACAGATACATTCACACGGAGATGCTGTTGATGCTTAGTACTGAGTACGGCTACAATTTCTCGTAAATATTTGTCTTGAGCGAGTTGTCTTTGACGGTGTAGTTCGCGAGCGAGGTCTGTGCGGTCGAAGCCTTCTTCATTCTAGAAGATTTGTGGCCAAATTTATTATCAGTATTTAATAGTATTTGAAATTTCAATCAAACATAGTAAATCTAGCTACATTTGTATCGGTTGTGATTGTGATTCCCATAGTAAAATAATACAATTTAAGTAAAAAAATGTATTGGTCTATTTGCCGAAGACTACAAAATTAATTGAAAAAAATATTATACCTAATGTCAATGGTAATATTAATAAAGTACGGCATTAAAATCCGCAACCTAACACACAATGTATATAAATACGTCAAAATAAGCTAAAATAATACTATACCTACTTCATAAAACAGTTTATCCAAGTTCACTTCAATAGCATTCAGTTTCAACTTCAATTGTTTCTTCATTACGTCTACTACATTTTTTAAGTCAACTTCGCTCTTTAATGGAAAGGCTGCCCTGGTTACTTTCTCAAATTCTTCTATTGTTATTGTCTTAGATACAATAAAAATATATATACTTAGTTAAGAAGAAGTAGAAAACTAAATAGTTTAGTAAATTATATTGAATATTGCGATAGCCAGATTAAGTAAAACTATTAAGGTATTCTTAAAAGACATAAGTACATATTGCTTTTTTTTTCGAATAACCACATTTTGTGCCTAATTAGTACATTACAAGTATATTCTAGAAATTATTATTGTATAAATAAAGAACAATACATAACTAAAAATCCTAAACACGCTGCAATACCTCTCCATCCTTACTATGTTTATACATTTGTTCCTTTAAACTATACCACTGAGCTCGAAGCCCCCAATATATATCCTCACTGAGGTGTCCGTGGAGGACGCCCCAGAATAGTTTAACTTGGGGTTCATCTAGCATCTGTTCTGCTCCAGCACATAAGTTGTACGCCCATTCTGCTCGAATTGAGGATTGCTGGTATCTAGTGAACCAGGATTAGGTAGAACATTATTTTATTAATATTTGACGATTAATTGCCTAAATTAATTAACTAATTAATTGCAATCATATCAATGCCTATGAATAAAATAAATGTAAGTATATTTGATGGTTGTGGCCTAAGTCAAAGGAAATTCCGATTTTTTAAAATATAAATTAAAGCATTGAATTCGACCAGAATCTAATAGAATCATACAAACCAATCTTCGAGTTAAAAATATAGTTAACGAATAATTAATATAGTTAATGGTTAAAACAGCAAAGACACTAAATACAAACAGATTTACCCTAAAATCCCCCCTTACTCACCTCTCCTCGAAATACCTGGTGACATAGTCCTGCAGCGCTACATCCCGCTTATTCAGCTTTCCAGTCCATATGTCGTTGATGAGGACGCTGAGCTCGCGCCGCGACAGGNTCGAGCTGCTTTTTGTTACGATATATCAATTAATGCCAGCAGTGCCTACAGCTGTGTTGCTATTGGACCTATGAACTCAGTCAATATTGTAAGGTTATTGTAAAAATTAAAATTTAAAAATTGTTATTATAAAATAAAACCAATGGATTGTGTTGCGCAAATGAAAAGGTCAAATTGATACCATAACTTCCATCGCTAGAACCATTGTACTCATTGGTTTTACGAATAGGAGCATGCTCCATACACTTCTTAAAGAATATTCAACAATACAACGACTGCTTTCAAATGACTTCATATCGCAACTAAAGCAGTTCGGAAAAATTTAATGCCAACTTTTAAGGTTTGTCATAGTATCTGCAGTTGTGTGTTTATTAATCATAACTATTATAGCCCATACGCATTTTTACAATACATTTTTCCCTCAACAGTTACAAAGTCAAATATATATGATATATTTTTTTATAGCAGGCTTTTTGTTACCAGTACCAGATAGTGACTACAAGTTTTAGCAAATTTATTTTACGACAAATTCTCCACAAGAAATCAACCTACGTTGTGCACATAACAATTCAGTGAAAAGGTCAATAGTTGAACAGTTACAAAATTTATTTCACGAATACAATTAACTAATTATATTTTTCAAAAGTGCAATTTTTTAATGCACCTACTATCAATAAAGTTGCCATTGTTGTAATTGGAGAAAATTTGGAGTCAATTGATATATACAATGTCGAAATAATCAATTACAACGTATTAAGGAAACACATCGCTCATATGATGCACTGCAATATCCCATTATATTTTGGCGAGGTGAAGATGGCTATGATTTCCCAATCAAGATGATAAATGCAGGTAATTAATTATAAAATATTTTGTTTATTAGATGCTATGTACTATATCACTTTAATTTGATTTGACAGTTAAATTTAGATAGAACTTTAAAAGATCTACCAAGGAACCACCAAAAATGATTTTAGCGGCGTAATGATTTTGTTATCAAAAGATTTTCGCCAAACATTGACCAGTGGTTCCATGGTCAACGCAAGCTGATACAACTGAATTCATGTTTAAAGTCCTCCAAATTGTGGAAACATGTCAAGGTTTTACATTTAAGCAAGAATATGCGTGTCATGTTGCAAAATGATGAATCTGGAGACATATTCTCTAAACAACATTGATATTGGTAATGGCAAACTTCCTATAGATTGTCTGACTGGCTGCATCACCTTTCCTGATAGCTTTTGTCAGTTAACGTAATCAAAAGATAAACTCATTCATAAAGTGTTTCCGAATGTTGCTGAAAATTATTTATTCCATGATTGGTTGAGCGAAAGAGCTTTACTGGATGCCAAACACACTGATATAAATGAATTAATTTTAAATTTTCAAGATGGCATTCCTGGCAAAATGAGGACACATAAGTCAGTTGATACGGCAACTAAATAAGGTGATGTCGTAAACAATCCACCGGAATTTTTCAACTCACTTGATATGCCAGGATTGCCGGCTCACAGCCTTCAATTATAGCTTGGATTTAGGAGTAGTTATAATGTTGCGAAATATCAACCAATCAACAAAAATAATAATTAATAACATAATAAAAACAATCATATTGAAAGGTAAGTATAAAGGAGAAGACTTTTTGATACCCCGCATTCCAATGATTTCGACTGACATACCATTCGATTTTAAAAGACTACAGTTTCCAGGACGGCTTGCTTTCGCAATGACTATAAATAAATCCCAGGGACAGTTATTAAGTGTTTGTGGTATTAATATACAAAACTCATGTTTCTCGCATGGTCTGTTATATATTGCCTGTTCCCGTGTAGGAAAACCATCTGACCTGTTTGTTTACGCGCCAGATAACCAAACAAAAAATAACGTGTACCATAAAGGATTACAATGAAAATGAAATTGAATTTAGAATAAGTAAAAATGAAATAAAATATAATAAGTCAGTATCATAATAAGATATCGGAAATTGTTATTTTTACTGTCGTTTTTAATGAATATTACAAGAATTTAAAGTGATTTAAGTTTTTTTTTTACATTATATAATTGTTAACTTATCAACTTTTTTTATTTTTTTTATCTTACTAGCTGGTACCCGGCTTTTACCCGGTTGTCCGAATAGCAGAATACATATTTAAAAAAAAGAATCCACTGTTAGGCGATACGAAGTTCGCGGGTCTGCTAGTATACAATAAATGAATGTAATAGAAAGAATTTATTGTAATAGGAGGAAAAGTGGAAGATTAGCTCATATGTAGATTCTATTTCAATGAAATACAGAACGTGGATAATAAAATCGTGATATTGTGATGATATGGCCAATTTTCTTTCTTTACAAAAAGAGATTAGAAAACAGTACATCTGTGACTTGTTTATACTTACATAAGCATAAATTTACAAATACAAAACATATTAACAAAAATATTAGGTACTTACAAGTCCATCAAAATACTCCAAGTGCTCGCTCTCAGCGGCCGGACCGAGCTCCTTCAGCAACACTCTGAGCACGTCTCGCGAAGACAGCCCGCTAGCCAATTGCCACCATCTATGAGTATACCGTAGGTACATGCAGAAGAACGAAGAAAATGGAATTATTTTTTTTAATGAACTAATTATTTATTAGGAGCAAATTTTTGGATAGGAAAATATCTGTAGTGGGCACCAGACTATTCTGGGGTGGGCACATCTCCCACTTTCCACGCCTATGAATAAAACTCACCTTTCCCTTCCTCCACTGATGAAGTCCGCGCATATTTCCCACTGCGGCCGCGGCGTACCTGAGCGCTCTAACTCCCGACACCTCTCTTTACAATCTACTAACTCTTCTTCAACCACTTTTTTTAAAGCTAAAAGAACAAAATACTTTTTTATGAAACGCTATAATAGAACTATAGCTAGAACTAGAACTAGAGCTAGGAGCTCTAGTTCTAGTTCTAGCTCTGGTTAATCATAACTTGGCGATTATTTTCAGGTTCCTTCAGCCTTATTGGTCAATGGTAATTGTTGAATTTTACCTAAAGCTCGTTTGTATGTAGTCTGTAACCCCTCATGCTCAGTGGTTAAAGCACTAAGTTTTTTAGAAAGGTCGTACAATTTTGCATCAAGATTGTCATATTCCCGGCGCGGTACTGTTTCTGCATATTCCTCTTCCATCCTTTTTAATTCATTTTGAGCAGTAGATAACTGTTCCCTAAAATGTTGTCTATGTTAGAAGAATATCGTCATTGTTGTAGCTACCGACACCCGATAGGTATCCAGTTACTTATATATATATATATATATATAAGTATTATATCTTCAACTAATTATTATGAGCTTAACAGAAACTACTTTTTATCTTCTTTTTCCATCTGACGTAAGATTCGAATCTATACCAAGTGCTGTATAATATATTTTTATAGGTAAGTAATGTATCGAATTGTAAAAAATGGATTAATTCGACAATCTAAATAACGTCTTTGACTTGGGATGTAAGATTTTCATAAGTGGAAATTTTAAAGTTACTTTTTTTCGTATCGTTAAAAAAAATATAGAATATATTCATAATTTATTCATTATTAGGTCATAGGTAGGTCATTAACGTCATAGGTTGTGGATTGAATTCCCGCTCCAGGAAGTGAAACATTTAATATTTTTATTTTCTCCTTCTGGTAACGAAGCAAAGTGAGGCGTTGAAAGCCTTAACAGAGGGTTCCCAGGTTCCCTCCGCCTACCCTGCTATGTGTGGGATACATTGAAGCTAAGAAAAAATATTAATTAATAAAAAGAGATTTTAATTTTCTATAACTAATATCAATTTATAAAAATTACCGGCATCGATCTAACGCTATCCTCAATACAACAGGGTCCCTGTACGCGTCGTCTACTGAGCTACTGGAGCTACCATCAAACTCTCGTAGTTTCAGTTGCAGCGCTACATTTTCAAAATAAAGCGTGTAACGGGCGTCGCGCTCTTTCATTAGAATTAAATAATCGGTAAATTTATCATCTTTTTGCTAGAATTACAAAAAGCTCCTAAGAATATATTTTTTAATATTATTATTAGGTATATACAACAACGAAAAAGTTATTAGATATTAGATGACGGCAGTGAAAAAGAATGTATTATTTTAAGTAGACCTTTATATTATTTTAGGACTGTAAAAATCTATTTGTTTCTGTTGTAGGTCGCAAAACGTAACCCAACATCACTTAAACAATATCTTCTTAAATAATATTTAGGTTAGAAAGAACATAGTGATAGTGCTAATAAACTCTTGTCTTCCCATGTCACCCAATTGCAAGATATAACGTAGTGGCACCACATGTAGTAAAATGTCAATGTCAATGCAAAGTTTTTACTTATCAGAACAAACAATGATTTTAATTATTACCATTTCCTCTTATAATATAAAATTATGGGGAGAGAGAGGGAGGAGTGTAGAGCAGTCGCCACTTAACAATGTCCAAAATTTGGCGAAAATTAAGGAATCAAAGTGTGGGATACAGCATAATAAAACATAAAAGTAAAGCAAAATGTATATGCATTACCTTATATACAACTAATATTTTTAAGAATTTGTGTGCCGAAGTTAAATGACCAACATTAAAGGGATGGAAAAAATAAACATCATTAATATCCATAAAACATGTAAATGTATAATATGAGAAACATAATAATAACAACAATCATTGTGCCGATAGTGGTTTCGGTTAACGATTTTATAGCGGAAAGCCTCGACCAACACCTTAAGAGGCTATCGCTTAGCTGTTGGATCAAGAACCGGATACAGAAGGCAGTGTTACTTGAGACGGCGCGTATTGTGCGGAGGTTCCTCTCTCTGGAGCCCTAGCCACCGATGGCTTGGATCCTTGTCCCACCCTCGGAAGAGTGGTTTTTTTATATTTTTAAATGTATCTTTTTTATAATAATTTATATTTAAAAATGTAAAATTAATTAACTAATTTAATAAAAGAATATAACTATATACAACAATCACAACATTTATAATATCAAAATAAAGTAAATGCACATAGTGTAATACCTTTCCTAATTCTTTTTTAAGTTTTGATATATCAAAAGATAATTTTAGATTTTCTTCTTGTAAGTCTTGATTCTCTTTCATCAGCAGTCTCATTTTATCATCTCTTTGTTTCTTTTTTACAGATATGCCAAATACTTTCTGCAAAATATGTTGTATAAAATAGTTTTTATACATTAACTAAATATTGCATCCGTATATTTATTGCTACACACTTGCATTCTGTATGTTCACTTACACATTCACTCTATTACCCACACGTCACCCAATTTCCAGACATTGTGTGTTAAGCTTAGGCAGAACTCAATGCTGTTTTTGATATTGTCAATCAAAAGTGAGTGAGAAAATAAAAAAAACTCAATTCAATTCTTCCATACATATAAAGAAATATTCATTTCTTTATGGTATTACAGTACATATTTAACAAATGTATATTAAATAAATTTAATGAATAATAAACAAATTATGTCATTGTGAATAGTCAAGCAAGATGGTTGAGGTTTTTATCTTCAATCAGCAGAATTAATTATTTTCTCCAATCTTATTGCACAAAGTGTAGCATTAAGCTATTTTTGAAATTCAAGGAATAAAGCCTTAACCCTATATGTTGTCTCTGCAAGCCCTGCTATATGCGGAGAAAAATTATATATAAAATAATAAGAACAATATCATAAAAAAAACTAAGGCCAGCTGTTCATTGGGGTCAAAGCTTCTACTTGAGTTTTTATATTTGTAATATCTTCAGCATAAGTCCTACAACAGCCTCCAATAAACCTAACTCCAAGATCTAACCAATGAGACACAAATGTATCTAATGATTCACATTTATCTTTATCAATCCATCCCATTTGTGGGTTATATTTTTCTCCTGAATTTGGATAAGTAACTATAGGTATAGGAGGCTCAATATCTTTACTTACACCATTTATTAAATTAGCTACAATTTTGGGAGAACAACAATTGACACCAACAGCTATTAGTTGTACTGAATTAACTTTCCAACAGTTTCGGGCCACTGTTTGAAAGTGTTCCCCATGGGCTAGACAATTATCATCTTTACAACTTAAAGAAATCCAAGCTTTCATATTTGGATAATCTTTTAATGTGTTCATTAAAACTAAAGCTTCTTTTTGGCAAGGAATAGTTTCAAATGCCAGTAGATCTACCCCAGATGTCATAAGTGTTTCAATGCGAGGTTTATGCCATTCTGCCAAAACTTGTTCAGGTGTTCTATCAGCATAAGCTCCTGTATACTCTGACCCATCATGTAAATATGCACCGTACGGACCGACAGAGCCTGCTATCAATATATCACGATAAGGAACATTATTTTGAATACATTCTTCTTTATATTTGTTTCGAGCATATTTTGCAAGCTCAACAGCACGTCGAATTATTCCATATCCTTGATCTTCAGATACACCAAGATGTTTAGCAAATCCAGCAACTGAAGCTTGATAGGTATTGGTGCTGATAATATCCGCGCCGGCTTTTATAAAATCTAGGTGTGTTTTAGCAACATCGTCTTGATTTGTTTGGAGAAATCGTGCGCTCCACAGGGGATCACCATCCGCAGTAGTCCCCACATGACGAGATATTTGTGATGAAAAACCTCCATCGAGAACGTAAACTCTATTTTTTAGCGGTTGAAATGCTGCCATATTCTTCTTTATATTTATTCTTATTAGAACTTAACTGATTTAGTTTCGTTATAGCATTTTTTTGTGAAAATAATAATAATCTAACACATAATAGGACTAATTATTATCAGTGAAATAACAAATAAATAAGCAATTGATATAAAAATCAAAACAATCGTAACAAAATAATAACAATTTGTCACTGTCAAACATATAAATTGTGCTGTCAGATGTAAAGCACCGCGCAGTTTAAGAACAAATTGAATGCAATACATAATAAACTAAATAAACGATAATGAAATAATTATGAAAAGTTAATTAAACTTCTTAAAACTTCTTTTAAGCTATTTATATGAAGTGAATTAGCAATGCAATATTTAATCATAGCTATGAAGTTTTCAAAACATTGTTATTCCACATAAAAAAGTAAATGTTCTAAAACTGTTGCTTAAAACTAGTTTAAATAACTAAAATATTTTGAATATAAGTATAATTTGCATTATAATAAATTTAACGTCCCGATGATCATAGGCTCATGGCTTTATGTTACCTGTGTGGGTGATGAAAAATATATACGTATTACGTACTAAGTAGGTTAGTAAAATTGATATTAAGGATTTTCTTTTCTTTTATTAATAAAAGAAATTGTTCACAATAGCTTCTTAGTCTTTACATATATTTAATTTTGAAAAATGCTTGTACATATAACTTAAACATAATTAATGTTTATATAAAAATACTCACATCCTGTGTTATGAATTGGCTAATACGGTCATCCCTAACGCGTATAGCGTCTTCATAGGCATTTTTAATTTTACACAGTAATGAAGATTGTGTCACTGCATAATCAATTAAACATTGAAACGCGTCCTGGTAAATCTAAAATTAATTAATTATTGATAAATGAAAACGAATATGAATTTAAGCGTGAAGGTTGTGGGATTCCTACTCAGGAAGAGAATTATTTTCATTTCCTCAATAGCGCGGCATTAAATTCTGCCACTCAACGTGCAATATCTTGAAAACCTTAACACGAGGATTCTTCTGCTTATGTTGTTATGTGCGAGATACAGCGTGAAGCTAAAACAAAGGAAATTAATAATTTACCTCCAAAATCCCGTCAAAATATAACTGCTTTATATCTAACAAATCAGTGTTGGGTTGTCTAATTAGTTTCAATTTAGATTCAATTTTGGACTCAATATTTTTTACATATTTCGGTTTAACGTTATGCATTTTTAATATATATTTTGTGATTTGGTTATGTTATCAAGAATTATCTTTCAATTACCGATTGTTTCTGTAGTGATTATCTATATATTATCTAGATATTTTATCAGCGGTACTTAACGTACCTAAAACTTTATTATCATTGGAGAAAATGAGAAAACTTTTAATTACTTAAAATAACTTAAGTTGTAAGTATTTATTTTATTTCACTTCTCTTCATTTCAAAACAAAACCAAGAAAACCAATACATGTTTTTTTTCTCAGGATTTGAATCTATAAGTCTTGAAACTGTGGTAATCATGAGTGTATCGAGATATATTTTTCATTTTTAAAGTAAAAACAACATTTTTACAATTTTTTATGTACAAAGTTTTTTTTAAAACGTATGCAGAGACTTCTAATTTTTGTTTTAAACTCAAGATGTTGTTAGTCCGGCTTTTACACGGACACCAGGTGGGTAGGGCAGAGGGTCCACGACCGTAAGGCCCTCCAATATGGAACCCGAACTCGAACCTCGGTTTGCGGCCGTCGCGTCGCGTCGCTGTGACTGGAAAACATATGCGTCGGGCGGGAAGCTTTATTGGATCTATCATATAGTGGTGGACGCAGCCACTCACACAAATATTAATCGCTGTTTAATTAACAAGATAGTTTAGTTTAGTTTATACTTTATTGCACACAAATATAAGAAAAAGAATAAAACAAATAGTACAGAAAAGAAATTTAAAAAAACAGTATCCAAAGGCGGCCTTATTGCTTCAAGTAATCTCTTACAGGCAACCTTTGATAACAGCAAAGGACTTAAAATATAAAAAGAGAAGGGTGGAATAACATATTATGCAACATAGACATAATTGTGTAGGTAGGCCACATAGCAACCCACGAGTGAAGTACTAATTATACTTCCAAATATTACTTAGCATTTGTTGCTCTAATTGTAGTGTTTAATGTATAAAAAAAATCACCTTCACGCTACCGCGTTTTAACCTAGTGTTAAAACACTCCAATCCCTACTTTCCGCCGAATTCTGAAGGCATTGCGTTCTGAGTGACGGAAAATTTGAAAAAAAATATTTTGTTTCCTCGAGTGGGGATCGAATCCACAACCAGTCGCGCTTACAGTCACACAATATCAAATTGAAATGAAAAATCTAATATCAAATTCAATGTATACATTTAAATAATTATGATAAAGTGATATTTTAGGGTAAAATTTACTTTTATAGACCAGTTTAAGCCCTTAAGGATATAAAAAGAAATATTTTTTATATTACATTAAAATAAATATATTTTTTTATTTTATTTTTATATTAAAAAAAATATTTTTTATATTTAATGTTAGTTAGTAAGCCACCATGGTGTATTTTGATTTTTTTAAATTATTTATAGTTTCAATTCAGGACTTTGTTTTTTTATATAATAACGCAAAAAAATATTACAATTGTCTTGTGTAATGTTACTTTTTATTCATTTAAATTTATTATTTTTAATAATTCATTATAGTTATGGTATTGAGTTTCGCCATTCAATACATAATATTTTAAATCTGGATGAACAGTGGAGAACAGAATGTCTTTTCGGAAAAAATATATATTAATATTTTTTTGTACTACGGTAAAAATGTAAAACTAAATCATAGTATTTATTGAAAATAAATTATTACAATTATTTTGCCTTAGGTTGTATGATTTTTTCTATAATAATCATATTGAAATATAAATTAATTTAACAAAATAGTTTAATTTCACTAATATTTTCATAAGCTTTTACCACAGACTAATTTTTATTTTATTATCTGTTCAAACTGTATACTGCCGCTGCCATCTGTGACACGAAACAGAACTACTGGATGTGACGTCACTGACAGTCATGAATTACGGAAATTAGAAATGGCTGCGATGGGTAGTGGACGGGGGACGATGGATTCCCAAAATCAAGTGCATAGTGATAATTTAGACCGTTTAAAATTACTCTATCCCAATGTGAACGAGGACGAAACGCCATTGCCGAGATCCTGGAGCACTAAGGACAAGTTCAGCTACATCGGGCTATCGCAAAATAATCTACGAGTGCACTACAAAGGTAAGATTCAAGGTTTGTTTATGGATTACTTATTTGCGAAACTCTATAATAATTTACTATAAAGTCGTTTTAACGTGCATATAGCCCTACTTAGTGTATAAGTTGCCTAGATAGCCTAACGTGTCAACATTTTGGCGTTATGTTACGCGATAGACTCTGCCTCATAACTCAAACAAAGAAATCAGCTGATCGTATATTTTGTATCAACATGCGAATATAAATGATAGCTGTATTTATTAAGCGTTAAATTGTATTAAATTCGTTTATTTATTTGATTCTTTATGCTATACATTATTTAATTGAATAAAAAAGTCGTTCAATACATTACAAGGTCTCTCCTCAGAAATGGCAGACAAAAGTTACGAATTATCATATCATTAAAATAAACATTCATTTCGGATGTACGCATAATATATCAATAACTTACAAATATTGTTATTATTCTTTACTTTTATTTTATTAGATAATACTTAATCTATTTAGGGTTTAAATCAAAATTTGTTGGTCAAAATTTTGTGTGACGCGTAATTATACGTAATCCGTTTACAGCTGTGTTGAATAAAATGATTCTGTTGCATTTTCAAATAATATTATACATTGGAATCAATTATTACTCATTTGACCTTATGGTTTCTATCTAAAAAAAATATTTAAGGTTAGTCATTTTAAATGTGTAGTTTACAATAAATTAAGGGTTATATTGGTTCATTTTAATTTTCATATGATAAATGATAAAATTTTTGAAAATTGAACACTACACCTAAAATAAAAGGTCTATAGTTTTTGTGTCTTTCATTATATGAAAATGTAATTTTTGGATCTTTGTGCATCTCCCACTAATGGCAGTGTAGACAAAAGAAAGAGTTGGAGAGTGTTAAGACATTCCATTTTGTACTTATTTCTTTTTTATAATTAAGTTTGCCTATGGTGGTAACAGGAACTTTTTAAAATTATAAAATTTGTTATGTTTTGTAATGTGTCACAATTCAGGTCTTCTACTTCAAGTACTTTTCAAAAAATATTTGTATCAGCAACTATCACATTTTTACACCCTGGATTTTTTATTTCTACAATACTTTTTGCATTTTATACAATCTTCCTAAAAAGACAGTAAGAATTTGGTGATGAGGACTATTCATCTTCATTAATTAATATATATTTTTATAAGGGACAGAGAGCAGCTTGGATAATCTCCGCCTTTGCTCTGAGCTCTACTTTGCAACAACAACCCATACACTTTGCACAGTTTCTTCTCACACATAAGATGGTCCCAAGATAATCTTTTATATATAATTTATATATTGAGGTGGTGTAGTAGTACAATGTCTGGCAAAAACATGACAATTGTGGTTTATATCTCCTCTCAAGGACATTATTATATGTAAATTGTTATTCTGGTAGACTCTACTAAACAGGCAACATCCGGAAAATGTAGCAGGAATCAGGAATCAGGGAGTGGAGAGGTTGAGGTTGAAGATGTTTTTCCATCTGGTTCCTTTTGTTTTCACTCTCATTGAGGATAATTGTTGTAATTGAACAATTATTAATTTATTAAATTTATATTCATATGTGTTTTCATGGTGTAATAGGAAAACTATCAATAATGTCAACCACCAAATGAATATGACAACAGCTAAATTATAAACAAAGCAAAAAAAAACCTGTCTGCTAAAACTAAATTAATAAACCTAA
The DNA here is from genome assembly GCA_013403645.1 of Heliconius nattereri. Taxonomy (NCBI): domain Eukaryota; kingdom Metazoa; phylum Arthropoda; class Insecta; order Lepidoptera; family Nymphalidae; genus Heliconius; species Heliconius nattereri. The sequence continues at coordinate 7,022,193 of JAAIXI010000219.1, read as the reverse complement.
TAACACTTGCACCATCAAAAACATATATTTTATTAAAAGCTACTTGTTCACAAGTGAAACTGTTGCGAGGGAACATAGGAATGGACAATAAAGAATTATATAAAATGCACAAAAAGCATATCATTTCTTTTTTGGCTTTGCCACAGTCAGGTAAAAAATGTGCATAAAGAAGCAATTAAAATCATTGGAATTAAAGTAATAAAGGCAATATATTTAAAGAGTTTTAATAATAAAGGAGTATTGTTTATTCCTTTGCCATATATAATTCTACAAATTTACTCAACTAGACCAAAAGTAAATTTTACAAGGAAATATTATATTTTAATAATTATATATTGTTTTTTTATATTGTATAAATCAAATTATATTTATTGATTAATTTAAAGTGAAAAAATTCAATATGTTATGGCCATTGAGGTGTAGTGGAATTGGATCATGATCTTTATGATTTTGGGTTCTTTCCCTCAGGATAATAAACATGCATTGTCTTTTGTTCTGATGAAAGCAGGAAATGGAGTATCTAATATCATGGTAGTGTGAAGATTTAAAAACAATGTGAATATACATGGTCTTATGTGTGTGTAAACGCGGTAGGTTATGAGTTCGATTTCCACCCAAAGAAATTAAAAAAATATATATATTTCTTCTCTCTGGTATCAAGGCATAACGCGGCGTTGAGTACCGCCACTCAACAGGCAATGCCTCCAAAATTGGGCAAAAAGTGGAGAATGGAAGTGTCTGTTCCCTCTGCTACTAAAAATAATTGATACGTTATCTACATGACATTAGTTAGACCTGGCTTTTGTTGCTAGGGTCTGTCGATTCAATCTACTCCAAAAAATAATTGATTTTTCATGACGGGCAATCGAATAATCGACATTATACCAACTGTTTGGTGAGACATACTGTCGCTGCGCTTGCTTATATGGTGTCTGGCGGCGTAGATATCTAAAGCACTTAATGATAAATAATTCTTGTCCTCTTTTACGTTTTTATCAATTAGCGTAATAATGACTATATATTTATAAGAATGTTTTTATTTGTTTATACTAATACTTAGGTTGTATTTTTCACGTTTAAGTAAAATCACCGTGTTTTTAACTTTTGGCATAAGCGCAGTAGTAAGTGCCTCACTCGAGATAATGCTGATATTTAATTCCCGATTTCGGTATTATGTTGGGATGCGTATTCTTCTTAGACTGAACGGAAAGTAGCGAACAGAGTATATTTTTTTGCTTTACGTTGTATCCTACACATAGACGAGGGAACTTGTGGGAAGCTAGTGTTCGGACACTGTTTTCCTATTAAGAGCATTTCTCCACTTGCCAAGGAGTTCTGGAGGCAGTGCATGTTGCGCGGCGGAACTCAAAACCGCGCTTTGCCTCGTTACTAGAGCAAATAAAATGAAAATATTAAATATTTCGTTTCCTCGAGTATAAATCGAACTAACAACCTATCGCGTTTACAGTTGCACACTAGTGGACCCCACCCCCCCTCCTACCATTCACTGTATGTACTATATGAAGTTAAATATTTCTGACATAAACCTGTTAAATTAGTTTTAATTTTTACTTAAACTAGATTCTTCTCAACGGTTGCCCCCGACGGTTGTTGACCGAGGGTCCACGTCGGTGCACTAACATAACCCAACCCTAGTCTAGACGCCCAGGCCCTACGTCCTTTGTTGTCTGTCCGATTTGGGTTGCACCCCGTTACATCTTATTATTGATTGTTTTTTTAAGTTGTTTTGTAATTATTGAATGGAGCTGATTTATGTTTCATAGTATAATGGAGACGTCGGGGCGCAGGGTGGCGCGGGTTAGCAGTTTCCCTCTGCCTACCTAGCTATATGATGTATACCGTGAAGGAAAGGCAGAGAGAACCTAGTGTTAGGTCACTCCGTTTTCTGCAATATGTAATGTTCACAGTAACTAATTATATTATAACATGAAAAGGTATATTAAGATGATTCTTCTGTCTATAAGACACGTAACTAAATTATGTCTCTATAAATTCATTGTTTTTTTATGACCTTTGACGGCTGTCCTCAGTTTGACCTGTTTGTATGATTTGTTTCGATGTCAAATTGTAATGTGATTTTTTTTACTTACTTCTATATGTGTGTGTGAAATGGAATTTTTTTTTCCCGTTGCCGGAGGGATTTCTAGAAATCCTTTCTCAATGTTTCCCTGCACTCGCTAATTTACCTATATTTCAAAGTTCAACTTTTTAAGCCCAATAGATTCGTATCCTTCCATGCTTTGGAAGATAGTTATTAATTACTAAATTTATTATTTATTATTTATTTATTATTTTTAGGTACCTTCCTAAGATCGATCTATCGTAAAATTTCCTCTAAATTAGATATGAACACATAACCATCACCTGTATTATTTTTTTATATAGAAAAAAAAGTACCCACTAGTAGGTAAGGTTTTTTAATTGATCCCCTTGTTCATTTGCATTGAATGAAGTTTGCACTGTTCACGCATATAAAATATTCTGTCGTCAAGCAGAAGTAGCTTGTGTTATTGATTTTATTCCTTTAAGGTGTTTCGATTCATTTAAGTTTCTTAACATATTTTTTAGCTTCACGCTGTATCCTGGGAACCTAGTGTTAAGACACTCCGTTTCTATTAAAACACTTCAGTTCCCAACTTTTCGCCGAATTGCGTGTGGAAAGTGGTGGAACTCACTCGTAACCAGAGCGAGGAAATACAAATATTAAATATTTCAATTCCTCGAGTTAGAATAGAACCCATAACCTTTCACCTGCTCTTGTGTACGACTCCCCTTTACCTAACCTGTCAAATTTTATCTTTTTAAGTAGTTTCGTCTGTGCGTTGCCTCTCAATCATTCAGTAACGGAAGAGTTTTATATATATGTATATGTAACGTAATTATTATAGATCATTACCAGGTCTATGTATAAGTATAAGACAGGCGGAAGCTATTATAGTATTGCCGTTAGTAATGCATGTAATGTGTTAGTAGTGCGTGCGTGGTGGGCGTAAACGGTGACTATGCAAATCGATGTGTGCCAAGTTCACTATAAATTACTTTTCGGATCTCGCACACGAAGGAACATTTTGGTATTCCAGTATTATTTAGTTACGTGGTGTGTTATAGATATATCATAACACTAAATACTAGCAACTATCAATTACCCAGCGGATTATAATCTATACTAATATAATAAAGCGGAAGAGTTTGTTTGTTTGTTTGTTTGAACGCTAAGATCTCTGGATCTACTGGTCCGATTTACTTTGTTTTTTTTTGCATGAAAGCTGCATTCTTTAGAAGTGCTATAGGCTATATATCATTACATTACACATATGTAGTAATAAATTAAAATACTTTCTAATTTGACATGCAATTTATTCTGCCATGTTAGTAAAACCGTCGTTGCTAAGGAACGGTTTGCAAAGTGTGTTTGTTGTTTTAAGAAAACGTCACCCAAAATTAATTTATATTTTGATATTCATCCTTATGAAAATAAATATAAAAATCATTTTTAGCATTTTATCTAGATTGAAATTATAGTTTATTGTATAACACTCTAATAAAGAATTAAGGAGATGTCACTGATTCGGAATGTAGCCTTCGGGCGACATAGTATGACCGACGCGAACGGGCAGATGATGTTGACGTTTTAAAAATTTTCATACATTTTCGAACTATTGTTAATTTTTATGTAATTATTTGCTGTTTGTAATTTATATTTATATGATTGATTTGCTCGCAAAAATTATCCTATTTAATATGTTTAGTTATTTCAAAGAGTCGATATCTACGAGTATGTACGTACACACGGAAAACTTTAGGTACTTTTTCTAATATTAAGAATATCCTTTAGTTACTTTTACTTCTTTTGTTGATTCATTTCAATAACTCAGATATTTTTTCTTATAATATATCTCTACTTATTATTCTTTTTAAGTATTTAGGCTTATATTTTCTTACTAATTCTATTGAAAACTGAAAATAATTTCATAAAAATATTTAATAAATATTCTTATAGTTCAAGCAGGTGTAGCCGCGTCCGGGTCCACTAGTATTAAATATACGAGAAATAAATTTAATAAATTATTATGTAATCTGCTTAATAATCAGCTTCACGCTGTATTCCGCAGGGTAGGCAGAGGGAACCTAGTTTTAAGACACTCCGTTCCCCAGTTTCTGCCTGCACATCCGGATGCTGGTACAGCGGGTTATATTGAAACTATTTACGTTTCGTAATGTAGGTTATATTAAGCTATTATTAGCTTTCTTCTTAACCTAATAGTTCCTGAGATTAGCATGTTCAACCAAACGTACTGTTCTACTTTATAACATTAGTAAACATAGTATAGATATAATATAACGTCTTGCCGTAAGTGAACGTTTATTAGTTAGCGCATTTTGGCATAACTTCAGTCCATATATTATTAGTATGGAATCTCTGGAGCTCGCGTGCTAGTCTTCTTAATTTAATCACGCAGTTGCAAATGCCTTGTAGTTATCGTTTTAGTGAAGTTTGTGGAAAGCTTCATATCGTTTTGGAATCATTTTAAAAGCAAATCTCTTATTTGATGCAACAATGACCTAATTGCACTTTTTCATATATTGCCGGAGACGCAATGAAATTTTTGCAAACTTAGTAGGTATAGTCTATCCCCATATGTTATAATATGTTTTTAAAATAAAGATTATATAATTTTTGCATCAAATTAGCAAAACAGATGTAAGTGTTGAAATTTACTTAAACATAGTTGAAAAAAATTACATTTTTCTTTGTAAGTTCTCCAGTGAACGTGACACTAGTGAAGTGAACGCCATAAACAAATAACAACAAATACAAACAAGTTTGACATTTGGCCTAATAATAAAGATGCAGGTAATTATAAATATGTATATTATGTAAATTATTTACTCCTAAATATTGGTATTTCATAAAATAATAGTAAAGTATATAAATAAAACGTACATACATGACATATCATATTTTTTTCACAGCTTCAAGCTGTGTCCTGTATGGTTGCGGAGTAGGCAGAGGGAGTCAGTGTTAAGACACTCTTCCCACTTTCTTATACTTTCGGAACTCAAAGCTTTACTAGAGTAAGAAAAAAAATTCTTTTCTATTTCATTCTCCCGAGTGGGAATAGAAATAGAACTTCCATTCGCCGCGCTTACAGTCGCACATTTTTGCCCCTCCGCCACGACTGAATCATTAGACATATAATATTGTAATGACAATAAATAATAAGAATATATTAAATTTGCGTGTAATAAGAAATTCACAAGTCTATATATCTAGTTCAGAAAAACACTGTAAACCACCATGGTTGTAGCTAGGTTCATACCATAAGCCCTCGATAATCTTTCCCATAGTCTGTGCTCCCCCGGGAGCGAGTAATGGGGTCACAGCCCGCGCCCGTACTGACTGTACTTCCCTTTGTTTGTCAGTTTCGGTAGTCAATTTATTGCTTTTAGTGTTAGGTATATAGGTATGGCTTGTCTTTTGATGCTGTATTTATGATTGGTCTCTAGTAATTTTATGAGAGATTTATTGCGGTAGTCAATTTCGCGTGATGTTTGTATGTTATTTTTATTATAGCCGTGTGTTAATTGCGTTAAACTTATCCGTTGCTGAATGACTGATCGACAATAGAGACAACGTGAGTCCTTGGGGAGTGAGTGAGTGACTAAGAGAAATTCTTACGAAAAAGCGGGGTCCTACGTAGATTTTATTTAGGTTCCTTTTACAGTGTGCGGTATAGACTGGGAATCGAATTCACAATCTATTGCGTTTAAAGTTCTCAAGCTGCTATATGGGTAATATAGGGGGCGAAGCCATAAAAAATATGAGATTATAAAATTAATTAAAATAAAATAAAACAATTTAAAGGCTTTCAAAAAAAGCAATTTGTTAAAATGGAAAAACATAGATAAATTGAAATTCTGTTAGTTTGTATGAGCTCATACGCCATTGTGCGATGCCGATGAACCGTGCAGATATAAATATTACCTCCCGCCGTAATCACTGCCTAGTATATACTTATTAGTGATGTGCTTTGTTTATACAGTTCTACTCAACAAATACTTTTATACACATCACTATTATGTGGGAACGTGTTTGACTGTAAAATTTCATATTATTTTTTAGAGTTTCGCGCTGTATCCCACATGTAACAGAGTAACCAATGGGAACCTAGGGTAAAGACACATATACATTTTTTATTGTTTTAGTATAGCTCAATTTCGTATTGTATACGAATATACGAGTATTTTAACTTTACTAGGTTGTTTCTGTTACCTCACATAGTGAGGGGTTAGGTGAGTACCTATACAAACGTTAATTTTGTTGCTGAAGTATGGCCCTCCGAGGTAACTAGGAGCCTAGGAGGGATATCCTCACAATATACATGGATAGGGGAATACAAGAGTTTAAACCCTTTATTATTTAGAAAACAAATTGAGCTATATTTGTGCTAAATATAAACACGGCAGTATATGACTGAAAACGTGATGGTAGTTAGTACGAACCACTTTAAGGGGGGCAAGTTATTATCAATTCTCCGACATGGTAGCAAACAAAAAGCGCGGTGTTAAGTTTCGAATATTTTGGAATTCTGATTGCGTGGAGAAATAGATTTTATTAATATAATAAAGTTGGAGTATAGTTAGTAAATAACTATTATAATTAAATATTTTCATTAGTACACAACCGTGGCTATTTTGTAACGTGCTTTCTCTTACGCTCAATTTATATTTGTTTTCGACGACCTAAATTCGTGGAAGCGTTAGTTTCCTTTTATTAGTTACTAAGGCTCGTGTTTATAAATCGCTCTCAACTTTGAGATCAACCTTGAGATGCAACGGCATCTCAAGAATCATCATCATCATCTCTTATAAATTATAATCTATGAATGAAAACGATATCTCAAGATCGCTCTCAGAGTTGAGGGCGATTTATAAATGCGGGCGTTGGTTTCACCTGCGGCTTCGCTTATCTCAAATGGAAATAAATAATAGTTGTGTGTGCCTTCCTCTATAAATGGACTTTCAATCACAAAAAAACATCAAGTCCTATTAATTAGCATGGTCAACAAAATAAACTTTTTTTAATAATATTAGCATAGATTTACATATTTTAAATGTATTGGTAAAAAAGATACATATATTATTTAAAAAAAAAGAGTATAAAAAAGTAACGTAAGAAATTAGCAATAGAAATAGCGACAGAGACTAATATGATTGCATTCATTTTTGGGTCCAGTATGTACAATCTACATAATTATTTAATTTCTGTGCATTGGTGAAGCCAAAACCCAGGGTTGAGTTCCATTTCTCGAAACGTAATGTCTTGAATTAGGTCACAATGTGGAGAATGGAGTATTACAGACACATTTCATTCTCTCTACCCTCTCTGCTATGCAGTATTAACTGTTGAAGCGTGAAATCTGGAGAATATACCTGCAGATATGATCAAAACAAAGGAGCCAAGTATGACGCCGACGCTAATACAAATCAGAAAGTGAAGGTTCTAACAAAGAGAGGCGAAGGGCCGTTACGAAATAGGGCCGAAATGGTGAATCCACTAACTAGGTCAAGCTCGTTTTACGTCGGGTCGCCACGTGTTTTCCCCTCCAGCTAGGTGCCGTACAACTGTACCACGGTGGTATAGAATTCATTTTTGCTTGTACCAAAAAGTTTTACACAATTGCTTTGAGCAAATTATATTTCAAGCCAAACGATTAGCTGTATTAAGAGTTTATTCTATAAAGGTGTTATTTCTATGAGTTGTTCTTGTTAAAATAATAATAGATACGGTAGTAGCGTTGCGTAGACAGAGGGAACTTAGTGTTAAGAAGCACCGACCGACACACCTACTTTCGCTCAAATTTCGAGATATTATGTGAGGAGTTGTGGAATTTGATTACGTGCTTTGTCTTGCTACTCTCCAACTTTGCAGTAGGATTAGAGTTCATTTTCGCTTAGCAAAAAAGTTTTACAGCTACGCTTTGAGCAAATTTGATTTCTAAACCAAATGTGTAATAATGGTATTATTTCTTTGAACTTTTCCTGTTATAATATATTATATTAGGTACAGTAGTTTACATTTCATAGGTATACTTAGATATGTTGACGCGGAAGTAACGCGTCGCTGTTGTCAGGGCGTCCAAGGCTATGAATTATTGTAATAAAGGTTAAAAAGTTCCGTCACTCAACACTCAACACCAAATGCTTAAAAGTTGGGCGTTGCGTGTCTTAATACTAGGTTACTGGGATATGCGGGATAGAGCGTGAATCTATATAAAAAAGTTATTATTAACAATAACAACTATTTACCTGTTGACTGCGATAAAGTAACAAACATGTGGTTGGCTTCCTTCAACACGTTTCATCCCACTACTTGACATATAAATCAATCTCGTGCTGTTATAGCGCGCGTCGTGCTATGATGCTAATTGGTGCCTCTAAACCTTACCAACTAATCTGACCTGATTATTTCATTTGATTAGTTAATTTATTCTTTAAATGTATGTGTGTATTTTATTAGGGCGTTACGTGTTTGAGTTGCGGAACTGAACGCCGCGAAATGAAAATATTAAAAACACACACACTACTACATTATCCATAATCTCTGAGCAAAAGACATACGGACGGATGATCAGACAGATTGACATGAGGAAATTCTGAGGGTTCCATTTTTTTAACATTAATTCGTCTACGGAACCCTGCCCATTACAAAGCTAATGCTGATAAAAAATAAAGGAAATTATGTAAGGAAGCCGTTACAAATGTGATAGAGAAAGTCACTATTGCAACTACAGCATAGCTTAGTATATTTATATAAATAATATCTGCCTAGATTTATTATCCAATATATGAAAAATTATCTTTACCTGAGGTCTGATGTAATATAGCCTCGATAAATGGAATATACAAACTTTTTGAAAAAATTTCTTGAGAATATCTCATTCAACCAAACAAATTTTACAGTTTTATAATTTTATTTATATTATCAAGGCCAGTCCTAGCCTAGCCTGGCCTAGACTCCCAGGTTCCTTCTGCCTATCATATGCCTATAGGAGCGGGATACATCGTGAAGCTTAAAAAAAATACACTGAGAGAGAATTTGTATTCAGAACCATCACGTGTGAGTATTGTCGGTCAAAAACAGAATTACTAACAAAATGTATGTATAATGCTTCTCACAGCTCATATTCTTTGCGGTTTGTAATAAACTAGGTCGTTTTCTGTACAGCAGCAGGTCAAGTTCGTTTCATTTATCGATGTTTCTAACGTTACGTGTTTTTTTTTGTAAAAACAATGGATATTATGATTAGGCTTTTTGTTAAGGTATAGGAAGTCATTTTCTTAAGTATTCGTTTTTAGTAGTGTTAATTATAAATACTTATTTCATGTATATATTAATATTATAAAACTAAAGAGTTAGTTTGGTTGAACGCGCTATTCTCAGGAAGTACTTGTTGGAATAGAAAGATTTTTAAAAGGATAGTTCATTTATTGAGAGAGGTTATAGACTATATTACAGCATGTTAATTTTTTAATTGCAAGTCAAGTAAAAGCTAGTGCTTTATAATCAAAACTCAGGAAATAACATTATAAATCTCAAGTAAACCATACTTATATCAACGGACTTGTAATTGATAATACCAGCAACGATGATTGTGGGTTTGGCCCAAGCACGGCGTTGAACTCCGCCACTTGTTACGCAATGAGAACTCTACACCCGCTGGTCACCCTATATGCGGAAGAAGCATAAAACTGTGACAAAGCAAAAAGTGATTGTATTACCTATGCCTGCCAAGAAATAGTTTCAAAGGATGCCGACGCTATCAGTGCGTAAATCGTAAATAACACTAGTGTGTCTGTGCCGTCTAGTTCTATGTGATATTTAAATTAAAGAGAAAAATAAAAAGCAGCCTGTCGTGTCACAGCGACAAAAGCGACGTGTTATGGGTTCGATCCCCACTCGAGGAAATGAAATATTCAATTATTTCATTTCTTCGCTCTCATACGGAGGCCAAGCGTGGCGTCCAATTCCTTCACTCAACACGCGATATCTCCAGTATTCGGCGGAAAGTGGCCAACGGAAGTGTCCTAATGGGAACCGAGTGTCTTAATTTTAGGTTATCATGAGCCCTATGCTACGTGCGGGATAAAGCGTCATGCAAAAAAAAATTGCAAAAACAATTGTCTACCCCAAACAAGAGCAACCCGAGGCCGGTTAAACACGAACACGTTTAGAAATAATAAGTTTAAGAAAATAATCGTACTTAATACGCAATACTAAACTCGTAATTGAGCGGAAAGCGGAGAACGGAGTGTTTTTACACTTTTCTTTTTGCACTCTTACATTGCACATATGGAAGAAATAAATCATAATTTTTTTATCTATTTAATTGCATATTTAACATTTTTATTTTGTAAGGGAAAATTATTTAAAATTATGTCAGTTTAGCCGCCCGGGATTAAGTACAACCATGTTAACAGGTAAAACGCATTAATGGTGGCGTTCCCACCACCGCTTGTAACAGCCAAAGCCTGAGTTTGCCTAGCGGACCTGCTTTGTATATATCCCTGCCTAATTTATCATTTTTGTTAAACTCATTTTGATATAATTTCATCATAATTATGATGTTGCATAATTTCGGGTACATCAGCGTAACAATATAATTGGTGATCAAAAATTAATTTAACGATGAAAACGCCATATACAAACAGAAGACAACTTCACGAATATATCTGCTATCCGAATAGCAGAGTAGGCGGAAGGAACCTTCCAACTCATCATCCAGTTAACAGAAGGTTTTTTTAAGCTTCAGGCTGTATTCCTAGCGGGGTAGCCAGAGAGTATATTCGAAGACCTCCCCTATCTCTCTTACTTACATGTTTTCTTTGTAAATCTTTTTTGCTAATATTTCTTCATTCATCCATTTATTTGACGTAGCCAAATCACCTGAGCACGTTTTTCTTCATTCTCACCGTGACATTCTTGCTAATACCTGCCATTCTGTGTATATCTTCATGGCGCACACCCTACGAGGAGATCGCATATCCACTACATTCAGCTTACTTTCATTCTTCTTCTGTAATACAAGTTAACAGAAGGTAGATTTTTTTGTTTACATCTAATGGTTACATAGTTACATTTCCTTCTTCATTTTTCACGTAAACTGAGTCATCGTTTTGATCATTTTAACTTATTCTTTCATATTCCGGAATATTGAAACATATTAATCATCCCAGGCTCTGCTCTGTGCTTCTCTCCCTACAGTGCGATGGGCTCTTGCACCGTAAATCCATTAAATGCTGGTGGTTGCCTTGATTCTTTTATTTATTCTTCTGTCGCTACCTAACATTACTTATATTGTTTTAAAAAATCTTATAAACAACGAGTAAATATTTTTATAGCTCAAAAGGAAAGTTGTTAACGATGTTGAGCAGTTACGTCAATATTATGTCTCGAATTTATTATGACACTTGGCACGCTTATATCAAAATAAACACACAAATATTTGCCCGCTCGGTTTTCTATTTAAAACAATAAATGAATAGTTTTCTATTTTAATGACTTTGTATTACTCTTATTACTGATACGTTAGTTTTCATATTAATAAAGAATTATCTTAAAAAATTATCAATCAACTATCTATGCTAATATTATAAAGCTGAAGAGTGTTTGGCTGAATATGCTTAATTACTTAGGAAGTTTACAAATATTTGACTTAATTTACCGAAGAGGACTACAGTCTATATTATGATACATTACTCTTTTCAACGTTATCCACTCTTAGAAATTGTTATATTTATCATTAGACTACGGGGGCAAAGGCGCAGATAAATAATTGGTGGTCTTATTCTACTACTCCATTATTATTCATCAGTTATTTCCTCAATAGACTATTTATTATGTAAATAGTATTTAAAGTTACGCGTCTCGTATAAAATATTGAAACCCGCGACTGCAATCACATACATTTGATTATTCTTGAGGAGAGACCTAGAATGTCACTAAGTAAACTTTGATGTCTAATATTCACAGTTTAATTTGATTCTTAGCAGTTAATTTAGTAGTAAACTCTAAATTAAGTTTCCTATAAGTTTTTAAGTAGCTTAGATAATATTATAAAATAAGTATTAACTCTAGCATAATCTAATCGGCTCCATAGCACCACTATGCTCTAAAGCTCTCGGTAGTCAGGTCTATGCATGTCGTATTCGGCATTTTTTAACAACTGCCATTGTTTTTGCGAAAAGCTTTTTTAATAGGCCAGCAATTGTACAATTAATATTGAACTGATTTCATAGATTGAAATTGAATTTAATATAGTTTTTAATTTAGATGATCGATCTATAAAATCAGTGGTAGTATCACCATCAGCTTGCTGGAATTTTGTGATTGGATTAGTTTCGGAGATTGTATCGAGCAGCCAGACGCGTAAATGGTGTATGGGGTCCGAGTGTGGATAAATTAATGGACATGGATGTTTTCTCTTGTTGTAAGGTGGTACGCAGGGCCCGGGCCGGAGACCCCACCTGCCCTACCTCCACTTACGCCTCTGGATGTATCGTACGTCAATATATATATACATCTTGTTAACAAACAGCGCTCTCAAATAGGATTAATGTTATGTAGTCGTAAGACGCGGCCGTGCTGTTATGTCTGCTTCTAGTTGAGGGTATTTGTTTGACAGAATTGAGTGATATTAGACATTCAGGACGACGTAGTGTCTTGACACTAGATCTCTGCCTGCTATTAGGAAAAAGTTGTGAAGCTGCTTCTTGTTCTTTGCAATTTAGCATGTTACGTCCTTGGAGCTATACCCTTTTATTAGAAGCATACATATGACACCAATTAGTTCAATGGTTACGTTCTTTTTAATATATGCTTTCAAAGATCGGTAAACTTTATTTTCTCCGTCGCATTGAGTGCTTCCGAGAGTAAATTTTCCGATAATGAATTCGGTTATACAATTTTCAATTCTGAACTGCAGCTCTGTTTGTTAACTGCATTCACAGTATAATTTGAGGCCGTATCATATGATATTTTTATTTTTGATTTATTTCAGTATAGAGTGTATGATGGCAGTACCTACTAGTAATGAAACAAATATTGGCATTCCTGAATATTCGCATATGTTTGTACGTAATCATTCGCAGCCGTAATGTTTCAACAAATGTTTTGTGAATATAAATATCGGAAATAAAAATAATTTGGCAATAATATTACATTAATAATATAATAATCTTTTGCTTTATTATTAGAAAAAGTTAACTTAACCTCGAAATCACACAATCAAGCCTTACATTATCGACTGGTGTTTTTACTTCTACTTTTAATAATGACGTTTAAGATTCTGATTTGTACTGAATCTCCTTTGAACTTGGAAATTAAAATCTCTCGCGCTAAAGGGACTGCCGTCAAAGACACATACATTTGTTACATCGCTAGTAGCAGGTACCTGCCGTTTATTATATGACAAGGTCTCACATCACGTTGTTTGCGTTGTTTAAGCTTACTCTGTTTTTTGTTTTTATGTGTGCTCTTGATTAAGATTATTTATTAAAAAAATATTAAGTTTGTTTTTTTAAATTATCTTTTTTTTTCTGTTAACGGGGCAAGGCGTGGGGTTTTGATTCTACCCTTCAACACGCAATGTCTCTAGAGTTCGGCGGAAAGTGAGAAACAGAAGTGTGTTAATGTGAACGGAGTATCTTAAACACTACGTTCCCAGGGCACCTCTGCCTACCATCCTATGAGCGGTACACAGCGTGAAGCTAAAACAAAAATTAATTAATAAACAATGTTATTCAAAGAGTATTTAGCTAGTGTACTTAGATGAAATGGCTGTTTGGTGTGCATGGTATTAGCATAATCTACTATATTATAATAGCCACCGTATTGATTGCTCCTTCTCTATTTCTTTCTCATATGATTGTTTATTTTTTTTAAAACTAAAGTGAATTTTGAATCAAAAAGATACAACTACAAATTTTTTGCTTCTCTTGGACGATTTTGTTCACCTTCACTTTTCATTTCGCTACCCTGCTAGGGTCCCCTGCTTACCCTCTAGTGTTAACACGATTCATTCACCATACTTCTTTCATATTATAAATATATATATGTAATATATAATGGTAATATAACAATAGAATTCTATTTGCTTGTATGTTTGTTCTAACCCTTTTTTTGCATGCAAATTTTGTTTATAGTCATTTCTATATTGAATGCAGTCATCGCCTACAACTATTTATTTAAGGAAACAATTTTTTTGTACCTTCACGCTGTATCCTGTATACAAGGTACAAGGTAGCCAAAGGGAACCAGGGAACTTAGTGTCAACTCACTCCGTTCCCATTTTCCGAAGGCATAGCGTGCACATACCTGAGGCATAGCGTGCACATACCTGAGGCATAGCGTGTTGAGTGAAGTCTGCTGAACCCAACACAGCTCTTTGCTGAGCTACTAGTAAGAGGAAATGAAAATATTAAATGTTTCATTCCCCTGCTGCTCCCCTACAGTCCCTTAACTACATGCCAAATGTGAACTTTGTAAGCAAATACTGTAGATATATTTTTTCATATAAAAAAATATATTTAAAAAATATTATTTTTTGTTTTAAATTTATCGATAAGTTTCTTTAATATGAAAAAGTATTCATACTGATAATAATCAACAAGTATAATTACGTCGTTTCACTCACAGTAAACGTGATGCTCAAAATGAAAATAACTTCAGAGTTTTCATAATATATGTAATCTATAAAACATTACATATATTATACTTTAAAAAATGAGGCCATCCTGGTGCAGTAGGAGAGCGTCTTATTGTAAACACAATGATTGTCAGTTCGATTCCTAGAGGGAATGAATTATAAGTAAAATAAGTCGTAGCGTTGAGTTTATATAGCGAATTAGAGAAATATCTCTAATTCGTGTTACGTGGAAAGAACGGAGTGTTTTGACTGTTCTTGGATCCTGCTATATGATTTGCACTACTGAATTTGCGGAATAAGTAAGATCTGTCTATTTAAAAGTAAGATATAGCTTTAATGCTTATAGTCTAGGTGTGTGGCGGTTTCCAAGAGGCGATGCGGTTCGATTCCCGCTACGTCCAAACAAAAATTTCATGCGTTTCTATATATTTAAACGAATTTTCTTTTGTGTATAGGTACTTTTTCCTATGTAACAGTATTAATGCTAAAACGGAGTTGTTAGAATTTTTACAATAGCCATTGTTGCGTCATAGGCGTAAAGAACAAAAAATATCAAAAAAGCCTAACAAAAGTGAATGCTGACATTTTATATAAGAGCAAATCTTTGGCAAAATTGCATGGAATATACTGTTTCGCAGATTAACCGTTGAGGCCGGAGGTCACGTCTGATAGCGCCAATGCTGTAAGTTGAATCAAAGACATAAATGTGAAAAGAGAGCCAAGTTAAATATGGAATAATGCATTGTTCACGAAATCACTGACAATGTTTTCTTTAGAAAGGGTTTAGATTAATCTAAGGCAAGTCCGTCGTGGCGCAACGGTATTGAGTCTGATTTTAAACGCGTCGGTTGTGGGTTCAATTCTCATTCCCGAGACTGAAACATTATCATTTCATCACTCGCTTCGCTACTGAATATTGTGAGGGAAATGTGTGTCTTAAGTCTATGTTTCCTCTGTCCTGTACCCTGCAATATGCGGGATTCAGCGTGAAGGTCATTGAAGCTTTTTAACTTGGCTAGAAATGTGACTTTGCGTAGTTTGCCCGGTTTTATAGATTGTTTGAAGGTCAGACGTATTCGGCAAAGGAGATATCGCACTGCGGTGTGCGGACTTCGTAACAAGCTCTCGTGAACAGTGAAATGTTTTTTTTTAATACGCAAGTTTATTTATCTTATATTATTATAGCGGGTAAAGCGGATAGAATATAGTGCCAGCCTCACTGGCTTTTCTTTTTTACCCATCGAGGGTAGATTTTCTTGTACTTTCTTCTTATAGTTTCACGCTATGTCACGCACGAAGCAGGGTAAACAGAGGAAACCTAGCGGTGCCCACTTATCGGCAAATTTGCGCCGCGCTTCGTCCACCAAAACGAAAAATTATAATAAATTAAATATAATCATTGTTCCGAGTGGGAATCGAGCCCACAACTATCGGTCGGGCACTGTGTCACTGCGCTACAACGGCCTAATGATAAGCACTTAAATACATCGTAGAACCTATCTCATAGATGAGAAGTTTCAAAACAAACCGATTTAAGGTTTTAGTAGGTACTCTATTGAAGTAAGCGTTCGTTCTTTTCAATCGTCGGTAATACTTATACTATGTTGCCATTAGAAAAAGGTAATTCCGATTTTTATTTTTTTTCATAATACACGTACATATATTATGTAACTGAATATAAAAATTAAATCAGCTTCATGTTGTATCCCGCACACAGCAGGATAGGCAGAGGGAACCTAGTGTTAAGACACTCCGTTCCTCACTTTCTGCCGAATTCTGGAGGAACTGCGTGTTGAGTGGCAGAACTCAACGCCGCTCTTTGCCTCGACTCTAGAGCGAAGAAATGGAAATATAAACGTACATAAATATTTCACTTCCTCGAGTGGAGATCGAACCCACAACCGTAGCGATACATTCACTCCTTTGTGCCGCTGCGCACTTCAGGCCAAATTTCTTCTTCTTTCTAATTCTACTAACTTCGTCTGTGCGCTATCTACCATCACTCTATAGCGGAAAGTAAGTAGCTTTAAACATTTGTTCACGTAAAAATTGTTAAAATTGAAATAACTTAAACATATACCACTCTGTATCCACCATATCCACTTGTATAAAAACGGTCAAAACCTTGTATACCTCGAATGAATCTTAACGGTGCATTGCTGTGCACATTGTATGTATGTGTACAGACTAGTCCGCATGTGACTTTAAAACGTAAAATGAGAAATCTCGTTAATCTGCGCCCCTGTAGGAATTTCGAGAAATCCTTTCTCATTGCTCTCCTACATTCTCACCCTAAACCAAATTTCAACTGTCTAATTCCAGTAATATCGTCTGTGCATTGTCTGTCAGTATGTCCTATAGTCCGCGAGGCTTAAGCTGAGCTTTGCATTTGTGTGAGTGCTCATTTATAATGCAGATGTCATGTCCGTGTTTGGCCTTAACCGTTTTATCTAATAAAAAATGTTATAAGAGGCTTTTAATAATGTAATAGAACCAAAACAATGATTTTTAAATTTTATGTCTGTTGGTCGGTTGTCACGCTAATTTCAGAAATCGGTTAAGCGCGGTTTAAAGGCAGTATTCACTATTCTGTTTTGGATGACACGCCCCTTAATATTTAGTGTTTATTTTATTTCAATCGGTTCACAAATAAAAAAGTTATGTCAATATTGCTACAAAATAAGTGTTTTATTGAATTGTATAAAGCTTTTGTTATCAGTGTATGAATATTGTCTTTTAAATGATAATAATATTATGATGAGATGAGAATGATATTGAGATGAGAAAATTCTCGATGAATGGATTATCTAATAGGTACATATTAATATAAATTTGATATTTTATATATGGAAAACACTAAGACGGACCATATTGTGGAACTAGATTCATTTCTCCATTGTTTTTATCTTGTCTTCGCTCTGGAAAGCAGGCAAAGCGCGGTATTAAGTTTCGCCACTCAACACGCAGTGCTTCGAATTCTCGAGAAAAGTGGAAAACGGAAGCATCTGAATGAGGAACTGAGTGTCTTAATACTAGATTCCCAGGCACTCCACCCTGTAATGTGTGTGGCATACAGCGTGTAGTTAAATGTAGTTTTCACTATTGTATTTTAGCATCGGTTCATAAATTAAAAAATATATCAATTTAACGTATTTAGTTCGTCAAAATTGTTACGATTGTTTTATTAAATTTGTTGTTACTTTAGGTTTGTATATAATACGTTGTCTTTATAGTTTAGTAAATAAATAATAGAGTAGTTTAAGCGGGCGAAGCCCCGAGTGGGTCGCTACTACAGAAATATAAACATATCTGTATCTCTATTGTACCTACCTATGTTCTACAGGCACATGTTTTCACCATTAAAAACTTGTGTAACTTCTGTCCGAAGTTTCACGATCAAGTTACTAAAAACCTGTTTCCAAATTTATGTTGTTCCACTTAAATTTCTTTTACATATTATTTCCAAAGGAAATGCCACATATTGAGTTAATTCTTTTCCTAAAAAAAAAAGAAACGCCTAAAGCTGCAAGAAACTAAAGCTACATATTTTTTATTTATTTTGTTATTTCAATGTGTTGCCATGTAAATAAAACGCATAAAAATGGGTTACCAGTTCCATCTCCATTTGAAAGTCAATGAGAGTTTTCCATACATTACAGTCTCGGTAACTAAATCGCTGTAGAGGTAGAGGTAGACTACGCGTTAGTGACGGCCCGTTGGGTTTTTAGACTTCAGTTGTTAACTTGGAAAAGACTGTCGAGAAGCTCTGATGTTTCCTACAGAAATCCTCGCGCAACTTTTTCTCTTTACCTTTTTTAATGCAGTTTTGTTTTTGACCATTTAAAATAGTTAATTTAACTAATGCTGTGGCTAATTTGGCTACAATTTATATATATATATATACTATTATCTTTTTTTTTTAAGGTTCCGTACATGAACGGTAAAACGGGGTCCTATTACTGGTGGAACCGTGACTTTGGAGGCAATGCGTGTTGTGTGGCGGAACTCAACGCCGCGCTTTGCCTCGACACCAGAGCGTAGAAATGGAAATATAAATTTAAATAACCATTTAATTTATTCGAGTGGGGATCGACCCTACAACCAGTCGTATTTACAAGCACAAGCGCTATGTGCCTCTGCGCTACGACTGGCGTAATATACAATTCTATATAATTGTTCCATAGCTCTTAGAGAATATTGTTTACAAAAGTATTGTATTCGGCCGCCTTACACCACGTGCCGGAAAAACTGGTCCGCGGGCGAACTCAGGTAATCGCCTCGAGTGTAAAGTTACCGTTGAGTTGAGAAATTCTTACTATTTATACCATTTTTGAAGTAAGGAAAATAATTTTGTAAACTATGTATAAAACATTGACGTTGTTACATTTGAACCTGTAACTCATGGAGTTGTTATAAATAAATTGTCAAGAAATTATTAAACGTATAACCCATAATAACCCTCCTTTATCCCCCACCCCGGAAAACAGTGTTTGGATCAAACTCTCCTGTTCCTAGACTTTGCAAGTTGGTTAATGAGTACAGTGACCTATTTGACATTAATGCTGATTCAACTGGCAAGATTCGATTAATATTGAACACCAAAAATCAAACATGCTAAAAATATATTAAATTTTATTATTATTATTTTTTTTTTTTTTTAATTTTCTTTTTTGTTTTGTGTTGTTTTCTACGCTTAGGAGTTTAATTTCGGTCTATTATAGCAAGATGTATCTACCTGTAAGTGTTTGTTACATTTAGTCTTAGTTCCATGTACTATGTATCTTTTTTGTATGTATTGATGTAAACAAATGTTGGTGGATCAATAAATAAATAAAATAAAAAAAAATAAACGTAGAACGTACGTAAATTGTATAGATATAATTTATTAGATAGTAAATTGTATAGATATAATTTATTTCATATTTTAAAATTTTAATGTGTAAGTTACAACGCACAATTAAATCGGTTTTTGAGATTAGTGTGGACAAACAGATAACATTTTAAAAAAAATCATGGTTTTTAGTTCTACTGCGTTAAACACAAATCCGTTACGATTTTATTATAAGTATAGATTTCATATTCCTCTAGCGGGAATCGAACCCACAACCTGTCGCGCTTAGAATCGCACAGCTGTAAACATTGACTATATAGTAGAATGTAAGTCGTGTGCGAGAGCGAGTATTGAATCGGTTAGATGCGCTTCTTCTGCGTCATTAGATTTCAATTACGTATATTTTTTGCATTGACGCTTTTCTTTCACATTTAAATCACACCGCGCTATAAATTCATGTATGTTTTGTTTAAACATTATTATTGCCTAACTATAATACATATATAAAGAGGCAACGTCTCAATAATTAGGCGGAAAGTGGGAAGCGAAAGTATTAGGATGAGGAACGGAGAGCCTTAACTCTACGCTCTCATATTCCCTCTGTCTAACCTATGTGCGGTATACAACGTAAAGCTAAAAATAAAAAATATAGTAGCTTCCTGTACTACAGTGAATTGGCCTAAATTGAATAAATAATACTTCTTTCTATTTGGATTTCTGTAAGTGTATTCCTTTGATCAGTAACTCATTTAACATTCGAACGTTACACTTTTTTTTGTATAAAGCAAACGATTTAAGATGTTACGTCAGCGCTGTTATGAGGAATACTTTGTACTGCTCTCGCGATCCGGTCGGTTTGTCTTACCGTTGTTGTTGTATAAACTGTAAACACGTGGTTCGTTAACCTGCGCGCGCGTCGCTTTGTTCCAGCCGAAGATGAATGTATGTTGAAAATCGGAATATTTTTAATATTTTGTTAAATTTTATATCAATTTGTGTCAGCCCCACGATGTATCCCGCACACAGCAGGGTAGGCAGAGGGAACCTAGTGTTAAGACACTCAGTTTTCCACTTTTACGATTGTTATATATTGCTATTAATTTAATTTGTGTTAAAACGTCGTAACTAAGTGTTTCTAGTGTTAAATAGATTTTTGTGTCTAGGATATTAAAAAAAAAACGAATTAAAAAATTTAAGATTTCGTTATCTATGATTTTGCTGCTTTTATACTACTTTTTTTTTATATAACAGTATAAATGTCTAATATTATCAGTATTTATTAAATAACAAGAATACAAAATAGCGTATCAATTTTGAACCTTATTTTGATGTAACAAATTTGTAAATACATAATTTACTTGTAAATTTTTTGGCGTATCCTGTGTTTCTGTGAATGTGTTTTCATGTTTTGATATGCGAGGTCGTTAACATTCTCAGTGACTTCGCACTTGGCCGTCGTTCAATGTGTGAAGCTAGTTTTGCGTAAATTAAAGTAATTGCGTTGTCCGCTCTGATAAGATATGACTACGAATTTGATAGGCAGGTAGGCCTAGTCTGATAAATGTCGGAGATGAAACCTAAAAAAAACCGAATAAGACACTCAACACAGTGTCTCGAATTGTGAAAATTTAACAATGTGTGAGGCACGAAGTGTCTTAACACTAGGCGAAGACGCCCAGTGAACACAGCGTGAATTTATAAAAAAAGTAGTTGATTTGTGGTCAATAGCTACATTACATTATATTGATTTATTATTTTAGATTTATTATACTGTATTCTGTATTTACCACCAGAACGTCAGTTCACTCTCTTCATAAATAATCTTCATATTCTATGACTAATACCAAGACGACGTCTAAATATTTACAAATATTGGGAGTTCGAATGCCACATGAAGTTTGCATAGAAATGACGGCGATTTCGTAATGTTTAAAAATATTTGTTTGACATCCTTGTCTTTAATAGTACTTGAAATGCATGCTTACTAACAATTTAAAAAAAATAAAGCTTTACACATTTTTTGTAGATAGAAGGAACTGGTGTGATGTGAGGTAATGACACTCGATTCGCCGCGGCGATTTGTTTACTAGAGTGGGGAATCGAAAAATAATTTAAATATCATAATTCTTCCCAGTGGGATCGAAAACATGACCCTTGCATATGCTACGCCACGACAGCTAAATTTGTCCTGTTATTTATACAAAGGCCAGTCGGGGTGCAGGGGCACAAAGTGTGACTGTAAACGTGACTGGTTGTGGGTTCGATCCCCATTCGAGGGAATGAAATATTGATTTAAATTTATATTTTTATTTCTTCGCTTTAGTGTCGAGGCAAAACGCGGCGTTGAATTCCGCCACTAAGGTCCAAACACATCACACTAGTTTCCCTCTGTCTATCCTATTGTGTGCGGTATACAGCGTGAAGTTGATTTTAATTTTATTTATACAAAAGTATTTAATATGAACAAAGGTGAACCGGTAATCTAATATAGAACCAATGGTTTTTCAGGTCACGGCAAAACCCACAAGGACGCGGCGAGCGTCCGCGCCACGCACCCCATACCGGCGGCGTGCGGCCTCTACTACTTCGAAGTGAGGATAGTGTCGAAGGGGCGGGACGGGTACATGGGAATAGGACTGTCGGCCCATGGGGTCAATATGAACAGACTTCCTGGTGAGTTTCCTGGTTCATTTTCTATTAGTGACTTTTCACTCGAGGAAATGAAATATTTAATATTATCATTTCTTCGCTCTGGTGTCGAGGCAAAGCGCGGCGTTGAGTTTCGCCACTCAACACGTAATGCCTCCAGAATTCGGCGGACAGTGAAGAATGATGTGTCTGAACACTAGGTTCCTTGCTGCAGTTTCGGGATTCAGCGTGATCTCAATATTTGACAGCTTTTTCAAAAAGATGAGAAGAAAATGCAATATTTCAAGTTAATAGTCATATTAATAGAGTAATGGAAACAAAAGTTATTCGTATATATCTCAGGTTACATTTTATTCTTATACACTTTATTCGAGCAGTTTCTGTATATATAAGCCAGGAATATCAAATAGCATTGTAGTGATTTTCAACTTTTCTTGTTTCTATTATAAATTGATATTCTTATTTACAAAATTACGGCAACACTTTTTAACGTAATACATAGTTTTGAAATATTTGTTTATTGAACTTTAGCGAACTGGTAGTAAATTATTTGACGATTGATATTTCAATAAGTTTTATATGTCTATAACTACTTATTATTAATCCACAACTTCTACACCTTTTAACTAGGTTGGGACAAACACTCGTACGGGTATCACGGTGACGACGGCCACTCGTTTTGCTCGTCCGGTACCGGCCAGCCCTACGGCCCGACCTTCACCACCGGCGACGTCATCGGCTGCGGCGTCAACCTCGTCGACAACACTTGCTTCTACACTAAGAATGGGCACCATCTAGGAATTGCTTTTAGGGGGCTGCCTGTGAGTGTAGTGGTTTTAGTTTTTTTATTAATTTGAAGATGAATATAATTTATGTATATATAAAAATGCGGCCAGTTAGTAGCAGTCGCGGGAGTATAAGCGTGTGACTGTAAATGCGACAGGTTGTGTGTTTGTTTCCTACTCTAGGAATTGAAATATTTCATATTTTCATTTCTTTGATCTGGCATTGATTTCGGCGTTGAGTTCTGTCACTCAACACGCAATTCGTCGAAAAGTGAAAAACGACAGTGTCTTATTACTAGGTTCCCAGGTTTCCTCCCCCTCTGTGCGGGATACTGCGTGAAGCTGAAAAAATCCAACTAAGCAAGCTACCAATCTATGTAAAGAGCAATTAGGCAGTTTCTTAGCGGCTTTTTAGCAGAGCTGCCTTCCGATTATGGTGGTAAATTTATGCTCATTCAGTTCAAAGGTACTTGAACAAGTTTATTTAAATAAATCTACATCAAATTAAAAGCGTCTTATCTAAATACTTTTTTCCACAGCCAAACCTCTACCCAACAGTAGGTCTACAAACACCAGGTGAAGTGGTCGACGCCAATTTTGGTCAGCAACCGTTCGTCTTCGACATAGAGGACATGTTGAGGGAACTACGCGCTAGGACTCGTTTAGCCATTGATGAATTCCCTTTGCCAGATGAGCAGGGGCAGTGGCAGCAGGTTTTGCATAGGTGAGGGACTGATGAATGACGGGGGAATGATTTTTTTTTCGTTATATATTACAGTGGACATGTTAAGGAAAATCTGTAATAGGACTTGTTTGGTCATCACTCGGTTTCCTTTGTCTGAAGTGTAGGGATAATTGCAAAAAGTCTGTTTTTATGTAATGGGTATTGGCATAGAGGCTATGTTAAGAAGAGTTCTTAGTGGAACTTGTTTGGCAAACCATGAATACCCTTTCCCTTTAAGAGAAGAGCAGGGACAGTGGTATCAGGTCTTACGTAAGGGACTGATGACTTAAGGGAATGATGGCGGACTGAGGTGAATATAGCGTGAAGCTAAAGAAATTAACAATTTATCACTAATTATTTACAGAATGGTATCAACGTATCTAGTCCATCATGGCTACTGCAGTACGGCGCAGGCGTTTTCTCGCGCCACGGGGCAGCCCATTGACGAAGATATAGCTTCTATTAAGAATAGACAAAGTTTGTATAATATGTAATTTATAATTATGTTTGAATTTTTGAGCCCGTTAAGCTCGTCGTGGCGCAGTAGAACGGACTCTCAACTGTGAATGAGGTAGTTGTAGGTGGTTTGATTTTCTCTCTATTGAAATAAATTATTTTCCTTTTCCCTCTCTGCTAAATAAAGTGTGACGTAGGAAATAAATAACTCATTATTAATATTAAGAATGAATTATATGTTAAATTAAAAAAATCACTTCTTGTAGGCTTAATAGTTTGATCTATAAGTTTATATTTATACTATAAATACATACATTTATATTTATACTGTAAACGCGACGGTTGTGAGTTCATTCCCTCAAGTGAACGAATAATTTTCATTTCCTTGAGGTAACCTTA
This sequence comes from Heliconius nattereri, assembly GCA_013403645.1. Lineage (NCBI taxonomy): Eukaryota > Metazoa > Arthropoda > Insecta > Lepidoptera > Nymphalidae > Heliconius > Heliconius nattereri. The sequence continues at coordinate 6,997,620 of JAAIXI010000219.1, read as the reverse complement.
GGTTACATTTGTCTACTTTGCTACATATCCTGATGATGAAAATCAAATAGAAATTGGCAAACTATTTTCCCATCTTCCGTTCATTAATTGTCCGTTTTAGAAATTTCTCGAGTAATGAGACTTTTTAATTTATATATTTGAAATAATATAATAAAATTTAATACATAAATATGTTTTGTATCCTAAATAATTAGTAAAAATAAATTTAATTAAAAAGATAAACGTAAACACATGATTACCTGACGGTGGCACCACCCCCAGGGATATCCAAGCTGGTGCTGCGCGGGCGCGTGGGCGAGGCGGTGGAGGCGGCGCGGCGCCTGTACCCCGGCTTGCTGGAGCGCGACGCCGAGTTGCTGCTGCTGCTCAAGTGCAGACAGTTCGTGGAGATGGTCAACGGCTCTGACTCGCAGGTGAGCTGCTCGTTTTGTTTTTGAAGGTGACTAACATGAGCTTTAACTTGGCTTCTAAGAGTTTAGAAAAGTTTTCGAAGAATTCTATATCTTCTAAATGTATGTTTAAAGCAGGACTGCTGCTGTTGTTCGATTGCAGGCAGTTTCTATTGGATTTGATTCTTAAGTGAGATGAGTTATTTGATGGGAAGTTTATAATTATAAATCTTCAATTTTTTTAAAATCCACGGCGCATCCCATATTTAATAAGGCTGAAGGAATCTAGTGTATAAATCTTTCTTCCATAAGGTATTTATGTATAAACAGTTTTTGAAGATGATCATTGGAGGTTATTATTTATTATATATTTATATAATTCTATCGTTGTCTATATTAATAAGATGAGAAACTGAAAATAAGTTCACAAATGCCTTTTAAGCGAATTAATTTTGTGCGCTCACATTGCATGTCCACATTTGTTTGTTTTGAATAACATGTTGTTCAATGTGTATAAAAGAAGATAATTTTTCTTTGTAAAAAGTAATGAGAAGGCTGCTCCGCTAGGGATAAAGCGTGAAGCTAAAACGATTTATCAAATAAAAATTGACTATGTAAAATTATCTTTTAAATATTAGAAAAATACTTATTTTTTAAATATATTCAATTAAATTCCTTGATCTATCGAGAAATTTTACACCATTACCATTTTATAACATTATCCATCTTTTAACAAAAAAAATATAAACATTTCAGGCTTTACGCTCCGAAGGTTCAGAAAGTCCAGAGGGTACAGAGACCGAAGGTATAGAGGGTACAGAGGGTTCAGAGGGAAGTAACGGGGTGGCGACCTCGGTTATATCTCACACGGGCCGGGCTCCCCCGTTGGCAGCTAACGGCGAGCATATGCATAGTAATGGTGGGTAGTTGCATTTTCTTCAAAAATATAACAACTTTAAAACTGTCGAATCGGCAGTGAGGCAGTTGGGTGAATACTTTTTTTCTCGCTCTGATAAGAAGTCAAGCGTGTATGTTGAGTTCCGGCGCTCAAAACTCATTGTCTTTACAATAGGTTACTTCAGCCTAATCTGATAAAATCACTATTTTTAACAATATGGTCATTTGGTCATGGATAAATACTATGTATTTATAACATAGTTATGGAATGAAAAGCAAAATAAGCTCCTTATTACTTAGATTATATATGATTATAACTCACTTTACCTGCAGCTTCACTCCTATAGGCAAATGAAAATAACTTTAATTGTAATGAGTTTAAGTGCTCGAGGTAACTGACCGTTGGAACCTGTAGTCTGTAGCCTCGGTAAATGGACTCCAATGGATGGATTTCAATTACAACCAAAAGTTTATGAGATTAGCGCGTTGTATAATTTTAGTATAAAAGTAGATGAATATGTACAATTTTCTTGGACTCAAATATATATATATATATCCATACCTATATTATAAATTCGAAAGTAACTCTGTCTGTCTGTCTGCCTTTTACGCAATCAGGCCCAAACCGCTAATTTAATTGTGATAAAATACTCATATAGAGATACTTTAGGGTCTCGGGATGAACATAGGATACTCTTTTTTCCTCATATTTGTAATATTTACGATTTATACCAATATATTAAAATACTTATTAATTTGACATGCAATTTATTCCGCCATGTTTATAACNAAAAATCTCTAAATCTACCTACTTTTACAATTTTTTGCTGGCAGTATACTCAAATAGGACTTGTAAACACTTAAGATGAACGTACCATACATACATACATACATACATACATACATACTCTAGTAAACTATATTACACTATATAGTATACACTAGTCGTATATATATATAAATTTATTCTATTTATCATTTATTTCCAGGAGTATCAGAATGTCCGGATACAGATCTAGATACGGAGCTCCGGCACAGCTGCGACGTGGACATGGCGCCCCCCTCCAATGGGGAACACCATGGTATGTGCTTACATAATATCTGTATAATCCTCCCCATTCCTCAGGTGTCCCTTTTGATTATACTTTTCCATAGATTTTTTCCCATTGATTTCTTTCCATTTTTATGTAGTTTTCTTTCAGCATTCCTTTTTTCTAGACCTTTTTGGTATTTTTTTCTTAGTATAAATCGTTGCATTTTATTAAGTTTCACGCTGTATTTCGCATATAACTGGGTAAAGAGAGGGAATCTCGTGCCAAGACACTCCCTTACCCTGTCCCACTACTTTCTGTCGAATTTTCGAAACACAACGTGTTGAGTGTTCGAACTTAACGGCGCGATTTTAAGAAATAATGCGTCGCCGCGGCCGGCCGCGGCGACCCGCAATACAAGACATAGCGCGCGAACACGCGCGTCGACGCGCGGTCCTGTGAACGTAGAGTAACAATTTACTTATTTTGGTTTAACTTTTATTGTAAAAGTGAATTATATTATCGGTACCTTAACAATTCTAAATATATAAATGTAACAGATAATTATAAATTCTTTCCTAAAGGACATAATTTGTCTTCCTTTTTTTTCTTTCTTCTCATAGTGGTCCTCTCCCTTCCTTTTAATAGGTTTCCTATTGTTTCCTTACATTCTTTATTATTGTATAGGATATAAGAATTATAATTTTTTAACACATTGTTTACACGATTTTCAACTGTGTGTTTATATAATAGAAAATATTTATATTATGTATAAGTAAATATTTTAATTAACTATTTATTGTTATTGTATACTAACTCAACCATTTAGGAACTAGACTAGGATTCAAATGAATGTATTGTATATACATACGATATACATACGGCTCATGCGTGGCATTGCACGCATTAATATATTGTTATAGCCAAATTGTACAAAGTGTAAACATAAATTGTAGCCTATGTGTTTCTGATATAAAACTTATATTACTGTAAATTTACATCTAAATCTATTTAGTAATTTTTGAAAGTGAAAGTGGAACAAACATCTTTCCTTATAAACTTTCACATTGATATTATTAATTGTTATTACAAAGATATTAATAAATAGAGAGATATATACATATTATGTATAAGATTTGTAATACATCTATACAGGTGTTTAATTTATATATTATTTGCTGGTCATGTCATCCATATTTAATTAACTTAATTTTTATTTATTTATATCCCCATTATTTTTTATTTGCTCATCGCTTTTTAGTTTTGCTCTTTTATTTTATTTATTTTATATACAATTAATGTATCATCTGTATATTTTTTTTATATATAAAAAAAATATCATTTACTAACTTTGCTATTTATCGTTAGGGTTTAAATTTTAGCTAAGCATTTGCTTTAAATGCCTATATTCATTATGTTAAATGATTGTTCTTTTTATAGCACTTGTTACATAACATGTTACATAAAGATTAACAATTATTACAATGAATATCGAATTCTTTTTTTTTAGTATCAGGTACATAGTAGGGCCACTTTTCCCAATTGTCCTTCGATACAACTTTAAGGCAGCGAAGCTTTCTAAGCTACAAAAATATGAAGATAATTTATTAAAAGAGATCAGCCATTACGGGCAATATTTCAAAAAGTATTTGTATGTGTATCAAAATAACTGCTTCAAACAATGTATTCTAAAAGTTAGTTTTTTTCACAATCTACCTGGATGGCTAGCTGACTAAATATTTTTTTAATATGTTTTTATTTTAAAAATGAAAACAAATAAAAATATCCTTTTGAGGTCCTACTATGTTATTAAGAAATTTATTCTCTTTTTATTTATACACTATTTTCTGAATTACTTATTTGTAACATCTTTGTTTTAAACAAAAGTGAATATAGGTATTTATACGATTAATAAATCTGATTTGCATGTTAGCTTTTTATGCCTGTCCCTCACTTCATGTAGGCATACATACGCACTTAGTGGTATAATACGCTTCTTTTTATTATTTCGCGTAGTGTCCGAAAATGGTCACTAGCCACTAGTCACTGGGCCACTAAAAGGGATGTTATGGAGATTTCGGACATACTCATACACTGTAAAAAAGTATCTGTAATCGTTATAGACTCCGGATAATTTCTGGTATGATTGATTTTTCAATTGGGAAATTATTATGACAGATTCTTAAGTTTTGTTTGACAGAACCCATAAGAAGGAACAACTTTTTTTATTAAAAAAGAATGAAAAACAAATAAAAAAACTGTCATCAATAGAATATCTCAAAAATCGAAACCAAAATAATCAAAATTATCCGAAACTAACTGATATTCCGTAATAATTTTATATCCGTAACTGAAACTGATAGTTTTCTTCCTATATCCATATTTGTATCGTAATTCTAAATAATACATTCGTAACATCCCTGGTCTCGAAGTGACTGATCATTTACAAATGGTAATTTGTCACTAGACCACTAGGACCATTGGCTAAAGGTTGCTGACCCCTAGTTGTGTAAAAGTTGTTAAGAACATTTATTGTGATACGATTATATTTTAAAATGGTTTTCTTTTTACCATGAGATCTATCAAAACTGAATGATGATTTTTTTTCTGTATCTTTATGGGCTATTGTGTCACAATACCTGTTTTTTTATTTTGGTTTATTCTTATAAAGGCATCGTTTCTCAACTTTTTTTAATACAGTAGGACAATTAATGCTCAAGTCTAATGTTAAGTTAATTGTCATTTGAGTTAACCTAAGTAAGTTTTGCAGAGGTACCTTACATTTAGTGAGTTTTTTATCTTCAATTTAATTAACAACAACAAAAAAAATATATATACACAATTCCAAATTTAACTTGGTCAGTAATTTAAACAATGAATGAGGTTGAAAAACGATCACCACTGGGGTTCATGGGCTTCAACGGCTTAGGTTAGGATTTAGGGATTTTGGGGTTCGATCTGGCATCGGTAGCATAGCGTGGGTTGTAGGTGTGGGTGTGTATGAGGGCGAGGAGCTGCCGCTGGTGAAGGGCATGCCCAGCGTCACCGCGTGCGTCGCCGCGCTACTGCCGTGCCGTAGCGGTGCGTATTGTTGCCTTACCATACCTAATTAATCTACTATGACTACCTAAAAACTATCATGTTTGCGATGTTTAACATATTTTCCATGTCCACCACGTGTTGTTTTGCCTTATCGTTTACTAAATTTAAGATTTTGCTTGTGTTTGGAAGGTTGGTTAAGTTTTAGTAGCACATTATGTTGTTATGCATGCCCGGCGTATTGTTCACCTTGCCATGTATTCCTAAGCTACCGTGGACAGAAAAACAGAAAAGTATTTTAGTAAACCTACAAACAATTCAACATAGTTCTCGAACCTGCGCCTCTTGGTGAATGTCCTAGAGCTCTGAATGTTAAGCCATACTTCCTTCTTATCAAGCTACGTAGAAATTCTTATACGCTTGTTTGGTGTTGTATAGTTTATTTATGCTAGCAAAAATATTTATCTCTCTTTACAGTAAAATAATACTTTTTCTCTTCTTCTTTCATGCACCGTACTATATGTGTGTTTATACGTGTTTAATTTTGCCGTCTCCTTAACTATGTAAATCCATGATGAGCGGGTCCATTAAGGACTACGTTGAACTCGCAAGAGCAAATTTCCTACTTGTATTTCCACCAATAAATAGACAGAGCGCGCTGAAACAGGTGAAATGAACTCGTTCTAGAGACGAAGTAATAACAAAATACAAACCTCTCTGTTGGTCGCTTTGGTAACCGGGCTTTAGATTTGCATGGCATTTTTAATGTGAACGTACTAACATTTTTTTTGTTGCATTTTATTATACAATTTCCCCCTTTGCACCCTTTTGGCGTAAGTTCGATAGACTATTTATCAAGATGAAAAGCATTTTATCTTTTCAAGATTTAAGTACCATTTTGAGCTATATAAATACGTCACTCTTAAACATTTTACCTTTTGTCTAAATAAATTATATAGGACAATAATTAAAAAAATAAGTAATCTGTTTTTGATTTATGCCATAAATTATATTTTATCGATCCTAGAGCCACTACGTACCTATCCAAAAAATATGTATAATAATTACCAAATTTGTATTCAAAGTATAAAATACTTTTTCTTTTTATGTTTTGTTTATACGCTGGACTATTCAATGATTGATTGTGTATCAATTATAGTGCGTCATATGACACATAAATATTAATTTAATTTTTATTTGCTTTTTGCTTGCGTAACTTAGGTTATTACTTATTGACGTATATCACAGATATTTTTTTTATGTTGAGTATATTTTGTCCATATCTTGAGTAAATGACATTGCGACTAGGTCAGAACTTGGACCAATATTTTTTCGAATATTTTTAGTCCGACTATTTTTTTTTTAATATGAACATAAAAATAATAATATATTCTAAATATACATCTAAAATGCTAAGGATGAAAGCACTAAATAATTTAAAAATTTTAATTTTATCCATTAAGATGAAATATTGTTTTTTTTAAAATATAAAACATGTACGCTAATTATTAAGCAATGCTTGAAAAAAATCACTCATTTTAGTTCACAATATACATAATATTTGTAATATATTTCATTTTTCTTATATATTTTAAACTGTGTGTTGGTTCGAGCTCGATTGTTTAATGTCTAAATTTGGCACACCTTTAGAAAATACAGTACATACATTATGACTGTTAGCAACATGCATGCTAAAATTTGTATTAAATCCGGTGCGTGTATTGTGTATGTTTATATGTATATGAAATAATAATAATCTCGTAGTCAAATTTGCTTATATTTAATCAATATAGATTGATAATCGTTTGTTCTAATAATAAGTGATTTTTTTAGTAATTATTTTCATTTCTTAAATATCACATTCATCATCTTTTCAATTAATATTATTTACTATACTACTTATATACAGATTATGTGAAACTTGCAAATTTGCACAGAATACATAAATAAATATATGTCCAAGTGACTATTTTTATTATTATTAATGAATGATCTTTAACATTGAGACGCCGTAACACGTACACATTATTTTATTATTATATTTCACATATATTTATTGTATTATTTTTTCCACGTATCCACACAATGTCAATATCTGTCACTTTCTATCAAAACTGATTCTGCCAGCTCTTACTAACAAACGAGTGCTGTGAATGAAACATCAGTATATTTTTTATTTCATCAAAGCAAAACTTGGTCTAAAAGTTTTTTTTTTTTTTTTAAATGTTGACATTTTCGACTAGACTACAGTATTTATAATATTTATAATCTAGTAACTAAGGCTACATTTGGGGGTCTTCTGAAGCACGAATTTTTTTTTAATAATTATGTAACAGTGCTTAAAAATATAATTTTAAACCAAATATTTTTCAAGTACAATTAGAGAAAGCAACAATATAAATACAAAAATATGCCTATATATTGTTATTATAATAAAAGCGAGAGCGAAATTTTTTGTCCTTCCGTCGTTCGGTCAAATATCTTTGCTTTGGCAGCCATCAGTTCCGCCTGTGACCGAGTGCCTTATAAGTACCTAATCTGAAATGTCAACATTTTTAGTGAAGCAACAATTTCCCAAACAAAACAAAGAGAATAAGAATTATTTTGTTTTGTAATAAAACAATTTAAATTCAATTTTTCGTAAATTTTAGACCAAGTTCACTACTTACTTCGGAACAAAAACATTAATAATCAACAAAATACATCTAGATGCTGACGGTTGCGGTGCTCGTGCGTCTGTGGAGCGTATGCTCGCTTTCGGTAGGGAGTTGTACGCGATGAGTCAAGATCTGAAACCGGATCATTATTTAAAATCCATGCTGGAGGTAAATATCTTTTTTTTAACTTTAAAATATGTAATATATTTTTAGTTATACAATAAATAACAACATAACAGGATATGAACACCGTTCAAAGTCTGTTTAAAATAAATTGATTATATTTTATTAATAAATGTAATAATTATAATTATTTATTAATTTAATTTTATTATATTAATTTTATTAATAATTATTTATGTAATTATTATAATTAATTATAATAATTATTAAGGAGTTATTAATCCTAAATAAATCTTATTAATTTTCTTAAAACAACTGTGGAACCACTAAGAAAAGGATAATTTTCATGGTGTAGGATGCCTTCAGTCTCCTCGCCTACAGTAACCCGTGGGACAGTCCCAACGGCTGGCAGCTGGAGGCGGTGTGGCGTGAACCCGTCTGTGAGGCGTTTAACGCCGCTATACTTGGTAAATATTAATTATTAATTAATTTTATTTTATTTAAACTTCACGCTGTATCCTATCCACGCTGTATTGCAGTGAAAACATAGGGAATCTTTTATTAAATGGTTCCGGTCTCTACGAATCCCCCATATTTCGAAACATTTCTAGTTGAATGAAGGCAATCAACGCCACGCTTTGTCTTGTTACCAGAGGAAGAACATTAAACATGTACATATTTCACTGCTCTGACCGGGATTCGAATCCATAACCGTAGCGTTTACAATCACGAGTTACATAAATATAAACAATATATTTCCAGAATGGCAAGGCATGCAATCAGTATCGCCAGTCGAGGCATGTGTCTCCCACACAGCCGATCTACTCCGTCGTATGGCAAGAGCTTCCTTGGGCGCCTGTGCCTTTGCCGATCTGCCAGCTCTGCTACGTCGCTGACGACGCACCCCCAAAACCCCCCGGACTCCCTGGGCCTCCCGGATCTCCATCTCCACGTCCACCTCAAACAGCCCCCGAAGGACTCTCTTGCACCCAAGGTCGTCCGCAGGAAGACGCGATCGTAACGCCAGGTATAGTGTTTGAGTGTTTGGGAATGTTTTTACCGCTCCCACCATTATCCCTTGGATTTCTATCTCTACCTCCAATTTCCCTCGGAGATTGCTTTTCTTTCTCGCCTCATACGTTCCGGAGGTCGTCGGTTGGTAGACGTGATCGTTATAACAGGTATATAGTGTTTGATTATGTTTTTGATATTCGATTAGATTGGGCGTGTTGTAAATTTGAGAAAATATTTAGTCAGAAAATATTTTAGATTTCTGATTACTTGTCAAATTAATATAATGAAATGGAAATGTTCTTTGAGAAGGGGAATTGGTTTAAGTTTATTTAAAAAAATAATAATTCTAAAATACCTTTCCTAAGTAATTTTTCCATTACATGTAATTTTACCAATATTGACTCACTTTAAAAAAATCCCAAAAATAATAAGAAAAAAGTTTCTCAATCTAAACAAAGGTTATAAAAATCTATTATATACTGTCTCTTTCTCTCTTATGCTATTATATATTTGTCCAAAGATTTTTTTACTACTTCTATTATATAAAAATTAGCAATATTAAACCTATATATATATTAATTTCACTAATATTTACTTACTCACATTTAAATGAATAAACATTCATAGTTAGCTGTAAATTAATTTCTAAAACAAATGGAATAAATGTAAAAAAATATCAAAAACAAAAATAATTTTCTGAATAAAGTTTACAAAATTTATATATTGTGCCTTTTATTATTTTCCACTTAAGAAATAGAAATAAATCTATAGCTGAGCCAATTACAAATAAAATAAAATACAAAGCACTGTCAAGAATATCAAATGTAAAAAAATTGAGGCTGCCGAGGTGAGGTGCCAAGCGTGCGTACATGTGATTAAATTGTAAGTTTGAATACTACTTTCCGGAATTATTTTTGATCTGGTAACTCTTATTGTGTTGTGCAGGATGATGCGGGAAGCTAAACAAGATATAGATTTTCTCATGTACCAATGTCTCTTACACGCCCAATCTAATGAACATTATCTATAGTTACATATTAATTTTGCATACGCATACTTGTACTTAATATATTTGACAGTTTAATATATATATATATATGTGTCTATTTATATTTTTTATATATTTATATTATATATATATATATATATATATTTGTTTTAAATTATCTGTGTACGTTTGGATATTTGTCAAAAATGTTAAATTTTACTCGCATTTCGTATTAATTTTTGTCAGTACAAAGTTAAATATGGTTATTAAAACATCTTTTTGTTTATATATATGTTTTATATTTTTAGTATTTCAAATCTGAAAAGCTGTAGTATTATTCATACTTGCAAATGCTACGAAGTGAAAACCTAGTGATTGATGATTTTTTTTCTGATTTAGTATAAGAAGTATGTTGTTAAGGCCATTGTACAATATATGAATAATAATAATATTAATAGACATTTACAAAGCTATCTTTGAATAAGTTGAATAGAATGAAGTTGCATTTACTAGGTTTTTATTGCGTATTGCTAATTTAAATTCCATTTTCTTTATCATTTATTAACAATTAAAAAAATATATATATCATATACATTTCTTTTAATATTCTTGAGAACATATGGATAGTTTATACATTAAATGCGAATTTGTATGACAAATAACATCCAGGTCTGTAACAAATGATAATATTTATTAAAATTATCACACTTCGTCTAAATTTTGTTGAGTGTATCGTACTACGAACTCTGTGCTCGTATGTAATGTAAAAATATACTACATACTAATATAAATTGTATTTACTATTTATTATTAAAAACTACAAGTTATCAAAATTATCTGGCTATTATAAGGTATCATCTAGATAGAAACTAAACTTGTAAGGACTGTAAGGACTGTAACAAAAAAATAACATTAATATCTTAACTCATTATATTATAACTAACACTTAAACCTGAGGCTTACTGAGCAAATAAGCAAACGTGCGGGGGAGGGGGAGGGGGGTCATTTTTCAATGTAAAAATATAATAAATATTAAAGAGTGTAGTGTAGATCATATTAAAATGTATATATAAATCAATTTCTCTACATATTTACGCACATATATGCCTTTGCGAAGTCCTCGGAGGCAATGTAACATAGCTTTTATCGCTTATGCTTAAAAAAATCAGGTAAGAGTGGGTAATTTTTAAAAAAATACGTCATTTGTGCGATTTATGCTAAAAAACAAGAAAATTGACACTTACAACTTTGTTTTGTAATATAGAGGTCATAATTGCGTGTAATATTATATATAATAAGGCTAGGATTTAGGTTATAACAACTATTTACACACAATTGTGCCCCCTATAGAGGGGCAGAGTCGTTCATATTTTATTTATATATATACGATTACATATAAAATTTTGTAGTCTATTGTAGTGTAGCCTCTAGCTGGCGCTTGTCCTTTGGAATAAAAAAACGAAGTGCTCGAACTTTGAATATTTAAAAAAGTGTGTGAATAACGAAAAAGGACGTTGTGATATTTTAAAAGTTAAATATAAACTTCGAATGTAGTTTAAATAATAATATTGTGATGTGTGTATACATTCAGCGTATATAAATATTGATTGATGAACATACATACATGATGTAAAATGGCGGCGGGGGCACTGACGGTCGTGGGGCATATATAATATACGGCTAATGTGCCCCGTATTTTAGTTTTCAAAGTAACATTTAAAATATTATGATATTTTTTCTGATTTTTATTATTTTTTTAAATAATTTATCAATTAATAATGTGACTTTGAAAATTGTAGATTATAAATGTGATTAAAGACTTAAACGCTAGTGCCCTCTTTATTATAGTTATTATATTACGAACGACATGACATTGCTTTTTGGTCTATAAATTGTGTTTTTAATAGCCATTGTTTGAAATTTAGTTTAATATTGTTTATGGTTTAAGGGATATTGTAGCTGAAAGCAATGTTTTGGCTTTAGGTGTACACACAGACATAATTATTACATGTTTTTATATGTAAATTCTTGTTCATATATTACATGAATTTTTAAAATTTATAGATTATTTTGGAAAAACTACCTATTTTTTAATATTTTGGAAAGTTACGAAATCACTATCAAAGGCAGATGGCCTAAATGTTAAGTAAAGGTATACGGGTTCACTTCCCCTATGTATTAACAGTAGTTTGTGTGTATGTGTGTACAGCGACGCCTCCGTTCTGTAAAAATGATTCTACAATATTGTTCTTGAATTGTATTGTTTTTTTAAAATAATATATTGTGTTTAAACGGTGATGGGATTTTTTATTTGTTAACTCACTCCTTTGTATCATTTGTTTTTGTTTTTGAAAAATACATATGGGGTAATCGTGGAAACCCAGTGAAACATATTTTATATAAAATAGCTACTATGTGAGAGGTAACCTGGTAACCTAGTGTTAAGATACTCCATTCCCATTAAGATACTTTCCTTCTTTTCCCGACTTTCCGAAAGCATTGCATGTTGAGTCACGGAACTCAACGCCGCGTTTTGCTTCTACCAGAGCGAGAAATTGAAAATATTAAATATTTATCCTCCCGAATGGGAATCGAACCCACTACTGTCATGTTTATAGTCGCAAGCGTGTGCCCCTGTGCCACGACTGGCCCAAAATGAATAGTATCCTTAATTATTATAAAATATTAAATTCGACCAACCAACCAACTATAAAACATAATAACAGTAAGTTCATAAACAGTAATTTCAAAGGGAAGCATATTTTAAAATATGCAAAGTAATACCACTGAAGGTAACAAGCGCACGGTGCATCATTAGCCTCATACATCGGAACCAAACGAGTTGAACAAGTCCCCGCCTAATAGGGATGTGCCACATTGTAAATACGTAACGTAAACTTTATACGTATACATTCTTCCGTTACTTAGCGACTGACAGAAAATGAACAGACGAAATTACTAGATTAAGAAAGTTAGCATTTAGGTAGTTAAGATATCCTAAACTCTAAAGCAATGAAAAGATTTTCCATTCCATATCTAAAAATCCATGGAAACACTTGCGAATGACGATTAGTACCTACCTTCATATAAAAAGTATAAACCACAGTGCCGCAGTGGGTTACTTAAATACGATTGTTGTGGGTTCCATCCCGACATTTATATAAATTTGAATAATAAATGTAATTAATACAAAAAAATATTGTATGGAAAAAACATAATTCATTCCCCCGAGCGAGAATCAAACCTGCAACGCAGTGAGCCCGCAGTGAGCCCACTGCCACGGCGGCCTCTAAAATAAAATATATTTATATAAAAGAATCTAAATTAGCTCTCTTTTCTCTGACTACTCCGCAAGGTTTACAGCGTAATGCTAAGTTAAATTACCTCGTGCTCTACGCTATACTTATTTAAGAGATATGGAAAACGGCATGAACTATCATAATTTAATTTGGTGTTTATTTGTCTCACGTTTTGTCTATTTTTTCGAGCGGGAAAGAGCCTACAACTGACGCGTTTACACTCAGAAGTTGTGCCGATGCGCCCCGATGCTTCAGCTAAATTTGATAAAAACAATAGAAATAATAAAATTTAAAAAATCTACACTAAAAAATAATATACCTACGTAAATTGAACCAGCCAACCTGCAACGTTCCCTTTCACGAAACAATGCTTATTCAAAAATCTAGACCTAAAAGTGTTTTAACACTAGAATGTCCTACATCAAAGGCTCGTCCTGCTCATGTTATCTTTCCACTACAATAGACAGCTTTGACGATAGATGGACTGTTTTTGGTAAATAATTCTAAAAGTTGCGAGTTCAAATCCAACTGCATTTTAACTTTTGAATTGTATGGAAAACGCTGAAATATTTATGAAACATTTACTTCAAATCATTTAATTTCACTGTAAATAAAGATATTGTTAAAATGAGTCTCGTGCTATATCCCGCATGTAGCAGGGTAGACAGAGAGAACCTAGTGTTAAGACACTCCATTCCCCATTTTTTGTGTTGAGTAGCGGAACTACTTACTGTACCCCGCTACATATAGGATATAGCGTGAAGCTGACCACATACTAACTGAGCTTTGGACATTCATTAAAAATTTAAAAAATAAGTAACAAGAAAATAGATTTGAGAACATCAAATTGAAAACGGACAGCACGTCTTTCTATAACCGTACGATATCTTTCCAGTCCAACAATCAGTTGCATCGCTCCCAGGCCCCAGCAGCCACGCCGTCCAAAGATAAATATTCAATGTTATCATTTAATACTGGCGTCCCACAGCCCGCACTCTGCCAGGACACAGGGCTGTTCAAATAGAGATGGCAAAATCTATGAAATGGTTATTGGATTATTCTAAAAGAGTTTTAGATTTTTTCAAGTTGATGTGATTTTTAGTCCAAATGTTATGTTTAATTTAAATTTTATGCAGTGAAGGTATTGAACGGAACTGTCTTAATCTGAACGGGGTGTCTTAACATTTGTGATTTTGTTCGTTTAAAGGTATCATAAGTGCTGTGTAAATGTCGCTGAGTTCTTCTAGACCTAGAGTAATTAAATGGATATAAGTATTTTATTTTAGTCTGACGCCTATTAGCCTATATACACGCAAATCCAATATTGGAATCATTTCTAAATTAGATTACCTTATGATTCCTAGTCTATAATATTATAGAGGGTAGAGGTAAGGAGTACCTACTTACTGTCTCTGTGTTTGAAAAAGGGTCCATCAAAACGGGTAAAAAAAGTGGCCCTTCGATACGAAAATAAATTTTAAAGATCTTTGTTCTCTATAGGTACTTCACGTTTTCTATAATTGTTCAGTTCATATAATCTCTTTCATAATATAATTTTGAACTATAACTTATTGTTTGCATGTGGACACTTTTTTACCCGAAATCCTCATATGAGATGGTGCTCCTTACCTCTACCCTCCACATACAATATAAATACAAATAATTATTGTGGACCGATTACAAATAGGAAGCGAAAAATCGTACTCGGGGCAACAGAAACAAATTGTAATTCCGCCGGCGGCGAGACTTCTCTGGCATAAATTATTAATAATGACTAGAACTCCACCCCCGCCCCCGGGCTCCAATCTTAGCGTTTTACATTTTTATTTTATCGAATCTGTTCCCCCCAAATTTTTTCAATTATCATAATTATTCAATGATTCGTTATCTGTGGAGGTTTATATGTCATAAAGTTAATATTACCATATTTAGTCTATAATTTGACATTTGGGACAAGGTAATGGCGCGTACGCGATAGATATCATAATTTAAATAAATGAATCACGATAAAAATATTGAATTATGAATAGTTTGGATAAAAGCATACTTATATTGTATCCGAATTGTTTGTATTGTTATCTGATTGTACGAAAATTAAGTTATTTTCTTTTTTGATCGACTTAAAATATTAGTTATGTACGTTTGTTTTTATGTTTATTTAAGAAATAAACTAAAAAACGACTGAAGTTATAACAAAATTAATCTTTTTTGATTAAATAAAACAAAATATTTAAATATTGTACATTTAATTTCTTCATTCTCTGTCTTTATTTAAACATAATTTAACGATGAACACCTTTCAGCACTGTCACATGGCACAAAACCACTTTTCCCGTAAGTACACAGCAACTCCAAAAAGAAGTCCCCGCGTTGCTCCTTGCGAGGATGATCGATCAGATACAAATGTTTGTCCAGGACTAAGATATTTGATTGATTCGTCGTCGCCGCTGGCCATTTTAGAGTTAGCAGGTTGTTTTTCTTTGGCGTGGGGTTCCTGTAATTAAAATATTGGTAACAACTATGTATGGTCGTGTTTGAATATAAATTGTACTAGTGCCTATTCAGAGCCAGTGCCAATGTCTCGTAGTGACTGAGGGACTTGATCACTTTGCAAACTAAATTACTTTAAAATTTAGAACTTTCTGGACTATCTCGACGCAGATAATGGCTTATAAAGCATTTAATTTATTTAACTTAGATCTTACTAACTAATATGTTTACTTAATATTTAGATTCTTGTCTCCATAAAACTACTGAAATATTTTTTTAGTTTTAAATTTATATAAATATTTTTCATTTAATATTTTTTTAGAATAAAAGTAAATTATGCACGATTACAGTCCGCGAGGTCTAAGCGGAGCATTCATATATAGTGTGGATGTGACGTCACTTTCCTGGCTAAATCGGGTTTTACTGTCTTTTATTAGAACATTTATACTGATAGCAGCGTCACATATTTCATTTTTAATATTTTATTTCTGAATTCGATTTTCCAAAAGTGAAAGATGAAGATGGCTCTACCATTGTACAAGTACGGTTAATGTATGTAAGCAAGCAGCTAAGAAAGAAAAATAACATCATGGACATAATTTTGTCCTTAATGATATAACGGAACGATTCATTACTAACCCTAAAGACTTGTCAGTCAGTTATGAAAATTACGAGGATGTAAAATCTAGTGTAGAAGAATGTTGTAAGATAGGTTTAAATTTTTTTTTATTGATCTATAATAATTAGCTTTACTTTTAAAAGTTCCCTTTTTTATTTACTTATACATACACTCACACAAATGCAAAGCTCAGCTTTCGCCTCGCGAACTCTACTTATAATTATTCATAAGAAGAAAAAGGAAAGATTAATTACCCTTTTGATATGAAATTATGGATTAATGTTGTCATTTTATCAATGATTTTTCTATCACTGTTTGTCAACGGTAGAGATATTCCCATAGGCTTGAAGACATAAAATAGTTCTCCAGCGTGGGTTGTTCCATTGAAATACAATCCTGATAACAATTTTCCAAAATTTCGACTACCAACATATGAAAATTGGTAATTGTATACAGGTTTATCAGAAAATTTGGTAATTACTTTGGAAAAAGCATTTATACTTCCATATGCGATCCAATCTGAATAAAAAAATGTCAAACTCTTAGCTGACGTCCTATAATCAATTGTACTGTTGCCAAAATAATGAGATCTTATTATTTTGCCGATTTCTCGTTTTTCTTTATCTGAGCACCAGGAAAACACACATGGGAGCATATCATTAAAGTTGTCATTCAATTCTTTCGTCGATTTGTCACTTAGCAATCTATAGAAGAAACCACCTTCGTTATCTGTATAACCTATAACAACAGGGACTTTGTTAAATTGTCCCGATTTCAAAATATTATATGGTGTATCACGAAAAAATGGTTGAGTTAAATTGTTGTCCACACACGGCGAATATTTGAAGTACCTTGGATTTACAGAATCGTCATACGTGACGTGCAGCAGTGTAGGTAGAGGCGCTTGCACAAATATATCAAACATGTCACGTTCAGTTCTCGCCGGGGATATTTTCCTCGCGTCGTCTAATGCAGGTTTAAAAGGTTCGATATTAAACGCCCAAGTGGACAACGCCGTGCCACTCATCAGAATTGCCTTGTGAAATAAATCTTTACTCTTTTCTGATAGAAAATGAAGTGCTGCGGAACTGGCACCTGCACTTTGCCCACAAAGTGTTACGTTGTCAGGATTTCCACCGAATGAAGCTATGTTTTTCTTTATCCACTGTAGGGCTGCCACTTGATCTCTTAATCCTAGGTTTGAAATACCATTTAAGCACAAAAAACCTAGTACACCCAGTCTGTAATTGATAATTACAACAACAGTGCCTTTTGCTACTAAATATTGAGGGTCGTAAAGTTCTTTACTTCCTTTGAAATAGGCTCCGCCATGAAAAAATACCATAACTGGAAGCTTATCATCCTTTGTGGTTTTCTCCGGAGTGTATACGTCTAGGTAAAGGCAGTCTTCAGCCCCTGTTGTGAGGAACGATATTAGTTGTGGACATCTCACGAATGGGTTTATAGCATGAAAGACGCTTTGCCATTTCGGAGGTTCTTTTGGAAACTGAAATAATTAGAATTGGGTAAAAAGAAATAGTTCAAGTTTAATTAATTTAATTTGAGTTTTTTTTTAGAGAAACATATAGATTGTAGTACAAAAATAGAAAAGATGGGAGATTTCTCAGACAGCTTTTCCTTCTCATCGATATAGTGTTTTCGAAGGTCAATCGACTCCCCCAACCTCCCTCACCGCTCACTTTTATTTTAGAGATACGAAGAAAAAATAATGATTAGTTTCAACATTATTAGCAACTATCGATATTTTACATAATTTTAATAAATCTACAGTAAGTTAAGAAAGAACGGCCAATATTATCTTATTCATATTAATATGTATTTCTATGGAGAGATATGAAATATTAGCATCAGTTTGTTAAGCAACAGTGTAAAAACTACCGTGTCGCAACTCACATGGGTTTGCTAATATTTATCTAACTGTATAGTCTTAAGATTTATTATTGCTAAATCATTATAGAAAGAGGACGAGAGTGGCGGAATTGTAGATTAGGAATGCGACTGGGATTTGGGTAGTTTCATTATATCATTGACATACAACTTTGACTATTGTACCGTTTTTCATGTTGGTGGAAAGTATACAAACATTTGTTTTTTTACGATATCTTACAAAATTATATGAGACCGTCGTGACACAACGTGTGACTGTAAGCGTGGTGGTTGTGGGGTCGACCCCTGTTCCCATTAAGACACTGTGTTCCCATTAAGACGCTTCCGTTTCCTATTTTCCGTGATACATTTTTATCTAAACTTTTATTTTTTAATCTAAAAGATACTATATACAAACGTAAACGAAAACGAGTATTTTTTCTCTACCACCATATCACCGTAGATGTTCTATATCAAGTACTATACTAACCTGGAATCTCTCACTGGTAGCATAAGGTATGCTCAAATACCTGTTATAACCGAGCCCTTGTAGACCACGCAGTTTTCCTTGACTTATATACACTAACGGCGTCAGTAAGCCGCTAGACGGCTGTACAATTAAATGTGTTGTAAAAACAAATATAGTATAACTTAAAATCTTCATTTTTGATGGATTTTTGGTCTATTTTTACTAAGATTACCTATATCTTACTATTCCTTCATATTAATGTAACTGAATTGACTGATTCAATTTTGAACTCACGTCTCATCGATAACATTTGAAAAGTTAATTGAAACTAAATTTAATTTCTTTTTCTACTCTGAAGCAGTCGAACTGACATAAATGAATTTAAACATATAATTTCATTTATATATTTCTGCTTTACGTTTTATTTTGAAAATGATTTGAACTAAACCAAGTGTTTGCACACGCACTAACACTATCTCACTAAGCACTAACACTGACACTATCATTCTTTAGGGCACTATAAACATCTATATCTATTTAATGGTATTTGGACGTATGTGAGGCAGGCGGTCTTGGTCTAAGCACACTGACTGTGTACTTTAAAGGAGTTGCATAAACAGAAAGTCAAGCGATATTTTACGCAAGTGACTATTTGTAAGAGAAATAAGTATAAGTAATAATGCTGCTGCGGCACAGTTGTTCTAAACAACTCAGGGGTTGTCGGTTCAAATCCTTATCAAAGAATGTCATTGTTAATATATTTTGTGTTAGTTTGATTAATTATAAAGAGTGGCGTTAATTTAGGTAGACAGGTGATATCTGTAAAAAGACAAGCAGTCAGTAAGCTGTGCTTGGCTGTTCGTATCCTGCACATAGGTAGGTAAGCATAGGGAACCTGGGAATCGAACCCACTACTGTCATGTTTATAGTCGCAAGCGTGTGCCCCTGTGCCACGACTGGCCTCAACATATTAATATTCTATTTTTGTTTTCGATTTATTACAAGTAAAAGATAAAGTTGGCACGTTCTCATCGAACTACGTCGAAACTCTTATATGCTTGTTACTTGTAACTTATAGTTGTTAGCATTCCGCCCTTCGCGTTACAGTCACTCGCTTGTGCCCCTGAGCTCTCAGTTATTTCCATTTGACGACGCGAACGAAGCCACGTGCAAATGCTAGTGACACACAAATTTCTCATTCTATTGCACAATAAAGCAGTCATTGAACTAGACACTTCTATAGAATAGAAGCTTTATGACCGTTACTTGGCTATTTTTATGAAGATAGAAATACTTCAGCGGTAGTTGTAAAGAACTAAACGCGATTTATCGCACCCAGAGCTGCGATCGCGCTAAGCGCTTGCGCTTACTTTGTACATTTTACTGTAGTCAGTTCTAAGCTGTAAACGTTATCTCAATTCTGGGATTTTCTTATATTTTAAAAGTTTTAGTGTACAGTGGATTGTAAATAGCGGGGGACAGCATCTGATTGTAGACGCGACGATTGTGGGTGCGATTTCCATTTCGGAAAATTAATTATTTCCTTTATCTCGCTGTGGTAATAAAATATGCGCAGCGTTAAGTTTCGCCGGGATCTAATGAAACAAAAATTGGAGAACACAGTGTCTTAACAGTAGCTCCTATCATACTATATGCGGCACACACCAAAAGCAAAAATAAAATAACTACAATAATGTAGTGTTTTTCTATGTGTAACATATAGAAAAAAGCAGAAAATAAAAACACAAAAAATAACAATTGACAAATTAATTCTTCCAATCCGGCCGGTCACCGTGGAAGATCAAGACCAAAACCCTCCAAAGTTATTAAAAATAAAACCTAACAAAGTAAATCCCAATAATAAGTTATAAGTAATAACGAACTGGACACAAAAAGCGGACTCAGTCAGCGGAAAACTGGACATCTTTGGAGGAGGCCTTCATCTGCTCACGGGCTCTTGCATATTACATACATTTACATCAAATCAAATCATATCTATCCATCCATCCATCTGCGTTTCAACGTCCACTGCTGGACATAGGCAAATCATATATCCATACAAAAATGAAATATACACATAAATAAACAAAAAATAAATAAGTAAATTAATAAAATTAAGTAAATAAAAATAACAACGATAATGGAAAAATAGTATTAAATAGATAAATAAACAAACGATTATGTATAATAATAAACTATATATATATTTACTAACTACATACTAACACTAAACTTAAAACTTGTATTTTTATTTTAAGAAATGTAACTACTAACTAGAGATGCGAGAAATAAAAGGCTTTTTATTTTATTTTTATTTTTTTTATTTTATTTATAATGTAGTGTTAGCGATTTCTGCTTCTACAAATTCAAATAATCAAATGATTTTATTTCTCATATTAAATAAACAAACATCCATTTAATATGCTTTGACAGAGATATTTCTTCGAATAAATGTACTTTGTCACACTAAGTCTCCGCTCCCAAAAAGATAATAAGCTGGAGATACCTTTGTGCCTTACTCGTTGTTACAGTGAATCGTTCACGGTACAAGCAGCGAAACTATGGAATGCCCTACCACGTACTATCAGGCAGTCTAAGTCTATGAAAGCATTCAAATATAAAGTAAAAAACTATTATCTTCAATTGTAGTGTATCATTATTATATATATACTAATATTTATATATATGATTTATTATATTTATGCATTATATGTATTATACTCTATTTATTTATTTATCTATTTTTATATATTTCTAGTATATATATTTATATATATGTTATGTCTGTGTAAATTTATATATATATATATATCTCGTATATATTTTCGTGTATTGACATAATTATTTTTTCCCACGCACTATGCCCGCACCCCTCTATCTATTCCTATAATTCGGTTGCCTGGAAGAGATCACTTTTAGTGATAAGGCCGCCTTTTTCACATTTTATTATTAATATTTTTTTCTAAGCTATTGTAAATTTTAATTTATGCTATGTATTATGGTGTGAAATAAAGAGTTTATTATTATTATTATTATTACTTTGTTTATCATTCACAATTGGGACCGTCGCGGTGCAGTGGACGACTGTAAACACGACGGTTGTGGGTTTAATTCAGACTCGGGTGCTTTCATTAGAGAATAACTTTTATTCCCTCCTTTTGGTAACATGATAAAGCGTGGTGGTAAACACTTTATTTCCTACCCTGCGCGTGAAGCAAAAAAAACAACAATTCCGCAATCTCTAGACCAACCCTAGAATTAAAAGGACGCGGCAGTCCAATTTGCATGTTCTCCCAGTTTATAACAATTAGCCCGCCGGTTCCCGGATATTTTTCTTTATTAACCGGATTAAGCGCGTCTACCGGCCGCCTCCTGGACCCTCCTCCTGGACCCGGGGCCTGGAGCGGGGCCTGCGCTGTACTACTTAATTGAATTTTATAACGAATTGCTTTCCTTGGCGATACTTTGTGTGTATTATTTTATGAAATATATAGTATTGTCGAGGCCAGTAGTGGTGCAGGGGCATAATGTGTGACTATGACCGCAACTGGTTGTAGGTTCGATTCCCACTCAAAAGCAATCAGCTTTACGTTGTATCCCTCTCACAGCAGGGTAGGCAGAGGGAACCTTATGTTAAGACACTCCGTTCCCTACTTTCAGCCGAATTCTGGAAGCATTGCGTAATGACTGGCGGAACTCGACGCCGCGCTTTGCCCCGACACCAGAGCAAGCAAATGGAAATATAAATTTAAATAAATATTTCATCTCTTCGAGTGGGGATGGAACCCACAACCAGTCGTTCCACTCCCACTCAAGTAAATTAAATATTTAATATTTTCATTTTTTCGCTCCGGTGTAGAAGGCCAAGCGCGGCGTTGAGTTCCGCCACTCAACACGCAATGCCTTCAGAATTTGGCGAAAAAAGGGTAAACGGAATAACTCTACTTACCTTGCTGAGAGTGTGACCCACACAGTGACGCTAAAAGAAATGAATAAAACTTAATTTCAACAAATACTAATATTCGATGGACCGTGAGTGACCGGAGTGTCTTAACACTAGGTTCTCTGTACCTACACTGTTCCATCCTGCGGGATACAGCGTGAAACTGAGAAAAATATACTAAAACAATGAAATTTAAACAGTAATAGACCTTCACCTCCGCCTATGTAGGTATAAATGTGGCTGTAGTCAAAGTGACGACTGGCAACTTGTCAGTTAATAGCAGTTCCACGCGCTGACAACTTAACAGACTGTCTAGAACTGCTGAATTTGTATTCGTTTCGTGTTTATTCAATAGTCGGTACCTAATACCTGTTGTTATACAGTATTTGATGGTTCGATTCGCATTCGGTGAAATTAATTATTTTCAATTTCTCTTCTCTTTTTATGGTAACACCAAAAAAGTGTAGATTTTCTCTGTGACCGTCGCGACAGGCACTGTATGAGCAAAACACTTTTAGTATAAAACCTTCAATTGTTTTTAAATAATTGAACAAGTGAATAAAAAGTTAACTTAAATGACTTCCATAATATTAATTTTAAACGAAAGTTGATTAGCTATCGGTAGTTTCCACAGCTCTCAGGGGTTCCTTCGGTTTTTCTTTTTCACTCGCTACTTTACTTCAGCGTTGAACGCCCGAGGCGACAAAGTTTTTGCTATAGCAGTTGACAGACAAACAGCCGTCAGCCAGTTCTTGCCAACTTGTTACTTTGTGCCTTTTTTCTTTTCGCATCCTGTTTATTCTAGATTTTGTTCGGCCAATTTTACATTTTAGAAATTTGAAAAAGTTTATATTTCGTATGATTGTTTGATATAATATCTCAAGAACTAATGAGAATTAAGGAAGGTAGAGTTTTGTTATCTATTATGTATTAATAAAATTTAAATGTTTATTTTTAATTTAATATGAGTGTAGAAAATTAAATATTGCTATTTATATACATACGGTTTGCTAAGACATTGCGGCGTTAAGTTTCGTCACTCATGAGGCAGTCTCGAACGTAAGCGAAATCTGGAGAATAGTCGTCACGTTGTCTATAATATACAATTAATTTAAATAAATTTCGCTATTTTTCTAATCTATCTGCCTAACACACAAAAGTTTAAATAAATATTATTAAGATATTTTATTCATTCATTTTGTTAGTAAAATGGGAAATTATAATACCTGATATGCTATTTACATGTAAAGAAAACAAAATATATTTAATAAAATAAAATAATTAATAAATAATTTAATTAATAAATTAAAATTATTCGAATAAATACATTATATCACCTTTTGTTATTGCACATTGACTTAGACTAAGGGGCATTTCACTTATTAGTATGTATACAAAATGACCTCACGCGAGACTTAAACTCGCTACCCCATTTAGCTACACTAGTTACCCAAATACGGCGTCGCCCGCTTAAACTTGTTGTTAGATTATAGCAAAGTTATACTAAATCTTTACAAAAATCTTAGCCTATTTGTTATTCTGATGGATGGATGGATGGATGGATTCTGAATTTTCATTTAAATCCGCTCAGTAGTTTTTGCGTTAAAGTGGAACAAACATCCTTCCAAACTTTAACATTATTAATTAATTTAAAATCGTGTTCTTCTACAGGTATCATTAGTAAAACCAAAGAAACCGTAATCTTTCCTTCTGTACTTTTTATATGTGGAATTCCAGAATTGTATAGTAGATGTGTCCCACATGGGCGCAGTTGTGAGACGCCTGTCTATAACGAGAGCTATGGGGTTCGAAGACCGACTCGGCCTCCATTTTATTGGTATTAGGCTGTTTGTAGTTGGCGTTGGGTCACTAGAATTAAAAAAAATATTATAATTATTTTCATATATTCACATATTTTTATGATTATTTAGCTATAATGGTCTAAAAGGGAGGCCTCCGTGGTCATGGCGCAGTGGGCATAGCATTAGACTGCAAGCACGTTGGTTGTCGGTTCAGTTACTTTCGGGGTAACCATTTTTTTTATTTCCTCGCTCTCGCAAATTAAAACTCAATATCCAGTTCTGCCACTTCGCACGGAGTGTAATATCTCTTAGGTTCATTCCCCATTCTTTTTACTGCTGTGCGGGAAAAAGCGTGAGGCTATTTTGCTTTTTTAGCCACGGTCCTTGGAATTCCTTAAAAAAAGTATTTCTACATTTTCTACATTTACTTAAGGCGTACATATATTCGCAGGTATACTCGTACAAGGTACAATTATATTAATCTGTTGTAAAATTGTGAATGTAAGTTTGTTTGTTATGCTTTCACACCAGAACTACTAAACTCATTATCAAGAAACTTTATCTACATATTCTTAAATGTACTATAAATGATATAGGATACTTTTTTAAAAAATATATTATCCTATAATATAAAAATAAGTTTAAACGAGCAAACCTGCGTTCGAATCTCTAGTTTCTTGATAAACGAACGAATTAAAAGGCTATCTAAAAGTAAACATAGCAAAAAAAAAAAATAGTCTGTCAATCAGTATTCACGTCACGTACGTTATAATATTGACTTTATTTACGCCGCCGTTAATCCGGACGTAGTGAGTTCATTTGTATACAAAATCATGGATTGCGGTCGCTGCTCCCCATACATCGTGATTGTACAAAATATGTCATGTATTATGCAAGAGGGTGAGTGAGAATTGTGATAAAATACTCCATTTATTTGTCTGTCTATCTGTCAAGACGCCTTTTCTCAAGAACTCTTTGTTAGATCGAGTTGTAACTGTAATTAATATCAAATAATAGGTATACAGTTACTTCGTGTATACAAAATGAAGCTTCATAAAGCTATAATTTGTGAGTTAATGGGTATATCACAGGAAACGCCAATATAAAATAATAAATACAACTTTTCTTTCAACTTCACGCCTAATCTTTTAATTCTTTTCTTAATCTAAAAAAAAATAAAGTAGAATAAAAAATACCTGTACTTAGCGAAGTTCGTCCATAGCAGAACCATACGCTTTATCATATTCAATTCGAAATATCTAGTGGGTAGAGGAAACGAATGTGGCTTGAAGAGGTACATTAGTTCATCCCCGTGAGAGGCACCAGGCTTGAATATATGACCAGATATTATCTTTGGCATATTTATATATCCAGCATACTTGAAGAGATAGAAGTAAATTGGCTGATTCGAAGTCATCGTATACAGGTTCGATTCCACCGCTGTGGGATACTTAATGTGGAGATCAGAGTACAGGTCCACCAAGTTCATTATACTATCGTCCTGCTCCCTTGAGAAGTATCGTTTCATAACTGTGGACATTGTAGCGTTTTCCGTTTCTATGGAGGGAAATTGTAAGTCGTTTTGAAATAAGTAACGCGGTTCCACTTCGGTTTCAACTTCCTTTATGCTTCTCCCGTGAGTCTTTCCCGCGAAATATATTCCTTCATTGTTATTATAGCCGATGATAATTGGTATTTTTGTATAGTTTCCAGACTTTATGATGTCCATTGGATATTGTGTTACTATAGGTTCTATTCCAGGAAGGTGCTTTTCTACGCATGGCGCAAATAAGGGCTGCGCCGTCGTAAATTGTCTGTATTTTGTATGTTTTATGGCTAATATTAAATCGTGAACAGATTTTTCCGAAAGAACTTTGTAAATTTTATGTGGGTCATGGCCATAGTAGCCGAATTCCACAGCTAAGTCACTGGCTGTCTTGATTGGATCATGTTGTATCGCCCACGGCGCTATGGTGGCGCCGCTTTGCAAAATGGCCCTGTGAAAGAGTCCACTTGCGGCTGGAGATAAAAGAAGATACGAGATTGACACAGCACCGGCACTTTCACCAAATAACGTGACATTATTGGGATTTCCGCCAAACGCAGCAATGTTATCTCTTATCCATGTTAGTGCTGCTATTTGATCTTTAAGTCCAGCGTTTCCTGGCGCTTCTTTAATACCCAAACACAGAAATCCTTCCACATTTAACCTATAGTTAATTCCAACGAATATAACATCTTCCTGTATGATAAATTCAGGGCCATACAAAAATGAGGAGCCTGTGCCTTCTAAGAAACATCCACCATGTATGAAGACCATGACTGGGAGAGGTTCCTCTATGACTCTGGCTGGAGTATAAACGTGTAGCTTCAGGCAGTCTTCATCTCCCATAATAATTGATCCGATCATCTTTTGCGGACATCGCACATTTTCGTTGATAGCGTCGAATATTCCACTCCATCGTGGTGGGGGTAGTGGTGCCTGTAATAGTTAAATAAGAGATTTTATCTTAAGAAATCATAGAGTCATATATATATACATATTTATTAGGAGTCAACGTGTCACAGCGTCTGGCTGAACACGATGGGTTTCTACTCTGGAGAATGAATTATATGTTGAAACTAGCAACCGCCAGCGGCTTCGCCCGCTTGAACTACACGATTATTTATTCAATATACAGAATTACTTAACTTTGGTACCATATTAGCGTAATTCCTATAAGCGTATAATTTTTTATGGTTTAAAAAAATGCGACCTACGTTATTATTTTTTTGTAAATACACATATGAGCGCTTTGCAAAATAGTAATAAATTATTAATTTTTATTTTCACAATATGTTAAAGAAGAATTGAAAAAGAATTGGGAAGAACTAATTTGAATTATTCAAGCCTTTACAATTGCGTAAAAAGACTTAAAGATTAAATAACTGGCTTTGATAAGGATTCATTCCTAAAAGAACCCTGTTAGGAAAATTCACATAAAATGATAAGAGCCCTTATAATTTTATGTGATTTTTTGTTATAGATA
This sequence comes from Heliconius nattereri, assembly GCA_013403645.1. Classification (NCBI taxonomy): domain Eukaryota; kingdom Metazoa; phylum Arthropoda; class Insecta; order Lepidoptera; family Nymphalidae; genus Heliconius; species Heliconius nattereri. Next base: position 6,969,944 of record JAAIXI010000219.1, on the reverse strand, counting down.
TAAAGCATTATAAACATGAATAAAACAAAAATGTTTTACATGTTTTACATAACTGTTAATATTTTTTTTTAGCTTCAAGTTGAATCCTCACATAGTGAGGTAGGCAGGGAATCGAGCGAGGCGAGGGAATCTGGGAACCTAATTTTAAGATACTTCGTGGTCATTAAGGCACTTCCGTTCACCATTTTCGTGTTGAGTGGCGCAACTTAACGTTAAATATTCCATTTCTTCGAGAGGGGAATGAACCCACAACCAGTCGCATTTATAATCATCCTCTTGTGGCTCTTCGCCACACCTGGCCTCTGGCCTTATCTTTCTTTTTTCAGCTTCACGTTGTATCCCGCACACAGAGGGTAGGCAGAGGGAACATAGTGTTAGCATACTCCGTTCCCCACTTTCCGCCGCTTTTTCGAGGCATTGCATGTTAAATGGCGGATCTCAACGCTGGGTTTTTGTCTTGGTGCCAGAGCGAAAAAACCATATTAATAAATAATATTCCCGAAACGCTGGCGTCCCCCCGTCGTGGCGTAGGGGCACAATAAGCGACGGTCATTATGCCTCCGTTACTTGTAGTGACGAAGTTTAACATACACTATTTACTCCAAAGCTACCTCACAGATCGAAGTTAGTACAAATCCATCTTAACGCACATGCACAATTGTAAACTGTTAGCACTTGTAGTACCTAAGTTTCATACATACTATCAACCGCAAAACAACCACTTAGTGGTCAAATATCGAAAAATCAAAAAATACCCTTCTTAAACCCCCCTTATCAAATATCCTTCTTAGCCCATCCACAGTTCGAGGCTCCTATTACTTAGAATAACGAAATTTTATATTCATTATCAACCCCTTAATGGTCAAATATCGCAAATACCCGTCTTAGGGAGCATATAAACAACGCCAATGCATACTTCGTGACTCCTAACACTTGTAATAACAAAGATTCATTAAAATTATCAACCCTAATAACAATTCATTAGGGGTCGAATATTGCAATCTTAGTGATCACTTAAGTCCTATAAATAACGTCCATACAAAATTTGAGACTCCCAGCATTTGTAGTAACGAAGTTTCGTAAAAATTATCAACTTTAAAACCAACCCCTTAGGAGTTGAATATTGTAAATTCCCGTCTTAGTAAGCACATGCGCACATTAAGACTCCTGGCACTTGTGATAACGAAATTTCATATAAACTATTAACCCTAGAAGCACATATTTAGGGGTTGAATTTAGCAAGATACAATTTTAATTAGCGTTTACGTCCTAAAAAGTATCCCTGTGCAAAATTTGAGACTTCTAGGACTTGTAGTAACGAAGTTTCATACAAACTATCAACCCCGAAAACTACCCCTCAGGAGTCGAATATTGCAAATTCCCGTCTTAGCAGTGCCGCAATGGCTCCAGAATTCGGCGAAAAGTGGGAAGCGGAAGCCTTAACACTAGGCTCCCTCTGCCTATCCTTCTGAATTCGGGATACAGCCTGGAGCTGAAGACAGACAATTCAATAAATGTTGTAAATTATATAATAGATGTAGTTTCTGTTAGCCACATTTTCGAAGCAACCGAAAGAAGAAGCGTAGCTGCGACGCTATAAACGATTTCATAATGCATACGTATATTATAAACGAAAGTAACTCTGTCTGTCTGTCTGTCTGTCTTTTACTTTAAGTTGTCTGTTAATGATTAAATATAGAAAAATGTTTAGTACGCGCACACGGTACACACTTNTGTTCGGCGAAAAGTGGGAAGCGGAAGCCTTAACACTAGGCTCCCTCTGCCTATCCTTCTGAATTCGGGATACAGCCTGGAGCTGAAGACAGACAATTCAATAAATGTTGTAAATTATATAATAGATGTAGTTTCTGTTAGCCACATTTTCGAAGCAACCGAAAGAAGAAGCGGAGCTGCTACGCTATAAACGATTTCATAATCCATACCTATATTATAAACGAAAGTAACTCTGTCCGTCTGTCTGTCTGTCTTTTACGTTAAGTTGTCTGTTAATGATTAAATATAGAAAAATGTTTAGTACGCGCGCACGGTACACACTTTTGGTACTTTTTCTAATATTAAGGATTTCCTTCAGTTACTTTTACTTCTTTTGTTTGTTCATTTCGGTTACTCAGATATTTTATCTAATAATAAATCTCCACTTATTATTCTTTTTTAACTTATTTTAATTATTTAGGCTTATATTTTCTTACAAATTCTATTGAAAACCGAAAATAATTTCATAAATATATTTAATAAATAATCGTATAGTTCTAGCGGGCTAGCCGCGTGCGGGCCCACTAGTAAAGATATAAAATGAATATAAAACTTCATTTGTATGCAGGTTCACTTAGTTTAAGTTCGCGGTCAATAACTATATAATTAGTCGTTTGTGACGTAATTTTAGGTAACCTTAACTAATTTATGTTTGTATATTTTTTTTTACGTTTTCATTTGTTACACTTAACATTAATAAATGGTTAATGAGACTAGTTGTAGCGCAGGTAACGTGGTAATGCAACAGATTATGGGTTCGAATCCCGCCCATATCACATTTAGCCTAGTGTTATGATAATCTGTATTCTTTAAGACATTTAGAGTGAGCAGCTTTGTGTGGCTGAGTCCCACTCGGAGAGTGGAGAAATTTTATTTCCTCGATCTGGTAGCAATGTTAGGTTCTGTTACACAACACACAATCTATAGATAATTGAGTAGAATGTGGCGAACGTTCTATTAGCCTAAGTTTCTAAAGGCGGGATACAGTGTGAAGATAAAAAACAATAAAAATAACAAGGCAATTTTGTTTTCAAATAAATTACGATCTCCGTACAAGGAAGGTCGCCGACAGTGGCGACATCGGCGCTGCCCTTGACTTCGATATAGTACTTAAGAGTTAAGACGCATTCAGAGATACAAGAAATTGCGAGGAATTTTCTACGGTTGTTCGTATACTTGTATATATTTACGTGCAAATTGAGTAATACTACTAGTTTGTACTTTACCATTTTTTGACTAAGCAACTATTTAAATGTTCACCTTCCGAAGAAATGAAAATATAATTAATTCCTCCGAGTGAGAACCAAAAAACGTCACGTTTAGAGTTACACGCTAGTGTCAGTCCGTTACGAAGGCCTTGAATATTATTTTAGAGTTAATTTTGGTTGTTTGATTTGCCAAAATTTGTAGTTCTGTTCTTTATAAATTAAATAGCATAAATTAAGTACAGGCAGGGAATCTTGTCTGAGCTTTAAGAACACCAAAATTGATAAGAAAATAATAAACGGAGTGTGTTAACACTAGATTCCCTCTGCCTAAAGTGCTATGCGTAAGAAACGTGAAGCTGTTAAACTTTCCTTGTAATTCACTTTGTAGGTTCATTAGAGAATTAACCTATTTGAGGATTGACCAGCCGGTCGTGGCTGTAAACGCGACTGGTTCGATTCCCACTGGAGTAAATGACATATTTAATATTTTTATTTTTTCGAGGCGAAGTGCGGTGATGGTTTCCACCATTCAATCCACCCTCGAATTCGGCGGAAAGTGTAGTCCGGGGGGCGGAGTCTCTTAACACTTGCTGGCCACCTTCTTCATGCGGAAGCAAAAATAATTCATTAAAATTCTTTGCGTAGTTTAGAAGTTATGTGCGTCACGCGTTTTCGCGGAGGTAACTTAATTATAAATAACATAAGTATGTAAATCTATACAAATAATAAGATTGTAAAGGATAGCTGTTTGTATGTGGAAGATATATGAGAAAATGATTTGCACGCTAATCTCAGAAACGGTTTAAACGATTTGAGTGCAGTTTCCACTATTGTAGTGTAGCGAGCTTCCTTTTACATTTTGTTTGTTTTATTTCATTCAATTGGTTCATAAAAAAAAGCTATATTCATTATAGGTAATTATATTAGATTGCTAGAAAATAATTAATAAATATTTTTTATAGATTCTATTGAATTCAATATAATAATTTTATTTACTAAGACAATATCCGCACAATAATAAAATAAATGCAATATTGTTTTTAAAATAATGATATTATTAGTACGCTAAAGTAATTAAAACAAATAATTGACTAGTTCAAGCAGGCAAAGCCGCGGTCGCTACTCTATCTATATAAATTTTATAATATAACGAACAAATCGCGAATCGTATTTGTTTGTTCGTATTTGTTCGCAGTATTTTGAAGACAAAGCCCTACCTATAGTCCACAAATCACTGTTGAATTATACATTATTAACATATTATTTACATATTATATGAAAACAATATAATATTAACATAAAAAAGGTTAACCTTAATGTTGAATTGGCTGCAAAAGTACCCACGTTAAATACTTATTAAGATAAAAAGAAAAATAATAATTTTGTGTATAATAGATATGTAAGTAAATGTGCCTTGTATCCTGTATCTTGTACATAGTAGGGTAGGCAGAGGGAACCTGGGTGCCTACTGGGTGCTTGAAATACGCTAAATAAGACACTTCCGGTCTACTCTTTGCGTGTTGGGTGGTAGAACTCAACGCCGCGTATTGTCTTCCAGAGCAGATAAGAGAGAATAGCTTATTTTCCCGGAATAGACGTATCTCGAGATATTTTCTTTTTGCCTGTAGTTAAGCTTTCAATTTATATGTTAATCTATTTATTGTGTTAATTTTTAAGGGCTTCTTTTGGTTAGTAACAATTCTGTGGGTGGCCTTCCACTATTCGGTGGGCACCCCGTTGGGGATCGAACTTACAACTACTGCTTTTTACAGTCAAACGTCGTTCCACCATCTATATCCATTCCGTCATCTAGTCTAGTATAGAATCTTTATTTTACATACACTAATACTTATTTTGTAAAATACCTAATTATTAAGTCAAGAAAATAATAATATCAGAGAAAAAATTAAAACGTAATACTTTTCCCTAATTATTCTAAAATAGTCCTCAGATATTGTGTACATATAAAAACACAGGTTATTTAATACGACTCATATCTCATGGCCTTCAAAATAAATATTTTATTATAATTATCCGATTTACATTATATTACAAAGTAGATTCATAATTATAAATGTAGAAATAAAAATGGTATCAATTAATTAATATAAAAATTTAATTAATTCATGATATACTTTTATTATACAAAGAATAAATTATACATTTATAAATATAAGTTATTATAAAAAAATAATTAATTATTATTACTATTGTTAAAAAAAGAAGGGCTTTTGGTTGAACGCGCTAATATTAGGAATTGTTTTCAAAAAAAATATTTTTGCATTGTTGATTACCTCTGTAGGTATACTGAGTGAATTTAGTTCCGTTACCTCTGGAGACAGTGCAGAGGGAGGCTAGTATATAATGCCTCCAGGACATTGTGTGTTGAGTGGGGGAGCTCAACGCCGCGCTTGTGGCCTCGCGCCACGGCTGGCGTCGTTTGCATAATACAAAGGAGTTACACTTATGTAGATTAGTTACAAGTAACAATGCGTTAAGTAATTACTAGTAGCAATGAATACCTATTAATGGTATAGGTCACAACCCGAGCACTTGCGCCGGTCGTGCCTCTTTATTGCAGTAGATCGAAAATGTATCAAAATCACAAGTAACATGTCACACCATAAATTCCAAATTAAATGGAAAAATATTTTAATTTATTATTATATATGGAGAATATTACAAATTTAAAAAAGTAAAATTTAAAAAAGCCTATGTTCATCCCACTACCCTCGAGTATTCCTATATAACATTTTATTACAATCGAATCAGCGGGTTGGCCGTGATGGCCGTACAGACAGACAAACAAGCAGACAGACGGACAGACAGAATTACTTTCGAATTTATAATATAAGTATAGATACAAAAACAAATCGCAAATTCCAAGAAGGCTACTATAAAGCAGGAAAGTTGACTCGTAGCTCGATCTGTCATTGCATACATATTGCGTGTTCAGAAGTTTCGAGACAAGGCCACGCACGATCGACACTATATAAAATATATATTTTATTTATCTTTTATCCTTCACATATATATGTATATTTGGTTTTTTGAGTATTACCCTGGAATTGAACTTAGGCCTCCAAATTCATTATTAAAGTTGAACTAGCTAGGCGCCGCGCCGGCCGTGTGAGTGACCATATACGCAACGCTTTCGAGTTCGATTCCTACTCGGGAGAATGAATTACTTATTAAATATTACAGCGACAAAATAATTCTCCCTCTGGTAACTGGCAAAGTGTGGCGTTGAAATCGGACACTCGATACGTAGTGTCTCAAAAACACAATGGATAGTGGGGAACGGAGTGTCTTTACATTAACAACTACTTGCCGATCGCGCTTTCGTATTCGTAATCTTTGTGACCCTTGCCCATGGGCGTATCTAGAGATATTTTATGGCGTGGGCACATCCCAAATGGCTCTCCCTCTTTCTACGTAAAATTCTCTCTAGAGAGATAGTAACAACATAAATAAGTTGTAACAAGTATATAAGAATTTCTACATAGCTCGATAAGAACGTATGGCTCAGTTGGTCAGAGTGCTTGGACAGTTTCCAAAGAGGCGCGGGTTCCAAATCCGCTATGTTAAAATTTTTGTACGTTTTCTTAATAAGTGCATATGGAAGTTGTTGTTTACATCTTCACGCTTTATCCCGCAAGTGCAGAGTAGGCAGGGGGAGCTTAATGTTAAGATATTCCTCCGGTCCTCACTTTCCTCCGATTTCTGGCCGCAATGTCGCAACGCGTGTTCCGTGGCGGAACTTAACACCTGAGCGAAGAAACTCAAATAGAATTAGACTGGGAATCAAATTGCGTTTACGGTTACACACTTGACAACTCACATACTTGACCCAATATATTTTCGAAAATGTTATGTTCTTTAACAAGAATATTAATGATATTGCCAGAATTTATGGGACAATGTATATGCTTTTACAATGGGATCCCAGAAAACATCAGAGAATTTTTTATATCACAAATACCAAATTAATGATTTTATAAATTATAACACGCCTTGGAAATGAAATGCTCGCTCCAGTCTGTTTCAAAGAATCATTGTCAGTAATGTTAAACTGTGTATAATTGATTCTTTTGTTTAAAAAAAACCTCCTGCTGAGTTTCTTGCGCCGGTTCTTCTCAGGTCTGAAGCATTAACTTTAGTGAACTGGTGGTAGATTATTTGACGTTCAAAAAATGAAGCATGAAACTTTTTTATTTTGAATAAAATTATTTGACTTTGACTTGGACCTCGTGGCCTCCTGTACTGGCCTCTAATTATAATATTATATAATCGACGGATTATTTTATGTTAACTTGTAATAATAAAAAACAGCTTCAATTATACAGACTTAATTAAGGGAAACAGCCCGTAGCAGGGTAGGCAAAGGGAACCTGTGAACTTCCATTTCCCACTTTCTGGCGAATTCTGAATGCATTGCGCAAATAGTATATAAGATCTGCGAAAAACGATTATAGTATCTAATGTATTTAATTGGATAGTTAATAACGCTCTATTGTTTGAATTAATTCTGTAAAACCTTTTAGTTTTTTTTATATTTATGTTTTTTTACGGTACTGTATTTAGTAGATTAAAGAGTAATTATGTAGTATCTAAAAGTTAGGTATTATGTTGATAAATTTCCAAATGTAGATATATAAAAGAACACCAATAAAAGGAGTAAAACAAAACAAAAATTAACTTAACTAGAATAAAATCTTACAATGTTATCAAGACGAACACGAACCTGCGACCCTCGACATGTATATGATAAAACTCACCTGAAATCTATTTCCTTTGGTCACAACACCGTATGGTATACCAAAAAACTGGTAAATCTCACCATCCTCACTGATCAACCCTCTCAGAAAACCTCCCTTAACTTTCACAAGCGGGGTACGCTCCCTCACAAAATTCACTAATAGCAAAGAAAAAAGTATTATATACTTCATTTTATATTAAAATCATTTTAATATAATAAAATATATATTTTTCTATAATAAAATTGTATTTTTATCCGTACGTTCGTTCGTTTTACTGTCCAAACAATGTATGTGTGCATTGACAGCGGAGCTACTTATGTGCGACTATCAGTTGACCTGCATTTGATATTAAGCGTTATTATATATTTGTTGATAAATGCTTACGTTATGTCAGTTTGTGTTATTAATAGTAACTATTAAACACAGATTATGTGTTACACACAGATAGGTGGTAGCATATTAGATTTAATTTTATAATTTTAGCATATATGTATTCATTCATTTCATTTTTGCTTCTCGTAGCCCCGTTGCTTCTGTGCCGCACGATTTTTATATACTTGTATACGAATACGAATCAAAGTTATTTAGTCAAAATAAATTTGTACAAATTGTAATGATATAAGCAACTTCTCTGTATGTACTAATAAAGCGTAGAAAGCACAAAAACAAAACCACAAATATAAGTTAACATAATGAAACTGTTCTAAATCATTCACATATTTAAATAACATATTATTACGAGGTCTTCGTGGTGCAGTGCGTCAGCGACTGCCTATAAACCGCGATGTTTGTGGATTCGATTCCCACTCGGGGGAAAATTTAAATTATTTTCACTCTTCTTCTTCTTCTTCCTGGCATTAATCCCGGCTATTACCAGGGTCTGCCTTCCTACTCAACCTACTCCACTTTGCACGATCTTTTGACCATTGGCTCTCATGTCCTGCATCATGACATCCAACCAGCGCTTCCTTGGGCGTCCAGGAGGTCGCGCCCCAGGAACTAGTAAATAAATTATGTTCACTCATCCTAAGGCAATTCCTTCGTCTTTATAATATATAAAAATACAGTTTATTATACTATACATAAGAGAGTGTTAGTAATAACTATAATTTTACAAAGTTGTTAGCTTAGGTGTACTTTAAAATTGTTTAAAAATTAATTAATAAAAAAAAAATTAAAATCTAATACCTATATTGACATAAAAATTACATAAATTTAAAAAAACAGATTGGTTTTTTTTGTGACATCAATGAATCAGACTTGTGACCTTTCGCTCAGTTATAGCAAACTATAAGTGGTCCAAGGTTCATATAAACAAATCCTTGCAACTTCCTTAATATGGAAATTTCTTATGAAATAAAATTTTATCATTCTTAATTAATAGTCAATTATATATTATGTTGGTTTTTACATTTAAATATTTTTCTATATAATAGGCGCAGTCAACGAGGCCATCGTGGCTTAGTGGCACAATATATAACTTTAAGTGTGACGGTAGTGGGTTTGGGGTCCCCACTCAGGGGATTAATTGTATTTAAATTATTTTCATTTTCCCGGCCTAAGACAAAACGTGGCGTTAACTTTCACCAATCAATATCAGGAACGCAGTGTCTTGAAAATTGAGTGGAAAATAGAGAATGGAGATCAAGGTTTTCTTTTGCCTATCCTGCTACATCGTTCTCGCATGTTGCTTATTTATAGTTTACAGTTCCTTTTGTGTTTCAGGTAATTAATTATTTATGATAAATATATACGTATAAAGATAATTTCTTTTATATTTTGAAAATAATATTCATTCTCTCGTGTGGGAATTGAACCCATAACCTTCACGTTTACAGGCGCACAGTTTAAGCTTTTCCTATCTTATCTGCAAAAAAGCCGATAAGACAGAAACACAAGCTCAAAAATCTTTCAAAAAAATAAAATAAAGTTAATAATATAAACACATTAGTTACCTTTTCTATAAGGAAGCTAGTTCACTATCAGATGCACAAGAACAAAATAATATAAAAGAAAACGGAGAATTTGATCACTACGACTTACAACCGACCACTATGTCTAGATCTCAGTGCTAGCTTTCACTTAAGTATGATTTGTACTGAAATATTGTTAATCCACCATGCGTTTACTTAACTCGGTGTAGGTTGGCTAACTCCACGCGTACTCAGTGAGGAATTGAGCAATAAATCTTTCGCAGGCAGCGGATACATTTCCTTTGGACGGTTGCGTTTTGCAAAGTGCTAATAATATTGCTATTTTTTTTCTAGATATTGAAGGAAAAATAATTATCTATTACTTCGATTGAAATCAAAATATTCTTCAAGTAATCAAAAAAAGTAGAATTTAGTACAAAGCTGTACGTTCACAGCTACGTCTCAGACTAGACTGCCATACAGATTAGAAAAACTTCATAAGAAATTATAGAAAAATATAAAAGTGGGTAGATAAATAATAATCGAAGCAAAAGGGCGGCGTTCAGTTCCGCCACTCAAATATGCAATGCCTCCAGAATTCGACGGAATGTGGATAACGGAGTGTGTTAACTTCTGCCTACCCTGCTGTGTCGGATATAGCTTGAAACCGAAAAAGACAAAAACAATGTCTATACAATTATATGTAATTTATATAAACTCGAACATACAGGAACAAGTAATTTTCGATTTTGTATTAAATGAGAGAAGGATTCTTTGTCTTATTAGAGCAGAGATTGATATTAATTTTCAGGAAAGGTATCGAACCCAGGAAGGGACTGTGAAAAGTCGTCTGGTGGCCTGCAAGTTAATTAATAATTGCCACCTGATAAAAAAGGGTCAATGGCTTGAGTTATGTATTTATACTATTATATTTATTGTTTATTATAAATAAACCTTCCTACTGGGAATTCTTTCATTTCCTTATCATATTGTAAGCCAGCCAGCGTGTGGTTGCAACCGTCAATTAACCGCAAAATTCGGAACGAAAATGGCTAAACATGAAGTTCCCAGGTTCCCTCTGCCTACCCTGCTAAAAAAAAATGGTAAGCCAGAGAGTTACAGGGGCTCAAGCGTGTGACTGTAAACACGAGATGTCGTGGGTTCTTCTTTCGTTATTATTATTTTATTACGGGACATTCCATTTTAGATCTTAAAATCCACAGAGATAATAAGTTACCGTCGACATATGTAGATGCATATATGAAAATAACAATAAAATTTGTTGCGTATTTTTTTTAATATTCTTATGTTTAATAGTACAATTCAAGAACACTCGTTTATTAATAAAAACAAATTAACAAAAACAAATTATCTTTTCATAAAAAATATTAATATAATGTGAACAAGAGTACAATTCTTCGTATTTTTTTCTATTTTATGTAAAACAAAAAGGAAATAATCTCATGGTTTTATACTCTGACCAAATAAAGCTATAGTTATAAAGCGTTTGTAATTCTATTTTTTTTGTATTTATTATTATTTTCATGTTCGTAATTCGTCAATTAAGAGCAATATTAACATTCGAGTATTTTTTTTTCATTATTTACATTAATTTTGGTCCACCCAATACACAATGTGTCAGCTGCTGCTTACCTGATATGATCTTCGTTACATTTATTCAAATGCCGCTCTGGGGCAGATAGGGTAAACGAAGATTTTTTTTAATTATGTCCCTATATAAAAATTGAAATATTACAATGAATAGAACAATCTTACGTACCTACTTTCTACGCCAGGATAATCATAAAAATACCATTTATCAATAGAACGTAAAACCGTCATACACATCATTATAAAATATTCAATTTTTTTATCAAAAAAAAAAATCTATAAATGAATGACATTTGAATAAAATACTTTAAAATTATGGGACCCTAGTATACACTATATTAATATATTTTAGCCTTTTCTTCTATATTTTGAATACGTTTTATTCCAAAAGAGAAGATTTTCATCATCCCAAATCTGTTGATATGATAAATCCTTGTCTATGACTAGTAATTGAGAATTTTTATTGCTAATAGGTGACCATTTGTGTGAAACATTGGAATTATCAAGCGTGGGATATCTGAAAAAAGAAAAAATATTTTACTTTTTTATCCTAAGGCTATATATAGCAAGAGAACAAAAAAAACTTTAAGTTAAATTTTAATATAAATATGTTAATGTCAGTGCATACCCATATTTCGCAAAATTAGTCCACATCGTTGTCAGTTTATCTATAATATCCACTTCAAAAAATGACTGAGGTAAAGTCGCTTTTACTTTGAACATATAAAATAGCTCATCAGCGTGTGTCGCTCCAGGATACTTGCCAAATTGGAATAAAAATTTAACTAAATTCATTGTTCCATCGTATACAAATTTATACATGTATACAGGATTTTTCATATTTTTTACTAAAAGTTCAGCCGTAGAAATAACAGGATAGACTATGCCAGAGTCACCTTCAAATTTTGAAAGCATAATGATTATATCTTCATTAGTTGTATTGTACAATTGTTTCAAATGTAGTGCTGTTTCGTGCTTATCTTTATCAGATGAAAATTCTAGATCTCTAGGGATAGCATCAAGAAAATTAAAATTCTCAATTGTTGTTTTGTTTTCTTTACCAACAAACATGTAGCCTTCAGCGTTATTGAATCCCATTATAACTGGCACCTTATTATATTGTCCTTTTGATAACAAATTATACGGATGTTCTATTAAGAAATGCTCCATATCTGGTAGTTTTTTTTCTGCACAAGGCACGAATATATTTTCAGATAGCGACACTTCTCCTTTTTTTCTTGGTATACGAGTTTCTAAAAGTTTAACGATTGGTTGGTTTTTGAACAATTCATATAATTTATAGGGGTCCTCTAAATCATAGCCCATTTGCTTGGCTAATTTCTTAGCAGTATCAAAAGGTTCGAACTGAAAACTCCACGGAGATATAGCTGAACCACTTTGCATAATAGCTTTATTGAAAAGTCCTTTAGACATTGGCGATGATATGTGATATAAAACGGATGCCGAACCAGCACTCTCACCAAATAATGTTATTTTATCTGGATCTCCACCAAAGGACTTTATATTTCTTTTTATCCATCGTAAGCTTTCGACTTGATCTTTTAAGCCTGCGTTCCCTGGCGCTTCCTTTATGCCCAAACACAAGAAACCCAAAATTTCAAGTCTATAGTTAAACGTTACTAAAATTACTCCATACCTCAAAAAATACTCTGGTCCATACAAAAATGGAGATCCAGAACCATCTCTAAAGCCACCACCATGTATATATACCATGACGGGGTACAAATTTTCTGATTTTTTTACTGGAGTGTATATATTAAGAGTAAGACAGTCTTCGTGTTCTAATACTAATGTTGTAGTAAATCTTTGTGAGCATCTTATATGTTCTTCTGTAGCTTCGAATACTCCCTTCCACCGTGGACTTGGAGAAGGTGCCTGAAATGTTATTAATAACAAAAATAAATATCGACTTTGCAAATTTTTTTATATGCCATAATAAATGATTTATAAATTTCCGTATAAAACAGAAATGTATACATCATTTATTGAGATAGGTGGTGTAAACATTAAAGTGAACACCTTCCTTCTCGTATCAATAGCGTACACTACGACCGTGTTTGATTTCGATATGGCTTCAAATTTCAACTATTACCTTTAAAATACGAGCACAAGCGTACATAATAAACATGACCGTTGTGGGTTAAATTCCCTGGCAACATCACGGCATTGATTACGCTTCGCAAGTCTACAATACTTTAAGAATTCAGCTGAAACTGGGGAACTGTTAGGTTCCCTTTGCCTACTCTACGATGTGCGGGATGAAGCTAAAAAAGAGCTAATATTTTATTTTAGCTATATTTCACATACTACCATATAATATTCACACGCACACTTATGGAATCATATACACAAAAAGACATGTTCAACCTAACTTATATATTTATGTATACACCAATTAATTTATTTTATTTGTAAAATGTATCGTTTTCTTTTTTTTAGTTTAATATTAAAGCAGATATTAATAGCAGATGCTTAAGATATTATATTGGAAGACCGGGGTCTCCTTTTAGGCATTACTCTCTGTTGAACAAATAAAGTTTTTTTTTTACATATTTTACTTGACTATTATACTACTTACATTCAGATATTATAACGAGTTTGTAAATATCAAAGTATGTACTAGTACTTAATTGAAATCAAATACTTGACGCTGTCGTGAGACAGCTGAGAAGCGTTAGACTTGCTGTTTGCTCGTTTATATTGACAATACTTGAGTAATCCAGTTCTGATCATAGCTCGGAATTACCTACTCTCTGATGTCTTGAATACGGTCATTATCTTATAGGAAAGTAATATATATGTGTATATATAAAACATTTTCGTTATTGAATGATTGACAGACTACGTATAGACGAAACGATTAGGAAGATGAAATTTCGACCTCTCACAGAAACAGTTGTGGACTCTGTGGGGTCTGGACACTCAGATTATTATAAAATTCTTTTTTACAGCACCATTCTCAGGAAATTGGAGAAATATATATTAAAAAAAAACATACTAATATTTCATAAATTAAAATTTAAATTTAGTTTACCTGAAATCTTTCAAACGTAGCGTAAGGTATCCCCAAAAAGCTGTAATGGGAACCGTCGTTTGACAAGGAACCTCGAAGTAAACCATTTGACACTAACACTGGTAGTGTCGGCTGTCTCACTAACCGTCCGGCCCAAAGTGACCAAAGTACAAGCCAGTGCAATTTCATGATTACTTCACCACTTTGTCAGAATGGCACTATAACACACGGTATATCGTGGGAATCTGAGTATGCTATGGGCACTATGAGAAAATAAACTAGAAATTACGGAAATTTACCAAAAAATAACTAAAAACCGGTCACTTTAAGGTGTTCCCAATTAAAATTAAATGCATTTTAAATATATATTTTCCGTTACTAAAAGGATATTTTTATTATAAACATATACAGATCGCTTCTTGAGCCGGTTACCGAATGACAGTTGTACGCAACAAGCCGCGGTACTTTCTATATATTTTTATACAATTCTCGACTTTATTTCCGTAAAATACAGTTTAAATTTCACTATTCTTTTATAATCTATATATAACTATAGATATATGCAACCGATTGTATATTATTGAAGTGACAAGACAAGTTTTATGATCACGTAAGATGTATTGTTTCATTATGAATCTTATTAGTTATAAATTAAGGTTTATTTTTTATTAATATTGATTTAAATTAATAGTTATAGAAATGTTGGTTGTAATATTTTATTGTTAATACTTTCTACAGTAAAGGTTGTGGGGTCAAATTTTGTATGGAGAATGTATTGAAACCAAAAGCCAGTATATATGATGATTGTACCTATACAATCGTTATCTGGAAGAATGATGATACTTAAATCGCGGCGTTAAGTCCCGCCACTCAACACACAATATCTCAAAAATTAAATGGTGAGTGAGGAAAAATGGGGTCTTAATATTACGTTCCCTCTGGTTACTATATTCAGGTATACGGCGTGGCTTAAATATTGCATTTGAGGAATAATGCATGTTCGACAGCTATTATATTTTGAAATATTACTTTTATAGAAGTATGTTTTCAATTTTCCTTACACATTTATCCTAGAATTTATTTGTTGCTACTAACTACAATTTGCAATATTGCAATTAAAAATCATCAGGCAAAAGGCATATACTTTTTAAATTTGCAGCGGAGTATTAGGCTGTGTAATTTTCGCATGAACACTGGTGGGCGGAACTTAACGCCAATTTAAGCGTTTAATCAAGCTTCTAAGTCAATCCTAACAAAAGATACGCGCGTTTGTGCATAATTTTAGTTGCATATATAGATTACTTCACGTGGACCTACTATTAAGATATCTGGCACAAGTCAGAATTTATATTACAAAATTCTGATTTCGGTTTTTGTACTCGTATATGCAGACGAATCCACGAGTAAAATATTGGCAAGTTTATAGTAAGTACTTATTTTACAGAGAACGTTTTAAATTTTAAAATGCTAAAAATTATATATTTTACTTTTATTCATTAACAGTGTTTAGTGAATAAAAGTAAAATACATTTTTTTGGGTTCCGTACCATTGAAGGAAAAAAGGAATGCTTATAAGATTTTACACTTTGTTGTCCGTCTATCAGTCTGTTTGTCTGTCAAGAGCCTTTATCTAAGTAACGCTTGGAATTCTGAAAATCTTCAATTTTTGTACGGAACACTCGGTGGGCGAGCCTGACTCGCCCTTGTCTAGTTTTTTATCTTTTGAACATCACATTAACTTTATTATATTTTGAACATAAAACAATAAAATAAAAAAAGGTATATATTTTTTTACGTTTAATTTAACTTAAGCTTTTTTCAGTTTCACGCTATATCCAGCACATGGCAGGTTTGGCGCAGGTAACCTGGGAACCTAGTGTTAAGAACAATCACGTTCCCATTAAGACTACTCCGCTAAATACTTGAGGCATGTCATGTTGAGCGGCAGAACTCCATTCAACTTTTCCTCGTAGCCAGAGCGAGCAAATGAAAATATAAAATATTCTTGAAAAAAGATGTAAATGGAAAAAATAGGGGGGACTCGAACCCACACCGTCGCTGTTCTTATATGATTGAGGAAAGGACCTTGAATCTGTCACGCGAATAGGAGCAGTAAATACAATCCTTATTATGCAGATTAATGCGACCACGTAATTGCATTTTTTTTATAGAACATTTAATTGCATTTTTTCTTACATAATTAAAAACTATGTAAAAAAGATTCTCGCGCGCGAAAATTCTAGTTACAAACTTTGATTGCGCCTCTACTTTCTTGTAATATTAAACAAAAAATACAAATACATCGTTGTTGCAACAAATGAACGAAAGGAATAATATTTTTTTTATTTCTCTGGTTAGCTAAGATAATGCTATAAAATGGAGAGAAAGTTAATATTGCAAGTAAATAATACAAGAATAGTGTCTTAACAGTAGACTATCTAAATAGACAAAAATAAATATATTTTTAAATAATAAAAAAATAAAGACAGATACAACAGTGTAATAGCAGCGAGTTGAAACATATTTAATATACACTATTTACCTTTACGACTTACCAATGTAACACGGAATATTTCGTCAATTTCTACCAAGCTGTAACTTCCTTCATGCATTTCATTTCTTCTTCTTCTTCTCCCCTCATACAAAAAGCGAAACTCAACCACACTTTTTTAAAAAATAGCTACAGCCTCTTTCATTCACACCACTTCACACCACACCACTAGTGTCTTAACACTACATCCCTCTGACTACCCTCCTTTATGCGAGGTAAAGCATGAAGATAAAATAAATGTAATAATGAGCGTGCACGTTAATGCTTTAAGCCGACGTCATACAGGCATATACAATGTTATTCTCAAGGCGAGTTGATCGCTATCTGAATTTTAATTTAAAAAAATGTTAAATAATATTATTAAATAATATTTAATATAAAATGTAGAAATCGTAAAATTTATATTACTTTTTTATTTATGGCGAGTTACGGTTGAGACCTCGTGGTGCAGCGGTGCAGTGCTTGGCTGTGTCACTGGCAACACACACCGTCTCCAAAATTGAGCAGAATGTGAAGACAACGGAGTATTTTGGTAATTTATATTGTGGTAATTGGTAATTTATGTATATTTGGTAATTTTTATACGTGATGCATCAGTGAAGAAAGAATGATGAAAGAGGCCTACAGCTCTTGGAATACTTGTAGAAGTAGTCTGGCGATGAGTAAATAAAGTCGGGGTGACATTTAAGGGACCCGCTCTTAGTTCCTTTATGAAACGTGGAGGTTCCATGGCACATTTTTGATATTTACATAATCTTTTTTTACTTAAGTCCAACCCATTTCTATTGGATCTGGATGGTATGGAGGTTGTCTCAGAACGTCTGCGCCGTCTGCGAAATTTTATAATTATTAACTAAATAAAATAATACTACATATAATATATCTTCTACTACTAGGTACATAAATAATAAAAAAAATATGGCCACGCAGTGCAAAAAAAATGTAATGAAAATATTATTAAATTGTACATTTAAATTATTCGTCATAACCTTGAGTAGTGTCAGTGTATGAACAAAGTTAGAACGGAGTGGTCGTGTAAGTAGTTTTTTTTTATTTAAACAGGGAAGTATTAGGACTTAGTATTAGGACTCTCCGCTTTCCGACTGTTTTAGAGACATTCGTTTACTCAGCACTTACCTATAGTCACCGTTCCACTACGCCAAGTTGGCATTATCAATGTTTGTTTTTCAATTTTCAGCCACTTAAGTGATGAAGAAGTATTGGCTGGTGCTGTGGTCCCTGTGGGCGGCGCGGCTGGTGCGGCAGCCGACGCGGCCGGTGCGCGTGGGCGGCGGCTGGCTGCGCGGCGAGGTGGCGTACGACGGTTTGCACCAGCGGTACATGGCGGTACCCTACGCCAGCCACCCGGTTAAACGGTTTATGGTAAGATTCGAATATCTTCACTTACTTACAATATTGAACGCGTTAATCTCAGGAACTATTGGTTTGTCTAAAAATCTATTTGTCTTGGATTGGAGGAAGACTATGCTAGGATAGAAAAGATATAAAGTTTTTTTTGTTATTTTCTAATTGAAAAGTCGCAATTAAAATCTAGTGATGTCATAGAAAGGTGTAAAAAAGTTATTATAAAATATTATATTTAGTAATTTTTATTATATATTTTTACAAGACTGCAATAAATGATGGTTAAAAGTGTAAATCCAATGCTACGAAAACAGATTTGAGAATATATTTAAATAATAAGTCGAATAAATTTTTGACCTAAGAATTTATCTCATATAATATATTATATGCAATCGTCCTATTTTTTTCAGTTTTGCTTAATCGACTTGAAATGTACAAAGATCAGCTTCACGGTGTTAGATATTCTCCGTTCCCCATTTTTCGACGAATTTTGGAGGCATTGCGTGTTGAGTGGCGGAACTCAACGCCAGGTTTTAATCTTGGTGCCAGAGCGAAGAAATGAAAATATTAATAAATATTTCGGAGATCGAACACACAACCGTCACATTAAAGTCACATCCTTCACATCCATCCATCCCGTACGCTATGCCCGCAAAGTATATTACTTAGGTACATTCGAATAGAATTATCGAATGTCTAAAAATATTTTGTAAGACAAAACTTGATTCTTATTTCAGGGTCCCGGTCCTGAGCCTACCTGGAGAGGCATCTATGACGCTGTAGATGAAAATATACGATGTTACCAAATATTTGCTCCAAATTGGCTTATAGGTCAAGAAGATTGCCTAATTTTAAATATTTATACACCAATGGATGCAACAGCTACAACAAAATATCCTGTTATAGTCTACATCCACGGCGGTGGATTCTTCGAAGGTTCTAGCAGTAGTTTTTTGTACGGACCTGATTACTTAGTAAGCAAAGGGGTAATACTTGTTGTTATAAACTATAGACTCCAAGTACAAGGTTTTACGTGCTTAAGAATAAAAGAAGCTCCTGGAAACGCAGGTATGAAAGACCAGGTAGCTGCACTGAGATGGGTACAACGTTACATTGGAGCGTTTGGGGGAGATCCCAATCATGTTACTCTTATGGGTGAAAGTGCTGGAGCTACTTCTGTATCTTTTCATTTGGTGTCCCCAATGTCGAAGGGCTTATTTCATAAAGTTATTATGCAGAGTGGTTCTTCATTAGGGACGTGGTCGGTACAATTTAAGCCAGTCTACATGGCGAGCTTAGTGACTAAAGCCATGGGATACGATACAGACGACCCCTATGAAATTTATGATATATTGATTCAAAAATCTGATTTCGATCTAATAATGACAAGAGTACCAAGAAAAGAAAATAATATAATTGTTTCGGAGGTACTGCATACACCATGTGTTGAAAATATTATAGAAGGTGAGGAACCATTTCTTACAGGATTACCATATGATTTCTTTTCCAGAGGAGAATATCAGAAAGTTCCCATGATTATTGGTACTTGTAATTCGGAAGGCTTACTATTTGTTAATATGGAAAATGATACAACTATACCCAATATTAAATTTGAGAAATCTTTGCCAAAACATTTGGAGATTCCAGTTGAGGAAAGGGCAGGAATTGGCAAAAAATTAATGAATTTTTACATGGATGGTAAAAATATATCACAAGGAAATTTGGTAAACCTTTCAAGATTTCACGGAGAAGTTTATTTTGTCACGCAAGTGTTAGAAGAAACTCAGTTATTATTAAAGACTAATAGTAATCCTATATACAGTTACCTTTTTGCTTATGATGGCTGGAGAAATATTGTGAAGTTGTCTCTTATGAATGGCCTGAGCCAAGCAAGCGGGGCCACCCACGCTGATGACCTCTTTTACTTGTTTAGCCAACCGCTTTTATCAAAACTTTTTGAAGGCAAGATAATTGATAGAATGACTACAATGTGGACGAACTTTGTTAAATATGGGTAAGTCGACATTTGCGTGACACTTATAAAGCTCTAAGTTTATTAGGACTAAAAATAATAACAATTGATTTCATTTTTGTTACTACAATTTTAACACTGTATTTAATAACTATGTTAAAATATGTTGTAGAGTTACAGTGCCTTTGTTGCATTGATTAGACGATGAATCGTTATCACAGCTGCACGTTTGTCATTACATAACGCAGTCTTAGTACTGAATACTGTTGAAGCTGATGAATGTGGAAGCGACGCGTGGGTGTTATAGAAGAAGTATGTATTATGAAAGATGGATGAATGCTTTGGAGATGCAATCTTTTCGTAGGATATGTGGAGTTAGTTTAGCTGATTAATTCTATGTTGTGATCTTTACAATTTCTTACATTTTTTTTTCAAACCAAGTGAATCTAGATATAGTTTTAAATAATTTTTCAGGGACCCAACCCCGGAAGTAACTGATTTGCTACCAGTGAAGTGGTTACCAGCGAGCAAATCGAACCCACACTCTCTGGTCATCGACACAGATTTCTCCACCACGCCGCTGTGGACCACAGAATCCCTTAAATACTTAAGTGAACTTTATGCTAAATATAGAAGGAAAAAAGACTAATTAGTTTTAAATATACTCCTGTTTTTATTTAGTTGATGATTGAGTTGTAAGTCACTTATTACTATTTTTTTTTACTTACGTTCATTTTTATTAATATTACGCACAACAAGGAATCTGGGGAATCTATTGTTAAGACACCCTGTTCTCATTAAAACACGTTCACCACTTTTCGTGGAAATCTGCGGTCATTGCGTGTTCAGTGGCGGAACTCAACGCCGCGCTTTGTTATGTTACCAGAGAGAGGAAATGAAAATGTAAACTATTATTTCCTCGAATGGAAACTGGTCTCTAGGCTTATAATATACTATAATAATGTTACCTAAAGGTGGGTGTAAACTTTGGTAATCAAAGTTAGAGCAATTAGGGCGACACGTGGTCACAACCAACTCATTATTTGATTAGGGTTGTGGGTTATACTCTAAACCCTCGATAATGACTGTTCTCTAACTACATGTCGTCTAGATAGATAATTGTTTGAGATATACCTAATACTTGAGGCCGTAATGACGGAGCAAAAGTGTGCGACTGTAAACGCGACGATTTTGCGTTCCGTTCCCACTTGCAATATTTAGCTAATATTTTCATTTCGACGCTTTGGTAACGAGGCAAAGCATTTCGTTCAGTTCTGACACTTAATAGGCAAAGTTTTGAAAAGAGTGTTCCGAATGGAGAACTTCCTCCTTTTACAGAGGTCCGTTAAAAATGCAATAAATTTCCCACTAAATCACTTAATCGAAACTAGAAGTTCTTAGACTAAATACAAATGGTGAATATAATTTGTAATGATAATAATATAATGTTAGTAGCGTCGTCTCTACCTCGCTGTATATTACCGCGTCCTGCTGCTTTAATTACCTTGGTGACCTTCGACATGTATTTATATGTATATTGTATAAATAATAACGGCCGACCCCGTACAGTGGCACAGTCACTGCCTGTAAAAAACGATAGCTGTGAATTCAATTTATACTCTATGGAAAATCTTTTTTCGTTCATTTCATAGCTTTGACAGACAATCTTGGTAGACAAGCTTTGGCGCGCTAATCTCAATGTTAAAATTGAAAAAAAAATATATAAATTCCGCAAAAAGTTCCCAGTTTCCCTCTGCCTGCTCTGCTATACAGCGTGAAGTTAAAATATAAATATAAACAGAAGGTAGGTAGTTTCCTTTTTATACAAAACACGTAAAACAAACGAAGGCAGGTGCGATCGTTAGCACGGCTCCACACAGATAACTGGTCCCAAAATTTCTGTTATCTCCAGAACCTCGGTTATCATTTTGCAATATTTATTAGCTGCGGCATTAGTCGAAGGTAGATAGAGTGACTAATGCGGGTCGGAGGGACATTTTTGCACGTATCAAGGAAAGTGTTGTGTGGTTTAAGTGAAAGGAGTCCGAGGCTTGTCTTGAAGGCGGGCAGGGGCAAGCGTGTGACTGTAAACGCGATTGGTTGTAGGTTTGATTCCGTTTTGAGGATAATGAGATTATATGAATTATTTTATATATTTTTTTTCGTTCTGGCAATGAAGCGAAGCGTGGCTTTCAGTTTCGCCTAAATATGCAATGCTTTGAGAATTCGACGGAAATTGGAGAATGGAAGTGTCTTAATGGGATTTTAGTGTCTTGAGACTAGGTTTTCTAGGTTCCCTCCGCCTACCCTGCTGTGTGCGGGGTATACAGCGCAAGCTAATGGGATGTATTACCTTTATTATTTGCAATGAAATTACATTTGCTAAATATTTTTTTTCTCAAGTACGAGTATAACGTTACTAGAGCGACGAAATGTAAATTTAAATTTATCCCCCCATCGAAAATTGATCCCACACCCACCGCGGTGTGCGCCAGAACGGCCCTTTAAGAATGAACTCCTACATTAATATTAAAAACGCTAATTCCTTTAACTTAGCTCGCATATCATAGCAGATTTGTAGCCGGTCAGGTTATTGTAGGCGATTTCCCCCACTTTTTAGTTTACCCCAGGGGTCAAACCGCCTGACCGTTAACAATCCGTCTCTGGCTTAAACTATTAACATAAGGGTCTATAAAGTTGCCCGCCATTATTGTAATTGTTTGAAGATTTTGCATTATCTATGACGGGGCTTGAGTTGACTTTAAGCTGTATTAGTTGAAAGCTGGTGTTAGTTTGTTTATTATTAAGTTTCGATTTCCACTTGAAGGATTTAATTATTTTCATTTCCTTGCAGATATAATATGGCAAAGAAGACATAGCGTAGCGTTCATCTAAAAAGATTGCTATACGGGAAAAATTATAAAGCTGTTTTTTTTTCTTATTTAAAAAAATGAAATAAATAAGAAGCGTAGGTAGAGGGAACCTAGTGTTAAGAGTTTAAGACACTCTGTCTTACGTCTTGTTTAGTAGACTACTTCTCTTCTTCTATTTTGTCGACGTCCCGTGTCTTCGTGACTTAACTTAAATAGAAAAAGAAAATAAAACATTTCGTCCATTAGAATAAAAATCGAACTAACAATTATCGTGATCTATGTATAATATAAGACACTGCCCCGCTATACCTAAATCGAAGATACCAATATCTGATAAATACAAAGCAAAAGCAAAAGGAAAAAAACAAATAAAATCAATTTGCTAGTGATCCATTCGTCAAAAGAGAGGATTTTAGATCCGGACTGGATATAACCATTCATCGGAGTGGGTTTTAATAAGAACGTCTCTAAGCCGGAAATTTGCTTGCCGCCTCAATGGGTACCCTATTCCGGCTAATCATTCCTCTAATAATCTTATCGGGGGTCTGTTTGTGTGTTTATTTGTGGGTATGTTGGGATTAGGCTTCGAGAGTGTGGGTTCCAAGCTTGTGAAAATATTATGAAGAAAATAAATAGAAATATTAAAGAATAATTTACGTAAGGCGTAGTTGGAATACGTGATTAATGATAAGCAATCTGGTAGAGTATTTTAGCATGTGACTGTAATCTCTGCTGCGCCGCGTTGGGGCCGGTCACTCTTCACGAAATTCCTCAACATTTTCATGGGAAGTGGAATACAGAAGTGTCTTCATGGGGAATGTATTGAATTACTGTGTGATTGGAATTTATTATGTTAGTAACCTTTTATAGTTAAGATATCATCAAATTTATGGCTCGGAATTTCTATGTTTAAGTCAACTGAAGCGTTTACAAATTAAAGGCAGTTCTTCCTTTGATGTAATTTATTATTATAGACTTAAATACAAATATTAATAATGTTGAGCTCGGAGCATGGCCTTGAGTCTGGGGCACGCGACCGCAGATATAGGCCTTCAGGGGCCCCTTTTGCAATGCACTAACCTTCGCCTTCACTGCTCCAGCTCAATGTAGAAAACGATCCCAAAGGAAATGTCTACCGCCTCTTATACAACTTAGTTACAAACATGGCTGCCTATCGAAGAACTATGTTCTACGTTGCTATGCCATATAAGTAACAGACAATATATTATTGTTATTAAATATAACAAGTTAACAAGAGTTCTTTTGTATTAGTGTTAATTTCTCTGTATGGAAGACTGTCGGCTAATTATCTGCAAAGATACCTCGAGCTCTTAGAGTATGTCAAGTGTCATACACAACTTTTATTTATTAACATCTAACCATGAGACGAAGCCGCATGAGAAAGCTAGTCAGTAGTCGGAAGTTTATGTGCATAATAGTTAATTTGCTCTTATTACTTATAATTTGCCATTTTTATAATAACATGTAAAAACAAGTGCAAAAAATACACACAATACAATAGTCGTTCATGTTATACGAGTATCATCTATATTAGTTAGTAATTTTCTACACAAACGTTTCACATAGTATGTCTGAGAACACTTGTAACAGTTATTATTTAAAATTTTCCTAGTATTATTGTTTAATAATCCAATATTTCAAGTTAAAAAAAACAGTGTTTATTACATCATTAATCAAATAAAAGTTAAGCGGAATCGAACAACGTAGATTTAAATCTTAATTAACCTAAAGTTAGTATGTAAAAAAATATATAAAATATGAAATAAAAAATATGATATTTTTCAGAATATTACAAAAGTGTTCACAAATCGGCACGATGGAAACATATGGATGTAAGAGAAAAATACGATAATTTATTAGTTTGGTAAATTCTTTGCCTGATTGTAAATTATAGCAATGTGATTATTTCCATGTATATTGCCTGGCCTTGGGCTGGTATATATCTTGGTATATTGTGGGTTCGATTACCACTTTAGGAAATGAAATATTTAATATTTAAATTTTTTCGTTCTGGTGTCGAGGCAAAGCGGAAACTTGATAGAGATCTGCTTACCCTGGTACAAGCATGACAACGTGAAGCTAAAAAAATATAATAAACCTCTCTCTCTCTCTTACCCACTCTTTAAATGGCATTTTTTGAACATAATTAGAAATGGGTTTAATGCTATATTTGCTTCTGTCTATCAAAAACAGTCAATTCCAGGAGTTGTCATATAATGATTGAGCGACTGGTACCAAAGGAAATGATATTTTCATCTCCTTTGGTATCAGTCAACTCCCGCATATAATCAAACCCATAACCGTCTCGTTTACAATTAGAAGATTAGACTGTGCCACGACGGTCTACAATATTTGTATTATAATTAATTAAAATATTTTATAATTATTGTTATTCATTGCACTGTTATTAAACGATAATAAATGACATAAATTTTATCTGATAAGAGGCAAGGTATGTAGGATATGATAGATAGATAGAGAAACTGTTACAGGTGATAGAAGTCATTGCCAAGTGTTTGAACGTTAACATCGACACTAAAACTTTGAGTACTATTTTTTGAGTCCTAAATCACTTCTTCAATCCTGGTGAATGAAATGCAAATTAAGAGATAAAAAATTATCAGAAATCTTAATTACAGGAAAATCTATCACATACTAGTTGTAGGTACATATTTTGCCAATTTTCATAAAATTGGATATAAATTACGTTATTTGGTATCAATAGAAAGCAGATAAAATGAGGATGTTTTTGTAAATATAAAAAATAAATATTGAAAATTACAGCTTGTGATCAAATTTTGCCGTTTTCAGTCGAGTGAATACATTCCAATTTCCTCACTCTTATCTTATAACCAGACAAAGCCCAGCGTTTAGTTCCGCCATGTCTCTAATACGCTGCGTGGGGACCGGAGTCTCATAACACTGGGCTCCCCCTGCCCTCCTACACGAGGGATACAATGTGAAATTTAAAATATAATTATATAATGCAAAACTAAAAGAAATCGTTAGGTACCTTCGGGTAATCTATATATATATATATATAAAAGGAATTGTCCTCACTGACTGAGGTAAGACGCGCACGCACAGCCGTAACCACTGTGCGTAGAAACGTGAAATTTGGACAGATGTTTACTTTTCTGATCTGGACGTCCACTAAGAAGGGATTTTGAAAAATGTTAACCCTAAAGGGGTGAAATAGGGGTTCAAAGTTTGTATGGAAAAAAAATTAAATCGGCTCCGATTTATATAAAATTTTATATTTAGATTTTTGAAAGTATTTAATTGAACACGTATTTCATCATTTTGTAGAATTCTCCCCCTAAGGGTACAAATAAGGGGTTAAAGGTTTGAATGGAAAAATCTTTAAATGGCCACCGATTTTTATAAAATTTGAAACATAGACTTTTAAAAATATTTCATTGAACACATGTTTCATGGTTTATGAGAATTCACTCCTAAGGGTCCAAATAAGCAAGCGAAGCTGCGCGCACCCACTAGTATGTAATAATGTAATACTCATGTATAAGGTCAATATTGCGACCGCTATTTTATACACTGTATTTTTTAAAAAACTTCTATAAATAATTCATACCTACATTATGGTGCAGGAAAACAAGTTTTTATTAAGCATACCAATTTTTATATGAATTATAATTTAACAAGTTAAAAAAGGAAAAAAGAGTATTTTGTTTCGGTTTTCTCATGCTTGAGTCCCATTTAGCGCAATAGAACAGAGGCAAACTGTAAATGTGGTGGTAGTGAGTTCGAAAAATAATTTAAAGTCATTAATTTATGCTATGTATTATGGTGTGAAATAAAGAGTTTATTATTATTATTATTATTTTTACTCTCGCAAGTCTAATCCAACACAAAAATGATAAATTTCTTCATACCGGTAGCTTGTAAGATTAGAGTGTTCAACCAAAAACATTATTCAGTTTTATAATATTATCTAATACAGATTAATGTAAAAATGGCGCACTAAGAGGAAAATATAATTCACAGATTTTTTAATTGTATAAGCTAAAACTTAAGTTGACGCTTTATTAGGGATAATAAAGCGGGGTAGTCAGAGAGAACGGAGCGGCAAACGCTACGGTCTCTACATACCTCTTTCGCCTCGTCCACTGTCATCAACCTCTTCATACATGAACTCCGCGGGGTCCTCATGCTTTTTACGTGACCTTCCTCCAGTATCTTTGATATTTGTTGTGTTAACGAAGGTCAACAGAGGTCTCCCCCAACCTCCCTTACCACTCACGTTTCCATCACAAATCTTTTTTGCCATTCTTTCATCACGCATTCGTGCTAAGTGCCCAAACCAGTTAAGTACGTTATTCTTCGTTCTCACCGTAACCTTCTCACCGTAACCTTCTCGCCAGTACCTGCCATTCTGTGCATTTCTCTTTATTGCGTTTTCGATCAGCTAGACTGACCGAATATACTCCGAAGAGTTTTATAAAAGAAATTTATAAAGTTTTGTAACGTTAGCAATAAATTTTAAATGTTTTGTAATGTAAAGTAAAGAAAACAAAACAGAATAGGGATAGTAATAAAAATATTAAAAATCAATCTTTTTTCCTTCTATATTTGGCAAATACATCTCGCAAGTATTTAAGGGATTCAGAGGTCCACAGCGGCGTGGTGGAGAACTCTTTATCGATGACCAGAGAGTGTGGGTTCGTTTTGTTCGCTGGTAGCCACTTCACTGGTAGCAAATCACTCACTTCCGGTGTTGGATCCCTGAAATTTAAAAGAGTAAATAATGTTGAAGTGACATAAGCTAATTCTCTGCCAAACCTTCCCGTCTTTTGTTTTTGATTTACAATTTACAAAAACTGCCCAGCCTAACGTAAGAGCTGAAACAATTTAGATATCTACGTTCGCCATGCTTGCCTGTCCGGATTATATTAAAGCACTCGCAAACGTGTAAATGGTATCAAGGCATTTATTTGCACGTAAATCTCGTTTCTCTATGTCCTCCGTGTAATGCAGAAGACGAAGAGACGAAGAGATAATATTACACATTACAATCTACATCTGTTATTCATACAACATTTCTCGTAAACAAAATAAGCTATTAATAAATAAATAGCTAGTAAACATAAATAATTAGTAAACATGTTATATAATAATATGAATAATTTTATGATAAAATTGTAGTAGTTAATTATACCATTAAAAGTATTTGAAATTTGGCAATTGTGTTCATATTATGAGCCTATAATATAAATTAATTATTATTAATTCAATAAGAAAATTAATTATTAAATAAGGCCAGTCGCGGCGCAGAGGAACAAGCGTGTGACAGTAAACGCGACAGGTTGTGGACTCGATTCTCACCCAAACCCAAGGAAATGAATTATTTAATATTCTCATTTTCCTCGCTCTGTAACAAGGCAAAGCGTGGCGTTAAGCTCTGCCACTCAAAGCGCAATGCTTCCAGAACTCGGTGGAAAGTGGGGAACAGAAGTGTCTTAATGATAATGGAGTGTCCAAACACTAGGTTCTACGTTTCCCCCTACCTGTCCTACAATATACGGGCACAACGTGAAGCTAAAAAAATCTATTAATACACACCCATATTTGGCGAAATTTGTCCACAGCGATGTCATTTTTTCAATCATCGTATTTTCGAACAGGGTCGGCACACCTGGTATACTGAACAAGTAGAACAGTTCATCAGCGTGCGTTGCTCCTGGTACGTTTCTGAGTTCTTTTCGTAATATTTTTTTAGGGAAATTCCTTAAACCCTCGTAACTAAACAGGTAGCTGTACACAGGCTTATCGTTGGTCTTTAAATATAATTCGGTCTCCTCTAAAATTGATACAGACATAAACGCGTCTCCTTCAAATCTGGAAATGGCAACTAAATCATTTTCTGATACATTTTCATAATCATTATTATTATAGAATCTTTTAAGATTGTCTGCGATCTCCTTCCGCTTTTCTTCTGGCAATTTTAAGTTTTTAGGTAAAGATTTTTCTAACATTATATTTGGTATCATTGCGTCGTCTTCTAAATGACCAAATAGTAATCCTTCTTCATTATTCATACCAATAAGTATAGGAACTTTAGAATACTGACCTTTAGAGAGTAAATCGTATGGTATTTCTGTTAAAAATGCTTCCACATCATCTATTGCATGTTCCACGCAAGGTGTATAAAGGACTTCAGAAACTATTACGTTATTTTTTTTTCTGGGTACTTTAGTTAAAACCAGATCTTCGTCAGATTTTTCTGATAAAATTTTATAAATTTCATGAGGATCTTCAGTGGAGTATCCCATTGCTTTTGTTAGTAAACTGGCCATGTAAACAGGTTTGAATTGTATCGCCCACGATGCCAGAGAGGAACCACTTTGTAAAATAGCTTTATGGAACAAACCTTTAGACATTGGTGAAACAATATGGAACGACACGGAAGCCGCACCAGCACTTTCACCAAAAATAGTGACACTGTTAGGATCTCCACCAAACACTTCAATATTACGTTGAACCCACTTAAGAGCTGCCACCTGATCTTTTAGTGCAGCGTTTCCTGGGGCCTCTTTGATTCGTAAACAGGCGAAACCTTGGATATTTAATCTGTAGTTGATTGAAACGACAACCACACCTTTCTTAACTAAATTTTCTGCACTATACAAAGCCCTATTGCCAGACCCTTCAAAGTATGCTCCACCATGTATGAAAAACATAACTGGATATTTCTTTTTGGAGGTAGCATCCATTGGTGTGTAAATATTAAGAACTAGGCACTCTTTCTCTCCGCTAAGTCTTGATCTTTGCATTTGTGGACATTTCACGTTTTCATCTATAGCGTCATACACTTCTTGCCAGGTCGGTTCTGGACCAGGCGCCTTGAAAGATAAAAATATTATTTTATTCTTATCCGAATATATCAAGGCACGTCTTAAGTAGGTAGTTAAGTTAGATAAATCATATTTTCTATATATTTTAAATAAAAAAAAATAAACAAAAATAGGTTTCCAAACTTCAATTTTACTTTATAGTAATTTCATATTCTTCTAGGATAAGTTTTACAGATTCCCACTGTATCCCGCATATAGTAAAATTGTGAGAGGGTCAATGTTGAGACACTCCTTTTCCCACTTCACACCAAAATTTTTAACATATTGTGAGTTAACGGACAGAACCCAATGCTTCCAAAGAAATATATTTTGAAAAATAATAAAAAGTACATCAAATTTATAATACGGCTGTGTTTAGATTTGCACTTATCACTTTATTACGCTGGCCTCATATATCACCCTAATATTTTTAACATCTTCATGACAATTTTGCTACTGTGATGAATGTAAACAGTTTAATCATCTTACCAAAACAAACAAACGCTCTCATCGAGCAAATGGAACGTATTTAATATTTATACAAAAGTTATCGATTAAAATTATTTTAGTAAATATATTGTAATTTCCATAATTTTGTAAATTTTAAATGTGAGAATGAATGACCATAAAGTATATAAAGCGGCACAGCATATAATAATATGAAGCCATGGCTGTATCTGCGCTCTGGTATCAAGGCTATTTAAAGGCTGCGTTAAGTTCTGTTACGTTCTCAATACGAGACGGAGTGTCTTAACATTAGATTTCTACTTTCTTTATTACAGAGTACAAAACATGAAGTTTGAAAATAGCTCTGAAGAAGCTCTGCAATACCGCATTGGCGATATTATCCAACAGTAGACGGAAATAGGCTGATGATGATGATGATGAAGTTACCTTCATAATCTTACCATAAACGGCTTAACCGGGTGGCTGGCGTAGGGTACCGCCATGTACCGCTGGTGCGAACCGTCGTGGGCCACCTCGCCGCGCAGCCAGCCGCCGCCCACGCGCAACGGCCGCGTCGGCTGCCGCACCAGCCGCGCCGCCCACAGGGACCACAGCACCAGCCAATACTTCTTCATCACTTAATATTATCATTAAAACCGATAAATTACTTGTAATTAGCACAAATGAGTATCAACAAACAATATTATTATGACATTTTAATATAAATATTTATAAAAGACTATTTGTTCGAATATGTTTAATATCGCACGTTTGACTCTAATCGTTCTTGTCGACCGAATGATTCAGATTTTCAAGGCCATTTTATCGCATATTATATTGCGATAGAATGATTAACTATTGATTGATCGTGACTTCTGCTGTGATTTATTTTATTATTTTTTTCATTACTTCGCGCAGGGTTCAGTTGTGGCACTCATCACGCGATGCCTCCAGGAATCGGCGGAGAGTGGGGACCGCGAACGAAGTGTCTCAAACTAGGTTCCCTGGAATACAGCGTGATGCAAAAAAACTTTTTTTCTTTACAGGTAGACAGATAAAAAGAATGTTTGCGGACGTAATGGAAATAATTTGAACATACCTAAATACTTCTTTGCTAGGGGATCCAACCCATACTCTCGAATCCTCTATTAGATATGGCTCCTTAATGCCACGATGGTAAATAAAACAATATTTTTATATAAGAAAAAATAACTAAATCTCAAATCACACGCCTTCAAAGACACAGTTTTAGGTACCTATATCCTATAGGTATCATCAACGTATCAAGGCATGAAGGTCAAATCAAGGCTTCAGGTTCAATATAATCATATATATTTTTTCTTACTTATTATAAAATTAAACAGTGTAAAGGATTATTTTAATATTTTTATAGAATTGTTTTATCTTAATCTTCTTTATCTTTGTGTATTATAAAATAAAGCTAATACTGATGTATCTATACCACAAGACAGAATTAATCATGAAGAAGGTTTATTTATATAATACGTGGTTGAAGAGTTTTTTTGGTTGAAAACTTAACTAGGAACTAGAAGGTGGAGTTGAAAAGTCCATTTCCTGTTGTAGTAGACTATAATAATCATGGGACCAACTTTCCTCTGGTACTCTACCTTGAAAACTGTCACGTATCATAAACCATTATTTATTTCCATTCGGCCACGCGGGCGTAGTCGCAGACAAAACTAATATTTTATTAGAGTGGTAATGTTCTTAGATATATATTTTTGTATCGGTGTGCCCACCCTCAAAAACGGGAAATAACAAATAAACAAATATAATCTACGCGGGCGAAGTCCCGATAGATTATTGGTATAATATAAGTAATCATCATTATTATCAATTCAGTAAATGAGTTCTTTGTCTGTGCAGTACGCGCCGCGCAGCTGCTGATTTTTAAACCTAAAATGCACATCTGATCTACTAATCTTTGACTTTTGAACTTATCACACGCTGCATGAGAGAAGTAATCTTGTATTTACACAGTAAAGTATTTTGACAGAAGGATTGTTAATTGTGTTTTATTTACATTGTCATTACTAATTGTTGTAACTTATTTGTATTATTACTTTAGCCCCTCGTGGAGTAGTGAGATGGATTGTTAATGCAATAGTCGTGGGTTCGATTGACGCGGGGTAATGATTAATGGGGGAATTATACTTATTTTCATTTCCCCATTTTAATAAACATAGCGTCACGTAATGTATCGAAAATTTGACAAAAAATGAGGTAAGGAGTATTTAAGGAGTACTCAACACTAGTTTTCCTCTCACGAAGAAGAATTTTATAAGAGTCAAAAAAAAAAATTTCAAATTTTGTAAATTAAGTAGAGGCCAGCCGTGACACGGGACAAGTGCACAAAGTGTGACTGTAAACCCGACTGGTTGCGGGTCCGACTCCCATTCGTGGAGATGAAATATTTATTTCCATTTATATTTCCATTTCTTCGCTCTTCGAAAGCGCGGCGTTGATCTCTACCACTGAATCGGCTGAAACAGGGAATCAGAGTGTGTTCACACTAGAATTCCAGGTTTCCACTGCCTGTGAAGTTAAAAAAAGAACAACAAACATTCGTACTATGAAACTATAAAGATATGTTAATATGCATTTTTTGCATTAGCATATTTTTATTTATACATTATTCATTTATACAAGCGATATCTATTAAAAACTAGCTTCCGTAGAAAAAAATGATATCAGGTTTTACAAATATAAATATACTAGAAATCATTATTTAAATTGAGACCAGAGTGGGGCTGGGGCGTCATTGGGGAATGGTGTGTTAAGTTCCGTCACTCCACACATATTGGCTGAAATTTTCATTTAGCGCAAAATAGAGAACGGAGTCTTAGTCTAAGTTACAAGAAAAAAGAAAGAAATAATTTAACACCAGTTCATTAAAGTTGCTGCGTCAGACCTGAGAAGAAATGGTGCAAGAAACTCAGCGGGATTTTTTATCAGTTATTTAAAAATGACCTCTAAGTCTCTTCTGTCTATGTTGGAAACAACGTCAAGCCGCTTTGCTATTTAATGAAGAATAATAGCGCCTAATAGAAATTAAGAGCAAATCTTCGAATCCATTTAAGTGCTATTAAATATATGTTGAGGCGAGTCGTGGCGCGTGGTGGCACAAGCATGTGACCGCGACTCGCTCGCGGCTTCGCCCGCTTGAGGTACAATTATTGAGGTATTTTATTTAGTGATCTTAATTACTTTTGTGTTCTAATAACATTATCATTTCAAAGATAATATCTATATGTGTACAATAAACGCTCCGACCATCGGTTTACAGACGCACACGTGTGCACGCTTGGCCTCAATATAAAATTAAAAGAAAATAATAATCACAAACAGCTTCTATGAACTTGAAATTTCTTAAGAAATACTTTTAGTTATTTCTTTGTTATTTTAGGATAATTAATAGGTAAAACCTAGACTTTCTTATAAGCTATTAACCTCTTTAGAACGAACGGGACCAGACGAGACTTACACGACGTTCGAGGAATATTTGGGCTATCTTATGACCTTAATTACAAATGTATTGATAATTTATTATTAGTTTCGCGTAGGTATAATATGTGGAACTAGCAGTTTGCCGTTGTTTTGTCTTTAATATTTAAGATATTAAAATTCGAAATTGTATTTCTTCGTATTTAATGATTATTACTTTAAAATTATGTCAAGGGAAAATTATATAATTTTTCCGCTTCAGCAGCAATTGGGAAACGGAATGGGTACACAATATCTTAATACAAGGTTCCAGTTTCCCTCTGCCTACCCTGCAATATGTCGGAGTTATTTCACTTAGAATGTTTATAATATAATACACAACTATTGGTTAGATATAGACGAAAGCTAGTGAATTAGATTTTTCTTTTTTAGCGTCACGTATCCTGCATTTAGCAGGGTAGGAAGCAGAGAGGGAGTTTGGTGTTAATTCTCTCCGCTCACCACTTCCACTGCTCAAGTGGGAATCGAACCCACAGCAGTCATTCGCTTGTGCCCCTGAGCCACTGACCTCAAATACATATATAATATGTACGAGTATATAAAGTTTTAACATGTTTTTTTTTAAATAGAATCCATTTGATGTGTACTCAGGAACGAGAGAACGAGTTTAAATTAATTAAGAGCTAACGTGGACGAACAAAGGTGCTCGCTGGTACAGGGGCTAGGTTGTTTGGATAGGGCATGTTTTTACACCCATATAAGAAAACCTAGTGTTCAGACACTATGTTCTCATCATCAAGTCATTTAAGAAACGCTTCGTGTATTTTATCTAATAATATAAATTTAGAGGAATTCAATTTAAATATACATATTTCCTAGCTTAAAAGTTTGCAATATCAATATTTTATTTAAACTAACTTAATTACTCACGGAATTTCATAAAAAATGCAATAAAAACGCAACATAAGCAAACAGTTTTTAATTTTGATTGCGCTTATTTCGAAGCTTCTTTTTTTCTTTATTTTAAGGGACTGTAGACCTGAGTACCTATTTGATATTAATTTTAGTTTCACGCTTCCAATTGTTCTTGAGAAAAAGAGTATCGCCAGACCTACAGACAAACAGACATACAACAAAATGATCCTATAAGGGTTCTGATTTTTCTTTTGATATACAGAATAATAGAAAAAAAAATGTGAAAAAACAAACACATCTAAATACATTCGTATGTGACAGTAGCGCGCAATCAACTAACAAGTGACGTAATTTGATTGGCTCCCTGGACGCAAGGAACGTGAATTATTTATATAAATCATCCACTACTTTTCCCATTTCTATTTCCATTTCCATTTGCTTTGGAATAGTGTGGTTGTTTTGTGGGTAGTAGTTTCTAGTTCTAATCCTGTACACATCGATACATGTGTAATGTATATATTACCATAGTTTTAAAAGTACAACGTGACGCTAAAAAAAATATAAAAATAAAAAATACTTCAGAGTTAAAATTGAAATACATTTATTAATGTGAAGAGATTTAAACGTATAGGAACATACATGAAATTAAACATTTTAAAATTTTATGTGTAATGCATGTTACTTTTCTTATATTAGAAAAGGTTCAAATAACATTTATATGTAATTTTTTTGAAGTGTCTGGTCCGGTAACAAAGTTTCTTATGATCAGTTTCATAGTTTCCCTCTGTATGCGGGATACAGCGAGCTAAAAGAACACGTTTTTATAAAGCAATTGTTATAAGTGCTATAAAATGGGCTTGCTATAAAATATATGAGTTAATTTATTTATATTTTACTCAAAAAAAGCAAAATTCCGACTCCATCGTCAGACCAGCTCGAGGATAGACATAATAACTTATTTTTACCTCATCTTATAGCTGCTAAGTTTTAAATGAGTGAAATTAAATTTCTTACATAGTTAAACTATAAATAAATATTTTCAAAACAAAGATTTATCACTATTTTCCCTTCATTCATCCCAGAATATGCTGAAAATGCGTAAAAATTAAGTGAAAATGGCCTCCAATTTGTCCAGTACCAATTAGTTTGGTGATAGCAAACATTCGTGGGGAACTTATATCATGGAAATGACTGACAGTTATTACTTCCTATGGCCGTTACATTATATTAAAACTCGTATATAAGGGTATAGAATAGGGTATCTTTTCTGCCTATTATTATTAAATATTATTATTATATTATATTACTAGCGATTTGCTCGCGGCTTCTCCTGCTTAAGCTACGGAATTATTAATTTATTAATCTGTATTACTTTCATTTGCTAATAATAATATTATTTTAAAAACAGTATCTACATTCAATACCTACATTATATCAAAAAGAAAAGTTTCAGCCAATTCAATATAAGTTATATGTAGCAATTTTGTCTAACAAAAAAAATCAGCTTTTTTTTATCTAACAACATTGTATAAAATGGTCTTTTTTAAAATAAAACTAACACTATTGTCCAAGATCCCAGGGCCCCCAGACTTATGTCAGTTTAGCAAAGCTGAAATTTTGAGGACTATTAGTCTAATATATGCGGGATCGAAGTTAAATAATTTTATTCAAAATAAGAAGAAATGCCTAATTTTTTTGGACGTCTAATAATTTGCCACCAGTTCACTAAAGTTAATGCTTCAGACGTGAGAAGAACTGGCGCAAGAAACTCAGCGGGAGTTTTTTCAGTTATCTATATACAAAAACTCTCTTAATATATATTTTATAAAATCAATAATAATGATGATGAGTAAAATAAAAAAAACCTACAAGATATCCAGAAGATAAACAATTTCTTTACAGAAAAACAAGCGATCGCCATCGGCCCATTTACTTCAAATTGTCCGTATAGACGGTATTTGCACCGGCGACCGGTGACCGGTCTGGTCCGAGCCGAGGAGGCTATGTACTGTGAATGATATAACGTTTCCTATACAGGGGGTTCACACAAATATATAAATTGGGGAGCCGTAATTGTGAAGATTAGCTCTTGCTTAATTATTTTTCTTTGTTTCTGGCTCTGGGTATGTTAAGGGGAAATGGATATTGTTGAGATTGAAAGTGTATTTTTAAATGTATAAAAATGACGTTCTCACGCAGCGGCGCAGCGACGGTTGTGCGTTCGATTCCAACTCGGAGGAAGGAATTGTTTTCATTTTCTCGTTATATATATACACCGGAATCTAACGCCGCGTCTTGTTACACGAATGAGGAAAATAAACAATTCATTCACCCGTGAAGGAACCCACAAGCATCACATGCACTGTCAGAGTCTACGGTGGTGTAAAATTTTCTTACTTACTTAATTATTTTAAAATTTTATTGGTTGTGTAAATTTTAATTACACAACCAATACAAAGTTTAAATTTCGCCATTCAATTCCCAATATGATAACAAAGTGGGCAACGGAGAAACGTAACACTATGTTCCCTCTGTCTATGACAGCAAAAGCTTTTCGCATAATCTACACAATAAAAAAAAAACGAAAATTAATAGCCGTTTCCGTTGGACCCGACACAAAATGTAATTTACTTACAAAAATGAAATATTCATATTTGAATGGATATTTATATTTATTTATATTTCATAATAATATTGTTTATTCATCAGTTTGTGCATAAAAAGCAATTAATATTCTTTAGAACAATTAATTATAAAGCCTCAAGCCGAATCGGGTACTTGACATATTTATTAAGAAAACGATAAATCAACGCAATAAACGTCGGTACAACCCCCCACCCCTGGCCGTACACAGCGGGGTTTTGCGATAGTGTCTGCGTATATTGTAGACATTTTATTTAGCTTCACACTTTATCCTTTACTAGGGTAGGCAAAGGGAACCTGGGAATCTAATGCTAAGATACTTCGTTCCCCATTAAGACGCCTCTGCTCCTTTCTTTTAAGACATTATGTGGATAAACTCAACGCCGTGCTTTGCCTCGCTACCTGAGCGCAGAAATGGATAACTGCTATTATATGTAGTTCTTGATTATATTTTGATAAATTTCGTCACAATTATCTTACTATTTTTTTAGTTTCTGGACTTCATTTAAAATATAGAACTTTTTGCTGTAAAAGCGAGAGTTGTGAATTTGAAATGTGGAGATTGGAGATGAGAGTGATATTTCACTTAATTTGCTTAATTAATTTTATATGTTCTTCGACTAGCAACGTTTTGGAGACATTGACAAGACATTTGCGGAACTTACCGCCTTTCTTTGTTTAAGAGATGAAAAGAGAAAAAATTGTAAGAAAAGGTTTATTCCTATCGCATTTCAACTTACTAAATATTACGATCAGACAAACAAATATCAACTACGCAATTATGGCACAATATATATAAAAAAAGGTTTACGCATTTTCCTGAGGCGTTGTTCTACTGTCATTGCACAAGAAAATTCTACAGTACGCGGATATTTTTACCAACGATATATCATTTAAGCATTTTTAATAATGGCAACACTAAGTTAGCGATGTTAGTAAAACTTGATTCAAAATGAATTATGATCGATGATGCGGGACCAGTTGTATTGCTTCAGTTGAGTGTGGATAGAGAGCCCGTCTGGCGCTGTTGTTGAGGATTGCTCGCCTAGAATACACGTGGGGAACAGAGTGTCTTAACACTATGTTTCTTCTGCCTACCCTGCTGTGTGTGGGATGAAGCTTATTTATTTATTTTTGTCTATGGTAATATCAATATTATGATATTTGTATTTTTTTTTATTAATAAAAAAAAGATATATTGATTTTTGCACTTTTGCATTCAATAGATATAAATAAATAATTAGAAGTTATCTGGAGTTAAGACGTCTTGCTTGACTAAAACAAAAAACAATTCTCTTAAGTCCGTGGTGGCGTAGTGGCACAAGCGAGTGAAAAGTAGCGTACACAGTGCTGAGACTCTGCTATACGCGGGATCCTAAATCGAAATTGAACCTATACCTATCTTAACCAACGAAATAAATAGAAATAAACGCGTACCAATTAGTACATCCCACCATATTGTTTCAAATACAGATTAAATAGTGAATAGCTGTATTATAAATCACCCGGTCAGATTACCAGGGCGCACAAAGACCAATCCAGTCGCCATTGAGAGCTGAATGGGGCTGCATTTTTACTTCAACCCGGCATTGAATGCGCTACCCATAAATTTTGTATTTGAATCCGCCTGACGTATTGGCTTTTGAGAATTTGCATCTTTTTCGGTTTTCAATGAATGCGGGGCTTAACTTGATTTTGCTTTTATGTTAGAAATGTATTGACTAGATATACGTACGTATGTATGTCTTTTATACGAGGCCGCCGTATGGTGGGCATTAGACTGTTAAAGCAAAGGTTGTGAGTTCAATATCTGTTTGAATCAATTGCCATTTTAATCTAATCTATTTCTGTGACTTTAGGTACCCATATTCGTTCTGTCCACCCTGCCATGTATGCAATATAGCGTGAAGCTTTAAGAATGAGATACTAGATGGTGAGTCGAGGAAGTTAACGCAGTTGTTTTTAAAAGGAACCTATCGTAGGCAAGTCGTGACGAAGGGGGACAAGCGTGTGACTGTGTATACCTGTATTGATATTTTCATATCCTCCAGTTCCGCCACTCAACACGGGCTGTGCCTCGAGAATTCGATGGAAAGTGGCGAACGGAATGTCCTAACACAAGGTTTCCGGGTTCCCTCTGCCTATATACTAATAAATTTGTCTATATCCAAATATAATTATCAATTTCATTAAATAATATTCACAATAAGCATTATTTAATATAAAATCTACGGTATTATATATTGTATCATTTGCAAAAGCATGTATTATAAAGAGCTTAATTAAATAGTCCTAATTAGTTAGCTTTGTAACCTGTTAATGCTTTGTGGAAGTTCAGCTTTATTATAACAAAATAATAATATAATTACTTAAAATCCTGTTATAATTATATTGTACTTTTATTTGTAGGAAATGTACGAATTTCTTTTTTTTAGCTTTACATTGTATTCGGAATATGGCGGGGTAGGTAGAGGCAATTTAGTGATAAGACTTTCCGTTACCCACGCTCAGCCCAATTTCCAGACAATGCACGGTGAGTGACGGAACTTAACGCCCATTTTGTTTTATTATCAGAGCTAGGAAACAAAAATAGTGCATTCCTAAGTTCTGAGTAGGAATTGTACCTACAAACGTTGCACTTACAATTAGAATAGAATTTTTTTTACAGTCATTTTTCTATTTGAAATTATTTGAACAAGTTTTAAATAGAATATATTTAATACTAGTACTTTCAGTGACAGGACCCCGGCTGACGTTGATGTAGGTTTTCTAAATAAAAGTTCCTACTAAATTATCTAACAGTTGAAATGTTTTTATTACGCAGAATTTATATACATAAAAATTAGAATATACGCATGTGGACGTATGCAATGGTGAAATTTAGAATAGCTGATAGTCAATCTAATTTTTAGAAGTGTAGTGTCTTTATCATTTTCAGTCAAATTTTCAGGACATTACGTTGTCTTCTGGAGTTGTGTTGCTGTATTCTGGACGTGAACACGCATTCTGTTGAGTGGTG
This sequence comes from Heliconius nattereri, assembly GCA_013403645.1. Lineage (NCBI taxonomy): Eukaryota > Metazoa > Arthropoda > Insecta > Lepidoptera > Nymphalidae > Heliconius > Heliconius nattereri. The sequence goes on along the minus strand of JAAIXI010000219.1, from coordinate 6,929,523 downwards.
GAAGTATATGATGTGGCGCGGTGGTACAGCGTTCTTTCTAGTTGTAAGCGAGACGGTTGTGAGTTCGATTTTCAATCAAATAACTATAGTTTTCCACCTCTTGAAACTTAAAAAAAAATTAACTTGTTCAAAAAAAAAGAAAAGAAATTATTATATTTACACATTTTCTGCCTAAAAAACCCTTTTTTCTATGACACTCCACAAAAACTTTAAAAATCACTCCACAAAACGTCATTAATTAGTAAACAGCCACCTGTCTACGTATATTAGCTCCGCCAACTGACCCGGCGGGGAATTAACATGCATAATGTATGCGCAGGCGACGCTGCAGCTCCTTCAGTGTTGTCAGATAGTAGGAAAGTTGGATGTGCTACTTTATTATTATAACCTGGGAGTAAAAATAAGTAATATAACTATAAATTATAATGTGAATCAACATTTTAGAAGTTGTGTGTTGATTGGCGGCACTAAACGCTGCAGTTGGTCTGAGACAATTAAAATAATTTATTTCGACATCGAACTCAACCATCATGCTTGCTTTAATGCGGAAAGTATTTGTTTACATATTTTAACATGCCCTAAGAATATTATAATGTAAGAAATATTATAGTGTTAAAACATTCTGTTCTCCATTATGAATTAACTTTCGATATATTGTGCAGTAATGATTCTTAACCCAACGCTGCGCCGTTTATCATCAAATCTGAACAAATGATAAATACATAATCTTTAAAAATCTCTTTCTAAAAACGAGCATCAGTATTTGAATTCGCATCCCTTTGAGAAATCGCTGACTGCATCCTGCATCGTAGTTCCCTTGCACCATACATCCTGATATACCTAGGAACGCTCGCAGCAAGTACTCGAGATATCTGTAGCCTCAAACGGTCTTTCCCCTACATTTTTTTTGAATTCATTATTTTCCCCCCTCCCATTGAAGTGTCACTTCACGTTGATATTTGGAAGTACCGAACTTATAAGTTTAGGGTTGGAGCCCTACGGGTTTGATTAAGCAGAAACACGTGCTTACATTGTATAAGAACCATTTTAGTATGCGAGACAATAAATACATATAAATAACTTTATAAAACATCTTATTTAAATTTCTCCTCATTTAGCTAGACAGAAGGAAACCACTGATAAATTAAACCACTCCGTTATTCCATTTCCACTTAGTTTCTAAAACAACGTGTTGACTGTCGGTATTCAACATCGCCAAATAAGCAATTCCTCCGATTGGGAATCAAATCCACGACTGTCGCATTTACATCCAGACGATATTCACTGACTAGAGTCTAGTGACCAAGTCCTATCCCCTAATTCCATATACAATGTTATATAAAACCCTTACCCAACTGCGAATACAATCGAAAATTTTTATAAGGAACTTGGAGCACCAGTTAAAAGTGCAGTATAAAGCTAACTTTCGACAGTAAAGTTTACAGCTCCGGCGGAACGCTCGCAGCTCGGAGTTACAGCGAGGAGCGTAAAACAACTGTTAAAATTAAACATTGCTAATGTTAATTATTGGGAAAGCTGGAATTTACTTTGTAGGTTATGTTGGATGTTATTTTATTATTATTATCGGCAGTTTTACGCTTTATAGCGGGTTAGGTATTAAGAGCCTAGTGTTAAGACACTCCGCTCTTTAGTGGAACTCTGAAGGCATTGTGTGTTGAGAGGCGAGACCAGATCGAAGAAATGAAAATATTTAATATTTCGTTAACTCGAGTGCGAATCGAACCTACAGCCTGTCGTACTTACAGTCACACGCTTATGTCCCTTCGCCAGGACTGGCCTCTTTTGTTTTAAGTGGTAAATTATATTATTTTAAGAGTGGTAATACATAAGAAATGGTGAAGTCGTTCTGTTATTTTTTCGTCTATTTTGAAAAGTTGCGTAGTCATCACGACCACCGTGAACAGTCAAACATGTGCCCAATGTATTACAACGGCAAGAAACAGTGGCTTTTACCTTATAATATTCAAAGAACTATTATATTAATATATAAATATTACTATAAAGCACAACTTTTAACAAGACCCGCTAGAATGAGCTTTAACATCTTATACGAAGACGTAGAAGCTCCATTCATCCATCTTTTCATTCTATTATTATGCCAAATTGACGGGATTATATGGTATCGTTGTAAATCTATTGTACACATTCATAATCTTCTTTGAAGCGAATGAAAAATCCCATTTTTGCCTGTTTATCTATATCATAGTTGAATTTTCTAAGTAATCAGTAAAATACTATTTTATAGTAGTTCCATGACTCAACACGCAATTACTCCAGAACTCGGCTCGAAGTGGGGTACGGAGTGTCTTAACTTAACTAACTAAATAAAATATTAAAATAGCAAGAAACGTACAAAAAAAATAGTTAAAAGGCGAAAACACTATCAAAATCAATACAGGGTAGCGTGCGCTAAGTCCACTAGTTAAGCTATATTACTCAACCGAGCACATAAACTGGCTCCAACCTCCTAAATAATGCAATACAGCCCAAAGGAGGATTTTTACAACAGCTATAAATGCAGACTGCCGCTGTGGGACTAATTGTAGCACTCGTATTAATGTTCATAAATCTTGTGCTGTTATATGGGTTTGGTGTTTAACGCCGTTGGGATGGTCACCGGTTGGAATACGACTCGGGGGAATGCTTTGTATTAAGCATTTTTGAATATTTCATGTTTTAATATATTTCTTTGGTTTTTATTATGTAAGGTAGGAAGTTTTTGTTCTGTTGTCTCGATGAAAGTGGATAGTAGAACGATAGATGTTTCTATTTTGTAAAATGCCAATTTATCAAAATCAAAATATGACTACCAGCTTAATGAACGTCTTATGGATTGTGACATTTTTTTAGGTTCACACTGTCTCAGATCTGGTTTGACAAAACGTGGCGTTTAGTTACGCTACCAAACACATAATATTATAAAAATTCCAAGAAACACATAAAATTATTTTAATTGCCATAAAATATCTTAAAAGTCGTGGCGGTACAAGCGTGCGACTGACAACGCGAAAGGTTGTGGACGAAATGAAATATTGAATATTTTTATTTACTCGAGCGGGAATCGACCCTAATTCCGCCATCCAACGAACAATATCTCCAGAATTAGGCAGAATGAGGTTAACGAACAAAAGTGTCTAAATGGAAACGGGGTACCTTAACACTACGTTCCCGTTCCCTCTACCTACCTTGCTACATACCGGATACAGCGTTAATTAAAAAAAGTTCAAAACACCGGAATCGAACCCACTCCACTATAACCTCATAAAGCATTTCATTACGCAATAATTACAAAATTCGAACACTAAGCAATATTTTCAGCCAGTAAATCCTGCCGTCAGCTAATCACCGGCGGTGCTCTGAGCGTAAATATGAGTCATAATCCCAGCTATAACTCACCCGCTACTGATTCAACACACGTGGTGTTGTGCTCGTGGTATACTGGTTTCTGTGGTTTTTTTTTATTTAGCACTTTTTAATTAATTTTAGAGGTAGTAAGGACGAAATTGTATGTCACGTATGCTTTTTAGATTTTCGGCTGAATGTACCAAATAATAAATATAAATGTCCTTTACCTTTTTCACTTATATTTACAGGATAGGCTGCTAGAATCAATTTCTGCTCCAATTTTCCAAATATTGCATGTTACAAGAGCGAATACAAATTAAGTTGTAAGAATATTTCAAACGATTCTATTATTCTTAGTAGTACATACATTGATTTCCATATATCGAGATATTATATAGTCATTTCCTCGCCTCTGGAACAAGACAAACATCACACTATGATCCGAGAATTAGACGAAAAACGTAAATGAAACATAGTGTTAAGACATCTAGGTCCCCATCTAGATATCTTAACACTATGTTTCGTTTACGTTCCCGGCTATATAGGATACAGCGTCAAGCCAAACTATTATAACTAAAATTAGTTTTTTTTTTCACACTCAAAAAAAGATTTAAAATAAATCCCAGCCCATTACACCACAAGCCCAACAAGTCCCGTTGTCTTCCGCACGTAATGGCGACGCGACAAACAACTTATATGAACGGCTAATTGTGAAGCAACTGGCGACGTAAGCGTACCACAACAAATCACGGGAGTGCGGGAAAAGTAATAACGGAGACGTGGTGCCTTGGTGCTTTGGTGCCTTGGTGCTTCTTTGTGGTGGTGGTAGATTGTTTCTAGGCATGTTGGATAATTTACTTTTAAATGTTTTTGGGTTTTATGTTGAAGATTATTAGATTGGGACTACTTTGATTACTTTCGAATGCCCGCTCCAGATAAAGAAATAGTGCGGCGTTTAGTTTCACCACTCAATACAATGTCTTTTATTAAAGTTTTCTAACACTAGATTTTCTTTACCTATCCTGCTAAGCGGGAAAAGTGAGAATGTAACCGATTGTTAATACATTCTGTTCCACCTTTTTCCATTAATTTTTAAGACATTGCGTATTGAGTGGCTAAATAGACTGGTTACAAGAGCAGGGAAATCTACTAATCTACAAAACCTTAAACGTTTTCACAGTTAGACGATGTGCCACTAAGTCAGTACGGCCTCCATATCCTTAGATACATTATCCCTGGCTCTCTAAAAAAGGCAAGCAATAGAGAATTAAGTGACTAAACTCTACTTAGTCTACTATTCCGAAAATATTTAAACATAAAAACAATATACATTTTAATATTAAATACACAGTACAATAATTTGAAATTTCACAGTTCCCAACACCAAGTGCCATATTGTTATCCAGACAAGTTGCGTCGTAAACTTACTACGTGAGACAACTGTAATAGGTAATATAATAGCTGTTCTCCTAAAGCGGCGACTTCTCTCTAAGTGCTTGTTAATTCTGAACTACGTATAAAGGAATATGTGATATATGGAGTGTGCTTAGTTATGGAAATGGTTTTATAATTATAATTTTCAGAGGCCATTCGTGGCGTTGGGGCGACAGGTTATGAGTTCACTGAATTCTTCTGAACTCTTGAGATGGTGATATGCGTGATAAATGGCAGAAGTCAACGTCGCACTTTCCGTGATTACTACTCTATTACGGTGAGTGGAAAATTAAGCCACTAAGATTAATTTGCATGGCCAATAAGACAATGGGTATTGTAATTGCTTTCGAATCGACAGATAAGATTGTGTTAACGACAGGATCGCTCTAATTAAACTAATAACGTGTGCGTATACCTAGTACGTTATATGTGTACAGGTTATACAGAATGTAGAGTAATTCATTATTATAGATAGTTTGTGATTTTTGCGGGTATTTAGAAATAGGAATCGTTTTGGCTGATTTAGCTCCTTTGGGAACCTGGAAATCTAGTGTTGTCTCATAATGATACTTTTGTTGCCTGTTCCACTGAATTCTACAGGCATTACAGTTGAGTAGGGAAACTTAACGCTTTGCTTCGTTACGACAACGGAGGAATTAAATTATTAAATTTTTCATTTTCTCGAGTGGGAATCGAATTCATAACCTTCAAGTTCACAGTCAGGCTCTGTCCCACTCAACAGCATAAATAATATAAATATTATACAAAATATAAAATTCATTTACATCGCACATCTGGTATCCCTCTGGCTTTACGACCATATACTTGACTTATGACATCGTAAACTCGCGGTTTTAATTATTAATAAGGCGCATATGCTGAGATTGGAGATAGATGTTTCATTTATTTAACAACTTTGATCTACTTTATATGAGAAAAAAAACTGGTTTTGTGGTTATTTAGAATCGTATAAAATTGTAATATTACTTTTAAGTACTATGTTACTTGTTTTAGTTCATGTAATGGTTGTTCACAGTTAAATAAAAATAAAAAGAACAAGACTAGAAGTAACTTAAATAGATCGTCCAGCCTTGCTGAGGGGCCAGTAAAACATGGTGTATTGAACTTCCTCGGTGGAAAAAACTCAAACTACTCCTCAAAGAAGCTTGAAAATACTAACAACGTCTTGTAGTCATTAACACTCCCCTCCCACATAGAAAAAACAGGAAAAAAACACATACACACACACACACACACAAAAAATAACAATTAACAAATTAATTCTTCCAATCCGGCCGGTCACCGTGGAAGATCAAGACCAAAACCCTCCAAAGTTATTAAAAATAAAACCTAACAAAGTAAATCCCAATAATAAGTATAAATAATAACGAACTGGACTCAAAAAGCTTAGTCAACGGAAAACTGGACATCTTTGGAGGAGGCCTTCACCTGCACAGGGGTTCTTGCATATTACATACATTTACATCAAATTAAATTATATATCCATACAAAAATAAAATATACACATAAATAAACAAAAAATCAATAAGTAAATTAATAAAGTTAAGTAAATAATAATAACAACGATAATGGCAAAATAGTAATAAATAGATAAATAAACAAACGGTTATGCATAATAAATGCATAAAAAAGAAAATAATAAATACTAACAATATATTTACTAACTATAATACTTACACTAAACTGAAAACTTGTATTTTTATTTTATGAAATGTAACTACTATCTAAAGATGCGAGGAATAAAAGGCTTTTTTATTTTATTTATTTATAATGGTTGTTCAGAAATATAGAAATTATATATCCGTACATATAGGCTGCCCACCCTAGAACCAAAGAGAACCTGGAAACCTAGTGTTAAGACACTTCCGTTCCCCTATTTCGTATACTATATATCTATTAAAAAATATGTTAATTGGAAATTAATAAAGTTAGTTTTAGAAAGTCCATAAAGTACATAGTTTAGTTATATAAAAATAGTAAGGGCAGTCGTGGCGCCAGGGCAAAAGCGTGTGACTGTAATGAAGAAAGAAAGAAGAAGAAAGAAAGAAAGAAGCGGAAAGTGGAGAATGGAAGTGTTTTATTGGTAATGGGGAGGTCTTATCAGTAGATACCCTTTGCCTAGCTTGCCGTGTTGCGGGGTACGGCGTAAAACTATAACAAATAAAAAAAGCATAAGCGGGCGAAACCGCATTCGGGTCACTAGTATATGATAAAGAGTAAGCGACTCAGTAAAGTACAGGCACCAGCTACTCTACACCACAGCAAATGCACCACCGATATAATAACATAAATCATTTTCATATAGATTAATTGCAAGCTGACACAGCAATGGTATTAGTTGCTTATGAATGAATGGTTCTGGGCTGTTTTGTGTGAATCATTACCTGGGGTGATGGATGGTGGTGTGAAAATTGTTTTTTTTTTTTTTATTATTTTTGTTGTGACTACTTCAGAGTCATTTTTCAGGAAAATTAAAGAGTGTTTTTTTTATATTTATTATTTTTTATTAACTTCATTTTTTTCCATCACTATGGCTATCGTGGAACAGCTTCTGACTATAAAGGCAACGTTGTGGGTGCAATTCTAAACAATGAGTTATTTTTATTTCCTCACTGTAAGCCGCGGCGATGAGTTTCACCACTCTTACTACTAGTTATGCTACTATGCTACTGCTAGGAATTTGAACACTATTTAAGGGATCTAATTACAGTGATTTTCTCACCTAAAGACAATGTGAGACGTTAAGCTCCACCACGCAACAATCAGTTTTTTAAGAAAAGAGATTCCGACGAATTGAGAACCTCCATTTTTTGAAAGTCGGTTAAAAATGCTAATGTTTTAAATTATATTAAACTTTTCCCTAGTTGATTAACTAAATAACAACGCAAAGACTAAACTACCGAACTTAAAAAGTTGAATCTTGGTATGTATATAGGTTAGGGAACCTAGAGGAGCACTAATATAAGATTAACGGGAACCTTTCTACATCTTAAAGTCCATACAGTAAAAAAAAAATTAAAATCGACTAGTACTAAATATTACAATCCAAAGTAAGCACAAGTACCCACATTTATTATTATTCAAGCACCTCGCGTGACTACCCTCCTATTATTTTATACGTCATATCAATCCTTCTCCACATGTGTACAAATGTGTTGTTTATTTTATTTTTCTTTTGAAAATATGTGACAGCGACAAGGTAATGTTACTTTATTATGGAATGAATGGAGTAAATTTCAAGTACTTTAGTCGTAGCTTCAAATAGTAGAAAGAAATGTAATGAAACAAGTATTTTTTTTATGTGACTGTAACGACGTTTGCGGGTTCGAACCCTTCTCGGAAGAATGAATTATTATTTATTAACATTATAATCTCTATCACCAAGGCCTGGTGTTGAGTACCGACACTCAACACGCAATATCTCAAAAATTCAACGAAATATAACACTAGATTTAGTGTTAAAACTTTCCGTCCCCATTAAAGCTAAAAAATAGATTAAAACCACTGTCAACAAAAAACGCGAACCATTCAATATATTGAATTAATGGAAAATTTGCAATTTTGGTGTTTACTAGAACAACGAGTTTAGTAAACAAGTCTACAGTGGTGTTATTGTATGCAAAGTTTATTATTTGATTAATTAATATTTGGTTATTAAGTGCAAACTGCGCACCACACAAGCGCGCGTCTGTAAGCGCAACAACTTGTGGGTTCGATTCTCACTCAAGGAAATTAAATATTTAATATTTTCATTTAGTTGCTCTAGTAACCAGGAAAGCGCGGTGTTAAATTCCGAAACTCAACACATAATGCCGGATTCGGTGAAAAGTGGGGAACAGAAGTGTCCTGAAACTATTATACGTTTCCAGGTTCCCTCTGCACACACACTAGTTTTTATCTGCGACTTCATTCGCGTAGCCAAAAGGACTCATCAAAAGGTAAATCTGGTGATTTTTGCTTATATTTTTACACTTGTCACTGTCATGTCATGTACTTAGTGCCCAAATCATCATTCATATCAAATTCATTCCTAAAAAATCCTCAGTAAGTATTTTAGTATAGAAAATAACAACGCTATAAAAGTTTACATTTTGTTTTCTTCCTCAAACGAAGTTAGTAGGTAAAATATAATAACCCTTAAAGGACTCCAGAGAGATTGGTTTAATCTTGCCTTTTTTAAGCCGGTTTCTTTGACCTCCTTTTGTAAACAACGCGTGTATGCCTTAAGGATATACGACTTGAGCTTAAAGCTACTCATCTGTAAAGTTGCAAGAACTTTACTTACGTACATATTTTTCTTGATACAAGTCTTTTTATGTTGATATTAGGAAATTGAGCATTAATTTTCAACTTTCGTGAATTCTGCATTCAGCAAAGTAGGCAAAGGGTATTCAAGGTTAAGAACCGTTCTCGATTTCCCGCCAAATTTTTGAGACATTTTGTATTGTATGGCAGAATTACCACGCCGTTTACGTCTTATGACCAGAGTGAGGAAGAGTTTCAAATGGCAATCGAATCTGCAATCCTCACTTATGCAGTCGGACTCTGTGCTGCTAGACCATGATGGCCACTTAACTTGACTTAATGCACTCCAAAAATAAGCTTTTCCCAAAGTAAGCATTGAATTCTGGAATTGAACGTGGAGATTGTGAATTTGTGCTATAATTACAAAGATAATCCTGAACTGTTGAATCCTGTTCTCCACCATCTCGCTCACACCTGAATCTGAATACGAAACACTATATTTTAGTGGCGCTACTAAATCTCGTACTTGGTCTACTATAGAAACAAAAATAGCTCCCCCGATCGAATATCGAATTCACAACCACCGCATCGGCCTAGTATAACCAAATTGAGAAATCGATAAATATTCGTACCTATGAGCCTTTACCTTGGAATTGATGCTGAGGAAGCGCTGGTTCGTTACTGTAAAATGCAACGGCTGTGGGATTGATTTTCACTAAGACATAAATCGCGACGTTGAATTCAGCTACTAAACAAACATTGACAGGAAAATTCTTGATGTTGATCCTGGGTTCCTTCTATCCACCCTGCTACATGCAGTTCCAGGGAAGTACACCTTACAAAAAACACCATATATAAAAAACGTTATTTAAAACAAAATTACAAAAACTACCCAAAAATTAACCAATTATTCCCAACCAAGATCTCACCGCTGTTATAAAACTAGTAGAAAAAGAACTAAAACACGTTTAGCATAATTAGAGACGCATGATAGAATTTTACAATTTATTCATTAGCAGTTTGTTAAATTTTCAACGTCACGGTGCGGCGCGACAACTTCAACAATTAAGCAAAGTCAGAACAAAGAAGTTGGGGGAAAAAGAAGGAAAATAATTACTTTCCTTAATGACCACCCGCTCAAAGGTACGCGAGTTGGCCGATGGAGTTCTAAAGACTGTCGAGTTGAAGTGAACGTAACTGGGTATAGTATATGTGTGCATCGACACTTATATTGTAAAGCTAAAGAGTGTGTTAGGTTGAACGAGCTAATCTTAGGAACTGGTGGTAATAATTTCAATTTACCTTATTGACATCCAATTTGGTCTACAGAAAACGGAGTGTTTTAACATTGATTTTACTTTATCTACCCTGCTAAATACTATGGATGAGGAAAAGCTGGAGCTGGGTATATATTATGGGCTGGTGTAGCTGGAAAATATTAAAATGTGGTAGTTCTTCTTCTGCCTTGGTTTGGTCTCGACGATCTTAGTAACAGATGCTAAATAGTTAGCCTTTCAACTCTCTATTCCACTATACACGGTATAGACCATCCTCTGTGATTACTTCAATATATTGCATACTTTGCATCGAACTACCTTCAACGCTTACTAGGACGTCAAAGAGTCCAGGGACAGGGACCTTCCATATCACCTTAGAAGACGCTCTTGGACATACCCAGGTCGGACGAAATGAAATTATTGGTGTCTAATAAGCAACATCACAACACACAATATTTTCTTCTTTTATCCGTATCATAATTTATTAATATCTCTTTACCTAAGTCTGTTTACACAAAATAATTCTCATCAAGGAGAGAAAATTCCATCACTCAACAACAACTCAAGGCAATGTCTCTAAAACTTTGTGGGAACGGAGTGACTCAACATGAAGTCACTTCAAACTTAGGTTCCCCCCTCGTTCCCCCTTCTACATATGGGATACAGCGTGAAACTAAGAAAAAAGAAAAAAAATATCATTCGCTCTGCAATATAACTTTAGTACTCCATCCAGCCTTTGACTTTCGCGTAAAAAGCTAACAGTGGAACTGTTAAACAGCGGATCTAAATTCATACTTAGCTGAAGTTTCGTTTATTTCAATTTACATTAGTTTATGTTCTCTCGTTAGACTCAATAAGCTCTTTGAGTAAGTCCATATAAGGCTTTCCATGTATTTATATAAAGTTCTTGACGTTCAACTTTTAAGCTTTCATACAATGTTTAATAAGAGTTTAACAGAAAGCTTGTGTGCGCTTTATTTAATATAGATTAAGTAAATTTATTTAAAATTAAAAATATAATATTGAGCAAATATAGCATGGTTGACAAAGGTACTCTGGTTTACACTTTCCGCCCAATTATCAAGATGTTGCATTTGAAAATATAATTGGATACCGTAGGTGTAGGAGTGTAGAGACACTAAGCGACTATAATGGATCAGCTAAACTATTGCAAATCAGAATGTAAATTAAATATATTAAATATTAAAAAATATATAAGTATCATATTTATTGTGAAGCTTCATTTCCGAGTAGAACAACGTGGCGCTAGTTCTTTAATAAGAATCAATTGTGACTATTGCGATGTTTATGTACTTTATAATACAAGTATCTCTATACTATTCCTGAATTTTATTACCTATTTTTCCAAAAAACCAACCGACTACCCCCAGTCCATAACGATATCTGCACCTATAGGTTTGATATACGAAAAACAATCCGAAATACAAGCTAAACTAAAATAAATCAATTTGCCTTCCGAACGCTTAGTTAGAATATATATTAGTACCTGATTAATCGTCAAAGGACATAGGCGAGGAGGGTTCGCAATAAATAAGAATAAAACAAGATAAAACTCGTGGGGAGGATTTGATATAATACAGTATTATTTATGAATAATTAGGGAATGACTTTTTTGTATCTTTATAGGTAAGGGATGGAGGGATAAAGGTATTTTTTTTCTGATTTTTATATCATTATGATTATGAAACTAGAGTTTTAGAGACATTTGTGGAACATTTCTGAGCATTGAGAAAGGCGTTGTGTTTCGTTTAAAAAATAAATGTAATTAATTATAGAATAGGCATTTTCCTCATTACGACAAGTTTTATTTAACTCTTTCATGTTTTACCCACCTTATTGACAATATATGTTAAATAGCAGAACTTAACACCGTATTTTATACATCAGACCATATAAGATTATATAACTCCAAAGAAATTAGTATTAAATAGCTTCACGCTGTATCCTGGACGTATATGTAAATTCTGGAAGTACTGCGTGTTAAGTGGCGGAACTCAACGCCGCACTTCGCCTGAACACCAAAACGAAGAAATGAAAATATAAATTTAAATAAATATTTCATTTCCTCGAGTGGGGATCGAACCTACAGCCAGTCGCGTTTACAGTCACAGTCATACAGAAAATAGTATTAAATTAAAATTTCCACAATAAAAAGCTACCAAAGTGGTATGTTAACGTAAGCTTCGCTTGTGTTTATCGTTATCTCGATGTACCTACTACCACTGCTTGCTTCACGGAAGCTCCGGACGAGCTTAAAAAGCGCTCGAAATATGCAATTTGGATTTTATTTACTTACAGGAATAATTTATTATGCATTTGTATTGTAGTTTGCAGTTGTTTTTAGTAGTTGTACACTTGAATTTGATGTATGGGTTGTTTTAATTGTTTTTTTTACTTTCAAGCTGTATTTCGCATATGGCTGGGTAAGTTGGGGAGCCTGGGAACCTAGCGTTGAAATATTAAGTTAACATTAAGACTTTTTCAGTTCCTTGAGATTTTTACAGTGGATATTTTCAGCCTACTCTAAGCTTAGCAATAGTTAATCCGCATATAGTATTTAAGAGATTAGGTTTGCTATAATCATTTTTTTTTCTTTATATAAATATTTTTTGTTATATAGTTAACGCTAACGGAGAGAATGATTTTTTCCGTTTCTTTGCTCTGGTAACAAGACAAAAACACGTAATATCTGAATAGTTGGACGAAAAGTGTGGAACGGAGCGTCTTAACACTAGTTTCTCTTTGCTTAATCTGCTGTATACGAGATAAAGTGTAAATGTAACAAAAAGAACAATATTTCCATACAAAGTCAGTAAAACGAACGAGTCTTATTAAAAAGTTGTGAAAGAAACAACCTGCCCCAGCGTCTGATAAGTACGGGCACAAACACACCTCGACGCCGAATTCCATTCCGCAATCGCTGTTAAGGAAATTGATAAAGTTTCCCTTCAGATGTAAGGAATTATTGAAACTTCTGTTGGGCACAACAAAATTCAATAAGTGACTGTCACTGATTGGGGAGGGGGTGTAAAAAGTTTAAGTTTGAAAATTTAAGTTTTGGGTTGCAGCGGGTGGTTGTCTTTTAAATATCTATAGTTTTCTAATTTTCATACCCTTGCTATAAATTATGTGTATATCATGAAACAGATTAATAATGATTCTTTAAAATTATCTTGTACAAATTTAGAAGAAAGTTCATTATATAATTCTTAAGAAAATTACTATGTTTTGTTTTTTTAGAAAATAAAAGTATCTATGGATATAATTCTTAGGCTAATTGCATATATGTATATGTATCTTATATTAAATATACTAAAAATCATATATTTTCTATTTAAATAACATATGAAAAGCGATCTGTGGCTAATAGGTGTTATAAGCATGGATTTATGATACGACCTTGAGTTCCGAGATCGTTGGAAAAAGAAGACAGGAGTGCTCAACGCTAGGTTTTCCGCCTATCGTATTATATACAGGATTAAGCGAGATAATGCGAGAGTTTGAATAAAGTCCAAAAAATAATTCAACAAAATCGCTTCCGCTTATGCCTTTCACCTTATTTAATAGTTGACTTGTAAGCGTTTACGATGTTTTTCTTACAACTACCATTTGGTACTAGTGTGTTTACGTTACTACTGTAGTAGGTACCTACTGTTCACGAGTTTTTTACTTTATTACCAACTTTATTGGCGTTTTGCTCTCTCCAACAGATAAAAGTAGGGAACGAGCTGTAAGATTTTCATTTCCTATAAATAAATTCAATTTAGCGCTGTGAAAAGTTTGTTGTAGGTTTCATTAAATGATATTGTTGATATTATCTTGAAGTTTTCAGGCTGTTCTTGCGCAGGGGCTCAAGCGTGTGACTGTGAACGTGACAGGTTTTGGGTTCGATTCCCACTGGTAACGAGGCGAAGCGCGTGTAAATATGGCGTGAAGATTAAACAAATAATCTTGGAAATTATCTATGTCATTTTTATGGGCGTGAGGTCAAATTTTAGTTTAGTGAGTGTTACTAGTGTTCGTTATAGTTATAGCGGTAGTTCCTAAGCTAATTCCGTTTAGGCGGAGCGCACAAATCCTTTCACTTGAATCTATGAGCGAAACCTTCATTAAAAAGCTATGAATGCTAATAAATATTATAAAGCTAATGGTTAGGGAGGCGAAGCAGCAATCTCGGGAGTTACTCGAGCATCATTGAGACCTATTGGGTTGCGAAGCTTAGATGATAACAAGAAAAAAATGTCATATAAAAAATTTCGTTTGACCGGTGGGTTGAGGAGCTATAGAGTTTCAAAAATGTTAAATAACTGTTCCATGGACATACTCGAGCGCGTCAGATATTGATATCATCAATTGTCTACGTCTTCTTAAACATGAAAATATATTACTCTGACAGTTTCCATGGTGGTGGTCGTACGTAAGAGTTAAAAATGACAAATAAAAACATTGTCGAGCGCGTCAGATTTTCTAAGGGGGTGTTAAGTGAACCTAAAAAAAACCTCTTATGTAATAATCTGACGATTTGGATGTGACGCAAGCTCGTAATCGTTGCTTGAAAATGCAAAAAAAATTCGTCATTTTGAAATACTCGAGCGCGTCAGATTAAGATATATATGGTTCATCTTCATCCCCTGGACGTGATATCTCAAAATCTGAAGGGACTTGCTTAATCTGACAATTATTCATATTTTTTTAAAACAACACAATGAACAAGTCAGTTTTACTTTGTATCCCGCACACAGCAGGGTAGGCAGAGGGAACCTAAGGTTAAGACAGTCTGTTCCCCACTTTCTGCCAAATTTTGAAGGCATTGAGTGTTGAGTACCAGCACTTAACGTCGCTGTTTTGCCTCGACACCAGAGCGAAGAAATGGAAATATAAATTTAAATAAATATTTCATCTCCTGGAATGGAGATTGAACCCACAACCAGTAGGTTTTACTGTGCCACTGCGCCACGACTGGCCTCAATTTTTTTATTCATTGAACGTAATCAATTGAAAAACTCAAGAAATAGAATGTAACTAAAACAATGTAGGTTTGAAATAGAATACTTGTATTTTAAAACAAAACTACAAAAAAAATATATTTTCAAGTATTTTTTTAAATTATCATCTTCGTTGAAGAGTTAGGGACCAATAAATTAAGAAGGAGTGAGAGAGGAATATAGGCAATTCTTAGGTACCTACATTAACTTTATCGATCACTTTCTATTACTTCGGCTTGCGGAATTCGTCAGATTATATATTTTTCGTAATCCTTGAATGATTCCCTCCAAAATAAAAAATGATTAGCCGCGCTCGAGAATGTCCAGATAACGTTTTTTTTTTACAACTTCGGAGCCCTCCCCCTCCTTTGCGTCACTCTCAAATTATCAGATTAGTGGAATATACACGACTTACGGCCGATGTTAATAATGTATCTCTTATCTCCAGTTAATGTCAATCTTGGATTTTTCGACATGTCTATCCAATCTCTAACCTGCATGCCAATAACCAATCCGGGTAATGTCAACTTATCGTCAACAGTGGGTTGCAGGGCCCTCCCTGCAGTAACGATAGTTTCGTTTTACGTATCTTTTTTAAATTAACAAAATTCTAATATATATGCTCAATTAAATTTAAAATTAATTATTATTACTTATAAAAGTCCTATAAAAACTATTTTTAATAAAATAATAAATCTTTAAGTCCCAAAATACTAAAAAAGAATAAAAATTTATAATATTAAAACACTTTTTAAAACTTAATGCAATATGCTTAGGTGCGTACAATGGAACTCGAACATGTCATTTTGAAGCATATGTTTTTATAATATAATAATTAATTGTTAGTTTTAAGATACTTTATTCCTAACCCATTTTCGTGTATAAATTATTAGGCATAACTTGAAACGCCATAAAATAACAACTAAACTGAACTAAAGATAATTAATTTAATTTAATTAATGGAGTCCGGCATAGTAAGGTAAGTATCGTATGTATTCATAATTTTGTTTATTAAGTTTAAATATACATGATTTTTGCGAGAAAAATTTTTGCGAAAAATTATATAAAGGCGTTAGCCTCTATATAATTTTTGAATTCATTATAATATTAATATCATTTTGCTTGGCTATTTCAATTTCATATTGTTTATTGCTACATTGGATAACAAAGAATAAAATTTGAGATTAAGTGCAAGATTGTTATTTTAACTTATATTGATAAATGCTTTATTAAACAATGAACTAATAAATACTTTATTTTTTTCAGTAAAAACAAAACAGTGATTGCAAGAAATATTTTGTAGCTTATAAGAAATGTATGAAGAATAAAGCTAATAAAATTACAAACATGGAGCGCAAATTAAGAAATAAAAAATAGTTATATAAAAGAGTAAAATAAAAAAATTGGTTACATTTTTTTAATAATAAAAAAATTACAATACACATTGTTTTCTTTATTCACACTCCCAAAAACAAGTAAAACTATGATTAACTAACAATCTTCTCACTTCTTAAGAAATTAATAAATATAAAATATTTGACTTTCAATTCATCTTATAAAGTAATTATTTATGTCCTTTGTGTGATATCTTATATTGCAGTGCTGTCCTCATTATCTATCATGTCATGAAAGTATTTCCATTCCTGGTACTTCCTCCAAATCAAGATCTCTGCAAACGGAGTGCCATAATATAAAATTGTATTGCAAATGTTCTAAAAATATAAAATTTGTATATTAGGTATATAATTAATGAATACTAATAAGTTTAATACTATTTACACATCATACTAATAAATAGTAATAAGTTTTTTTTATATATGGTCCGTACCCTTTTTTCCATACCATTTATTTTTAAAATATTATATACTCTCTCTAAACCTAAGGTTAAATAAATATATAAACCAGTTAATTTTTTAAATCTTATACATCATATTTACTAATAGTAGGTTAACATAATACCTTTTTATTATATTCCTGGTTTAATATATGTTTGTTTGCAGCTTTGCTTCAGTACTTGGATTAAGAACTTGTGTTAATAAATATGGTATATTTGGTACTTTACTTCCATTATTTACCATAATGTTTTGCATCACATTTTGCTGCCTATAATAACATATAAAATACTATTTTACAAATATATAAGATAGTAATTTAGAAAATCGACAACTGAAATTAATAAGCCCAGAGCTCAAATTAAGAAATGAAATGGTAATTAGTAACTGAGATTAAATATACAAAAAAAGTTTCCATAATTTGCCTGCTTTTGTAAAGAAAACTTTATAAAACTTAATAATACTCACATGGCGATTAAACACATAGGTATGCGAGTGCAATCAATTGCAGCAATAACTCCAGGAAAGCCACCAACTTGAAAGAAGTTTTTAGCACTCTCTTGATATATTTTTATATGCTCACTGCATATATTTGTAATTGTTGACAGTGACTACATAACACTATCATTACTATCACTCGAAGAAATGCCACTCCACATATTTATTTACTTTCAAAATAAAATATAATATAAATACAATCTTGCAATCCGGGGATATGATACAGTAAACCCCAAAATATGTCGGATCGCAATTAGCTGTCATTTTTGCTATCCAACGTAATGTCAAAATCGACAGATCGTTTATTGGCACGCACAAGCTGTCATTTTCATACAAAGTTCCCTCTTAATCTCCAGTTAGTCCTCCCAACGATAGATTGAAATTAAAGATTGAAAATGAAGTACTTCGATAGGTTATTGGCAAGCTAAACTCAAAAAATGGATTGATATTTCAATCTATGGTTGCAATTTATGGATTAGGATTGATTATTAACATCGGCCGTTAGCATGTAACTAACTTACCCTACCTTAATCTGAAGCGCTCCAGAATGTCCGATGATACATTGTTTTTTACTAATCTGATCCTTTATCCTAGACGCGTGGCTATACATATGAAGCTCATATTTGGTGGAAGTACGTAACCCACCCACTCAACACGAAATGCCTACAGAATTTGATGGAAATTTCGGAACGGAAGCGTTTTAATGGGAACGGAGTGATTTAAGAATAGATTCTCAGGTTAGCTTTACCTACACTGTTTGTGCAGTTACAGTATAAAGTTAAAAAAAAAGAATTTAAAAATAATTTTGTATTGGATATTATTTTGTATTGCATTTATCGAAAAATTGTATATCTCTTTATACAATTAATAATTTTAATATACTTAATAAAAGTTACCTCGGGGATTATCTGTTTTCATTTTGTTATAGAGACGAAGCCGAAGGTAAAAACTATAGTAGTATAGTATTTTATAAATTAGGGTAGGCTTATAGCTTGAGGGCGTCGTGGGGCAGAGACACGACAGTTGTGGGTTCGATCCCCACTCGGGGGAATTAATTAATATTTCCTAATATAGGGGAGAAATGGTATGAAGGAGCTAGGTTTTGAAAGAGCCACCTGTAATATTATAGTAGAAAGGGATTCGTTAGGATATTTTATTTTTAAATGGCAACATTGATTTCCCGCCACCCACAAAAATTTGACAGTTCATCGGAACCAACGGACACCGATACGTCGAGTTGAAGTTTTTGGCATTCCAAAGTATGTATTTAACCTGCTTTAAGTTGTTTTTTAGTATTTCATTGTAAACAAATACGGGTACTTGGAATATAGATTGAGTTTATGTATATATTTGGCCTTAAAAAAAGTTTTGATATCGTTGTCATTTTGGAGGTTAAATTTTTTTAAAGAATAAGTTTTGAAAGAGCCGGGTGGACGGGCCTTGAAAGAGGTGGCTCTTTCATAGCTTGAGTAATATAAGATTAAAAAGTTTCTTAGAATTATCTACCTAAAATGACTGATAAAATAAAAAAAAACATACAATATACTTTTTATTTTTTAATAAGAATTATTAAATCGTTTCTTATTTAATATTATTTAGCATAATTTTCACCTTTATACCTCATAATATAAGACTCTTTTATAACTTTTAGTGGCTCTTTCAATACCGAAATGTTATGAAAGAGCCAAATGACACATTTTTTTAAAATTAATATTTTATAATTTTTTTATTGTATTTAAGGGTTGTTTCGTACGAAATTACCTACTTTAATAAATAAATAATAATTTGAGGAAAAAAAATCTTGATTTCTTTAATTAAAAATATATTTTTTTGCTTCATTTAGTAAACTGGCTCTTTCATGCCACTTCTCCCATATTTACTTCTTTGCTCTGCCATCAAATGCTTAAAAAGTCCGGAGTTGAGTTCCGCCATTGAACATGGAAAATCGGGAACTCTCTCTCTGGCTACCCTGCTAAATTGGAAAGCTGCTGATTTGGAAAGCTTATAAGGGTGGAACATTAAAATAGCATTATTATAGGTCGCGTAGTTATTCAGAATGGGATGATATACAACGAGTGTATCGTTCGATATATTATGCGAGAGCACGAACTCTGCTACAACATTGTAAAAAACAAATAACTTTAAAAAATGCGCATAAATTGTATATTGTACGGTTGTTTTAACCTATTTCTGTAAGGGTTGTAATTTATGAAAAAAGGGGTAGTATTTATATTTTGATTTTCTTTTATTTTAGTAAATTTTTTAACGCAACAGTAACTGTGTGTACTAAGACGGTCGTGGGTTCAACCCCCGCTCGGGGGAATGAAATACTTAGAACATTAATATACTAAATATTCTTCCAATTCTGCGAAAAGTGGGGAACGGAAGAGTTTTATTGGGAACAGAGTGTCTTAGGACTTGATTCTTAGAAATTTGACATTTGTCATGTAGGTAGGTGGCGGAGTGTACGGAAGAGAGTTATAGAGAGAATTTCTCGAAATTCTTACGGGAATGGAAAAAAATTAAATTTAGCATTTTACTTTTTAAAGTCCACGCATAAAAAGCTTAATTTATTATTTAATATCAGCATAACATATAGCTCTTTGGATCTTGGAACTGAGTGATTCAATTTACTTAACCAGACCTGGGAGACTTCAAATCAACAGAATTTGTAATAGGATTAGATCTTTTGCCGAAAACGCTAGAGGCATTAGAACGATAAGCAAATATTAAGGCTACATGGCGCAGGGAACAAACATGCGACTGTAAACGTGGTATATTATGGATTTACTTCTCGTTTGAGGAAATTACATATTTAATATTTTTATTTCCACTGGTATTGATATAATGTGCAGCGTTAAGTTCCACCACTTGATACTGTTTACCTCCAGAATTTGACAGAATTTTTACTACTAGATTAGAATTAGCGATACCGCTATACATTATCATACGCTAAGTAACTACCCACTACACCATATAGAAAATTCACATAATAATATTAAATCTGAGTAAATTTGAAGTTGAATAATTTAATTCCCATACGTAACAGCGGTGTTGAGCAAGCACGGCACGTATGGTTCCAAGTAATGCATCTTGTTCCAACGACACTGAGACGTATTAAGGAGTTTCCAATTTGAATGGGAATTTTCGTTAAGTTTAAGTAAATTTGGGGTATTATTACTGCATATGACGATTGTAGGTACGATTTATATTTGATAGTGCCCCCTCCTTTCTGGAGGGAAAACGGTGTCGGTGAGTTTTGCCTCTTAACATGTAGTGTCTCGAAAACTGTATGGCAAATGGTCGATGGTTCGGACAGATTCGTTGTGCCGAAGGAGACCGGAGAAGCGCAACCTTGTAACCTAGTGTTAAGACACTCCATTTCAATTTCTGATTCCGGTTCAATTTCTGATCTCTATTTTCCGTCGAATTCTGAAATCACGCAAGTGTTAATAAGTGGAACTTAAGATTGCGCTTTATCGACTTATTCTTTTTGCAGTTTTAAAAATTATAATTTTTAAATATTTTACACTTGAATTGAATTGTGTTATTTATTGTTCCTATTTTTACATCTCTTACTAAGCAATTTTTTTAAGTTTACAGAGAGTTAAATAGATTTGATATGTGGATAGTCCAAAACAATACAAAATTCCAACTAGTAGTTTCTGAGATTAGCGCGATCAACCAACAAACCCTCTTAATATTAGTACTTCACTTATTAGTATGGAGAAAGATTATCTTTCTATAGAGAAAAATCAATGTAATGTTAGAATGAAAAAAGAAACATAATTTACCCCACTTTACCTTCCACCTACATACTGTGTCCAGTAAACAAATCTAACTCGAATTTATATGTATGAGGATTACCCAGCCCAAATTAGGTGGCAGGTGCTACTAAAGTTGCCGGAATTGAACCCAATGCCCGCGGGACCCCCTTTGTGCGAAAGGTTAACCTTCCCACTTTGAGTGAACACTTCAATAAAGGTCTGATTCAGAAATTTTATCATTTCTTTAGGTCTTTTTAGGAAAGTTGAATTTGTATAAGATTTGTTGTTTGGTCCAAAGTAGTAGCGTGGTTGGGTAATAATTTGATAGTTTGGGGTTCAAGCCTTGCTCAAGCTGTAGCTCTTAGTCTTTCAAACCTTGCTCAGGAATTCTATATGTAGAGACGTTTATATGTGGTTCTAAGCCTAGATTGACTAGCAGACAAAAAATATATACGAGTATATACATAATTCTAAACAAGGCCTGTCGTGGCGCAGGGACACAAAATGTGCCTGTCGCTCGGGTGTCGAGGCAAAGCGCGGCGTTGAGTTCCGCCACTCAACACGTAATCTCTAGAAACTGAGAAATGATAGAAATTTAGTCTTGACTTCAGGTTACCTCGATCTACTGTGCAATATGGAAAAAACTGTAAAACTGAATAAAATTTTTAAATAATAAACATAAAATTTGCTAAATATAGGTATAATTTCAACATCCCCAACGACAGTATTAGATACTTCACTGATCATTTTATAGAAATTTCACGAATCACTGAACAAAAGTTTTATAGACTTAAGTGTTTCCGAAATCGTTTGTAAGCGATATGTAAATTGGGGAACAGATCAATCAAAAGCGTCAGCTTCGTCTTTATTTTAGGGGAGAAATGTTTACCTTTTAATATTGTTGTATTAATTATTATAAAAAGTTTTATAGATTTTCTTAAATTATAATATATTTTTGGTAGTTGTTCTAGAAAAAAACTATATCTTAATGGTAGATGTTGATTCTAACCCTAGAATTGGCTTATTTAGGCTTAGTTAGACCATTTACTTTTTAATGTTTATCATCTTCAAAATTGATATTTTAAGCATATTAAAGTCAAGAGCTGCTCAAAAGGACACAGGTTCAAATACTGCATTCATAATATTTACCTATACGTAACCTCAGCCTGTCTATATGTCATTTTAATCAAGAATCTCAGCCTAAAAATGTTTCCAACAGCCATTACTAAGCAATCCAATAAGGAAATCACCACATCACATTTTGATTGCATATTGAAACGTGTTACGAATGTATGAGTTTTATTTAGAATGGTTTATATAAAAAGTCTGATGTTATTTAAGCTTTTAATTTTAAATCAAGTTTTAGTACTTTTGTGGCAGTCGTGGGTTCCATTTCCCGATTAAGGATGTTTATATTTACAAAATGTTTTCGTATACTTGTTTTGGTAAAGCTAAGAGCAGTGTTGCTTTTAACACGTTTTTATTAGGATCGAGCTGTAACGAACTATGTAATAAAATCCAACAATCTAAATTTGAACTCATGAAACTTGGCTGTTGTATGAAGGTGTCAACGAGCTGGTGTGATGATGGAGTGAGGACCTCAATATTGGAGCTCTTCTGAGGTTACTAGTAAACCATACGAGTTTAGGCTTATACTATTATAGGTATATAATTATAGGTTGTATCATTGCTTCTCGCTGTATACTGCATGTAGCAGGGTAGGCAGATGGAACCTACTTTGAGATATATGGTACCGCAAAATATTTCATTTCTCCTAGTGGCAATAGAATCCACATCCGTTACGATTACTGTAAGGCAGGCAAGTTACATGATTACGTCAGAGTACGAAGTAAGTAAAAGTCGAAGAGAATCAATAAGAGGAAACATATTTTCGACAAAGCGTCAAATATATAATTTATTTCACAAATTGTTTACAAAACTATAACTGTACAACGAAAAACATATTCTAAATCGTGTAACTGAATCCGAAAGCTGGTTTCAAACTGGCGACCACGTACGCTCTCTTCACCACTGTATAAAATGGCTTTATAACCATTAAAAAGCCATAAAGATTTCCATTTTTGGTGTTTCTAAATTCCCATCCCGTCCTAGGTGCATTACTTTAAACGCAACGCGACGGTTCTTAGCATACGTGACGGATTTACAAATACCCATGCTTGGATTGTGCTCGAATATAATATTAAATGTATGTAAAATACAATTGATGAATTTTGTATGTAGATAATCATGTTTTCTTATTTTGTTTTTGTTTTGGGTTGTTCTGGTGCAGTGAAGTGGTGTATGGCTGTTAACTTGATGAGTGTGGGTTCGGTCCCCCGAATAGGGGGAATGATTATTCAATAATTTTCATTTCCTCGCTTTTTTAGATAAAGAATGTTATGGTATACACTAATTTATGATTATTCTCCAGGATTAACAGTCCTTCAGTCAATCGAATTGCATTAATGGGGTTAAAGATTACGATTAATAATAGATTTTTAATGCACACTTAATATTTTATCCCAAAACTGGACCTGTTACCACAAATTTTCTCGACAAATTTCCCTTTTGCACTCGGCCCTTGATAGATGGTTATAAAAGTTAAACACGTAATTTGTACAAGTCCATCTCAGCACCGCCCGCGGCTGTGGAGGTAATCCAAGTTTTGTTATTGTATATAATTGTTTCAACGCCACTCGTGGTTGGTGGGAAATACACTCGAGTTCTATGATTTGAAAACTTTTTTTCAGATTCACGCTGTATCCCGCATATTGCGCGGTAGCTAGAGTGAAGCTTGTGTTGACACACCATTCCTCACTTTCCGCTCAGTTTTTGAGATATTCCGTGTAAAGTGGTGGATTTCCACGCCAAGCGATGGCTTGCTATTGTAGGAAAAAAATAGACATTGTCTCACTGTCTATCTCTCACTCTTAACGTATTTTCCGCGGAATTCTAGAGGCATTGTGTGTTGATTGGCGGAACTCAGCACCGCGCCTACTATTTTAAAGCGCAAAGGTAAAACGTCCCTAAAGCAATTAATGTTAGATGCTAGTCTTATAGAACACACACTCCCATGCACACATTTTTAAACAAATTTTGTGGGAACTCGAAATTGTACCAAGAATTATTTATGACAAATCTGGGAATAGCCCTTTCCGCTTCGCAGTTAGCGTTTTGTTTAAACAAGTTAATTAAACTGTTCACTTTTAACTGTTTTAATTGGTGTTGTTTTAGATCTTTTGTTAAACGAAAATGTTTAAAATTATTTTAAAGATATTTTTTGTCGTGAAAATTTAAATTGAAGTCGCCAGACTGTAAATGTGTTGGTTGTGAATTCGATTCCCGCATGTGAATAAATTGTTTTTATTTTCTCGCTCTGGTAAACAAAAGACCAGCTTTAAGTTCTGCCGTTCCATGCGCAATGTCTCGAAAATAAGGCAGTGAATTGGGATCGGACTTATTACTAGATGCCTCTGCGGTCTGCCTGGAGTGATTAGATGCGTGATGCGACGTGAAGCGAGCCCATATTTATACCAAGAATCTAACCCACACCCATCCTGTTTACAGTCTCACAATACAAATGCAAAATGCATGAAACAAAGAGCCGTCGACCAAGAGTCACTAGACATTTCCTCTAGTTACGTTCAAGTAAGGAACCAATTTTAATATCAACACTAATAACAAATCCAAGGAGAAAACTTCCTGCCAAAAGATCACGTATCTCGTTTCCTATTCATTGGCTCCACCTTTTCCTGTACAAGCGCAAATAAACAAACAGAATTACCGCATAATTACATACACTTATGTATATATATATATAATATCTATATATTTAGTACATGTACATGTAATACTTCAAACATGTATTTACTCAACCGCTATGAAATAACGACATCACTTGTTTGCCCCACTGCTCATTATGGATGAAGATGGAATGAAAAAAAATATGTTACAGCTACAAATTTTCGAGCCAATCGACTAAGTGCCTTAAATTTATGCAGTTAAAGCATATTTTTCTACAGAGAAAGCATGATTTTTAAGGCATTCCGATTGTGGGTAGGAGAACTCAATCTCAACATCAAAGTGACAGGATCAGCCTGCAGATTTCCCAGCAGGTATATTGGTGTATGAAGTTATTTGAAACACTTATAGAATTGTAATTATTATTGCTTAATTTCAATTTGTAGTGGCACAGGGGTTCGATTCTCACTCGGGGAAAATGAAACACTCGTGGTTGGTGGAAAATACACTCGAGTTCTATGATTTGAAAACTTTTTTTCAGATTCACGCTGTATCTCGCATATAGCGCGGTAGGTAGAGTGAAGCTTGTGTTGACACACCGTTCCTCACTTTCAAAAAAATGAAATGTATAGTATTTTCAATTCCTCGCTCTGGTAACAGAGTAAATAGTGTTAAGACATTCCGTTTCCTAATCTCCGAGACACTTCGTGCAGAGTGGCGTGGTTCAACGCCCTACCTGGACTAAAAAAATAAAATTTACGCAAATGGGAATCGAATCCACAGCCGTCTTTCTACTTAGAAATTAAATCCCTTTATTTGACCCGTATTTCAGGGATAGGTATGACTTTGGCCGTGGCAATGGCTTGTAGAAACTGAATATGCGCCGTCTGAAATATGATGCCTCGTACAACCCTACCGACGACGTTACAGGAGGATTTATATTAGTGTTTAAAAAAAAAAATCTTTTATATATATTTTTAACATTACCAATACATAGTGGGACTTAAACCTAAAATTATGTATTTACAGTAACTTTACATGTGTTTTAAATTTCCTCAGAGACAAATTTAAAATATGTTGCAAAATATTATTATAGAGACGTACTACGACTTAGACCAAAAATAATCGATTTACTTTTTGGAGTTGATAACTAGCGAGGAGATGAAAATAATTCAGTCCCTTGATTAGGTATCGAATTTAAAACCGTCGCATTACTATCATATATGCTGTGTATAAATATATATATAAATCACTATACAGCCAGCATTAATCCCAACCATATAAAAGACAGAATTTGATCCACTAATTCTAGTGTTAAATATTAAATCACCCTGTAGAGTACAGAGTCATGAATATTTAAAGGCATTCCAACATGTCTAAGGCTTTACGCTTCACCTTAATGATCGCGTACGTGTATACTCTGTGGAATTGATTGTACATATTTTGTAATAGCTTTAAGGGATTAAAAAAAATCAGCTTCACGCTGTATCCCGCACAGGGAAAGCAGAGGGAACCTAGTTGTTAAATAGAGCAATTTCACGCTCTTCTTGCGATGAAGGAGAAGCATAAGAAACTTTGTATATTTGTATACTTTGAAATTATATTGATTTTAATATATTTATAGATAACGAGTACCTATTAATTTAATTAAAATTAGGAGTTTGAATTTCAGAACGGAATATCTCAACACCACGTCTATCTCATTATACTGTTATAAGCGGGATAGAGCGTGAAACTAAAACAAAATATACTTAAATCTATAACTAATTCAACCGTAGACGCCGCGCTGTCTGGTACACACGCTTCGTAATGTGATACTGTAGTATAAAATACGTAAGTACTTTAAGTTAATACCTATTGTATAGTACGTACAGTGATTTTCATTATCCACTTATTTACTTTGCCGATGTTATTTTACTATTGATGGGTTGAAATCGGTTACATTAGTTCTATGAATGATAGGAAGTATATATAATATTTATATACATATTTCTTTCTTTACGTAATTTTTAGGAAACACACCGATTGACAGAAAATGAGCATTCTTATGACTCATCTCTACTCTCTCTACTATAGAGATAGAGGTGAGTCCCTAAAGATTAGTAGCGGAGTAGGCAGAGCAAGCTTGAGAACTTAATATTAAGGCACTTCCGTTCCTCTTTTCGCCGAAATCTGGAGGTATAAAGTGTTAAGTGGCAGCACTTAACGCAGCGCTTTGCCTCGTTACCAGACTGAGAACATGAAAATATTAAATACTTCATTTCCTCGAGCGGGAATCGAACTCATAACCGTTTCGATCACAGTGGCATGCTTTTAGCCCTGCACCACAACTCACGCTTCTAAATTGTATATCTTTTTTAAAAATAAAATAATTAAAATACGATAAAAAAAGGTACTGACTACTAATCTGTAGTGTAACAAATAATAATAATAAAGGAAACCATTAAGACAATAAACAATGTATTTTAAAACCCAAACATACATTAGGCGGAGAAGAAATTGAAAAATAAGAAATAAAAGAAGAAAAAAAAACCTCCATTGAAAGGTTATTTATGTATAAGGTAATTATTCAATCCAACCCCTTCAATTGTGAACTAAAATCCGCACGCGGATTCTATTCGAAACAATATTATGGGACTTTAGTGTTGTAATATGTATCGATATTTATTTTGTATTTTTAAATGATAAATAGGATTTTTGGACATCACTAGTTCTTATGTGTACTTTAAGTATTGAGAAAAATAGCTCTTAGAGAATAGATTGCGTAATTTAAAAATATTAAGAAGAATGGCTAAAGTCCGTCTGTCTGTCTATAAATCTGTCACCAGGCGGTATCTCATAAGCCGCGACAGTTAAGAAGTTGAAACTTATATTTTTATTTGTATTTGTATGTATGTCTGTTGTCGCTATAATAAAAAATAGTAAAAACAGAATAAATAAATATTTACGGGGACCCCCGTAAATATTTATTTATACAATAAAAATGTGTTTTTATTGTCTTTATAAATAATCATATACGCACGTGACCGGTTTCTTTTAATGAAAAAAAGCAAATAAGTGAACACGATCAAGTATACTTTAATACTTAAGTTTGTAAACATTACTCTCAAATAAAAACTGCTTGCTTTACTTACCCAAAAAATATATAATTAGTAATACTAAAATAGTGATGGGCTTACAAATGATATCCAATCCATCCCGGAACATCACTAATTCCGAACGGATGCGACGTTAGCGGCCGCCATGCTAATGGCTAATGCGTGTCACCGGAACTCGAACCGGAAACAAAGCGGCCATCTCGCGATTATCATTTAATGTTTTATTGCTGCGCTATGGGGGTGCTTTCTACCTCTAGATAGGGGATTTTTATATAAGATTTTGTTTTGTATTTAGAACAAAAAACAGGTTATCATTGTTTTTCTCCATAGCAGGGAGGCTAAGGGAACCTAGTGCTAACGTTTCCCATTTTCCGCTCAATTTTCGTAACATTGCGTGTCTAATAAAAGAGCTCAACGCTTCGCATCGTCTATCACGGCGACGTTAATCAAAATAATTCATTTCACCGAACGAGCATCGAACCGGCGACCATCACGTTACAGACTGATAAAATGCATACAAACAATATCAAAATCATCTATAATTTATAATGTTCTTATTTAAAAAAAACTTTGAAAGTTCAGACGAAAGAAATTTCCAAACTAAAAAGCTAACTAGTGTACGTAAAAAAGAACGTTAGAAAGTTTGTTCATTTAAAACAGATCCGCAACTTGGTGCGCTCCTTTACAACGCGTCAAATAAATCATAGTGTTTGTTTAACAAATTGTATGGCTGAGGGGGGGTTTTTGTATGAAACTTGGTTTTTACTTGTTACAGTGAAAAATTTCTTGACAGCGGCGTTGAAAACTTCTGGACGAAGTAGAATATATTATATGAAAATTTAAAATGCTGACTGTACTATTTTTTATTAGGTATACTTTTTTTTAGCTAATTAGTAAAACATAAAAGAAATGAGTCGTGGCGCAGAGGCCTTCAAAATTATAAAATCTTTGTAAAATTATTATTTACTTTTTAGTTCGTTGTTGGTTTTTCTTTTTGTTAAAAATGTATTTATATAAGTATGGAATGACACTTAAAAAAATTACTATTATTTTTTTTTGTAGTTACACAAGCTTTTAAAGTTAATGTTTGCATGGACTGTAAAAAAATAAAAAAAACGTCACGAAAAGTATGTCAAAGCCGCAATATAAAATTTTTAAATACATACTAAATGCACACACTAATATAACTAACTAAACTGAATAGTTTGGTAAATGCGCTATTATGCAGTTTAAATTAAAAAAAATATTTGTTGTATTGGATAGTCCACTGGCAACGACCTAAAAACCTATCAGTATTCTATAGTAACCTATAGGAACCTATAGTATTTATATATAAAGGTGTTCCT
The DNA here is from genome assembly GCA_013403645.1 of Heliconius nattereri. Lineage (NCBI taxonomy): Eukaryota > Metazoa > Arthropoda > Insecta > Lepidoptera > Nymphalidae > Heliconius > Heliconius nattereri. The sequence goes on along the minus strand of JAAIXI010000219.1, from coordinate 6,899,892 downwards.
TTATCCCAACAGTTATATTTAGGAAGGGTCCCTCACCAATTACATATATCGGCAACACGTATGAGTATGCCGCCGGAGACACAACTGAAATACAATTTACCCGTGTCAACTATTGACAGCGATCTGAACTAAATGACATTCAGAACACGTTTCTCGATTATATTTTAAACCTTTTTAATATATACTTTTTAAATTATTGTTAGTTATTCGCACATAGCAAAGGTAGGCAGAGGGTTCCTGGGAACCTATTGTTGAGACACTCTTTTCCCGTTTAGTCAGTCTTTATTTTCTGCCGAATTCTGGATATCGTGTTTAGTGGTGGAACTCATCGCCGCGGTTTGCCTCGTTACCCAGAACAAGGAAATTAACATATCAAATATTCCAATCTGCCCAGTAGGAATCGAACTTACAACCGTCTTGTTTACAGTTTACAATTTTATTTGAATATTAACAATTCAGCCAAGCAGCTAGTGCCCAAAATACCACTGTACATTATTTCCAAGGAAAAGAAAAGATAAAAATCACCATACAAAACACAATTTAAACTCCACCACGTATCATTAAGTTTGCTAATCTAATGCGCATATTGGATTCGAACCGGCTATCCCGCGGGGACGTCCCGGGATCGACTCATTAGGGGTAATCGGTGTACGCTGACGCAGCATCGGCGTGGGGCTTATCGACTGAGATACATTCGAAGAACGATCTTAGGTATATGGGGGTTGGATTATAGAATATATGTTTTAAACCAAGTACTTAGGCACTCCTTTCTTCTCTATTTCTCATTTAAATTTCTTCGCTCTGGTGATAACACGCGCTTAATGAAATACAAATAAATTAAGGCGACCGTGGCACAGCGGACTAAGCACTACTTTGAGTTCTGTCACTCAACACGATATCTCAAAAGTTAAAAGATTCGTGGGAAAGACGTCCTCTGCGTACTCTCCACTGATCCAAAAAAAATAATGAAGCTTTATTTGTTTTGATATATGATGTTTGGTTTTTACCACATACGTAGCAGAGTAGATGGAAACAAGAGAAAAATCTATAAAAAAATCACTCCATTCGCCATTTTCCATTCAGAGATATTGCATACTAATTTGCAAACTTACGGCACTTTGTCTGTAACATTATAATAAGACCGATGATTACATTTATGACAGTATATAAGTATGGGAGAGTATGAGCAAATATTTTTCATTTTAGTTTTTCTACCCTTAAACTAGACTGAGAGGGGCGTTATATGAAAAATGCGAGTTTCAATTCATTCCCATCATTTGATGTGATAGTCCCATACGAACTGTGGTTTTATCACATAGATGCAATTTGCTATACATTGCTCGTTGGTTTAGCTAATTGATTTTTACTTTTTTAGAAAACATATAAAAAATTAATATAGCAAAAGTAAATATTTGAACATGCGTCTGTGGCAAACGATCAGGCGCCTTGATCACAAATATATTACAGACAAGTTTCATGTAAATGTGTATTTTTCTTTTGTAACTGTAAAATAACACTAAAAATGTTGAAAAAGAAATGAAAATAAATATATTCTAAGTTAGTGGTACGGCTGAGCACTTTTATAAATAAATAAAAAAGACATTCTATAAATTTTAAATGTAACGTCTATTCAAATGCTTTTTTCATAATATTGTAAATTAATATTTTGTTACCCATTGCTTACCTATGCGTTAACTTGAGTACCGCCATATTCCTAAATTCCATGCCTATCTGAAAATAGAAAATAATAATTATAAAAAAAATATTACTTAGAAATAAGGATCCTGCACACTGAAGGGTAGACAAAGGAAAGCTAGTGTTGAGAAACTACGCTACCCACGCAACGACCAATTTACGCGACATTGCGAGTTGAGTGGCGAAAGACAACGCCGCGCTTTGTCTGTTTACCAAAAATAGACACAAAAGACAACACAACAAGTAATGTATATGGCACACCAAAAATTTCCCAAACACCAGAAACAGTCAACCATGGTAGCCGGTTCGAACGCCATTTATCTACAAAGCTGAAATAGCGATAGGCGTTTTTGTATGTCATGAGTTATTGCCGTAACAGTGCGCGGATGGATTTAGTTTTTTCCTACACAGATTTATTCCAGTTAATCCAGCCAGCTCGGTATAGATGGCCGAGATTATTGACTGACTAGCGTTTACCTACGGCTATGCTCGTGGTTAAAGGGAAAGTACCAATTACTAATCACCAATTTTCTCAATATTAGAATAGTAACGAAATGTAGGAAGAGACTACCGTAATAGAGAGATTGTCTAATACGTGGCGCAGTAAGACGCCGACCGACAAACAGGATGGTGGTGATTCGATCCCCACTCAAGACATGAACTACTGGCACTATTGTACCAGATGTAGCGTTCACGATTAGCAGCAAATTTAAATGGAAAGCGGAGAACAAAGTGTCTCAACACTACCTTCTTCTACCAACCTTCAATCACTGATTTAGCGATATATACGAGTATGCAACATTGTTACACAGTATCACCTAAATCACAAAAAACAATCCGTTTCGAACGTAAACTGAAACCGTACAGACGCCGTGCGAACAGATAGGTTAATTGCATTACTTTTACAATGCGATTAAAAGAAAAGCTGGCGTGCATAGGATTGCTAGTGTTAACTATGCAAATACTACGTCTGTATAGAAATTGATAGTTTGAAAAACTATATACATTCTTTTTACAGTTCCGTAACTTAAAATAGTTAAAATGTTAGTTAAGTTGTTTTATTGTTCGCCTGTCCATCTGCTAAGAGCATTTATCTAAAAATCGTGTACAGATAGTAAGCGTGAAACTAATATCATAACCTAATGTCGTGGAATTGATATCAAACATTCAGGTCTATAGTTACCTCTTCTTCTTCTTCTTCCTCCTGACATCACATCACATCACATCGACACTCCAATTAAACATTTCATTTCCTCAAGTGGAAATCGAACTGCAAAGCTGTCGCGTTTGCTTTCGCACCCTTGCGCTATAACGGTCTCAACATTTAACATAATTAAATATAAAAAAAACCAGTGTTACAATCGATCTAAAGCTGTCAGCTCTCTGTTCTCTGTTATTAAACAGCATGAATAAAAATATCCGTGTGCCCTCACGCAAAATAACTAACGTTGCGAGCGGTATGAGGGTTTGTTAGGCGGGGGGTGTACTGGGAGCTCTGTAATGAAGTTGGTATGTATTTATAATGAGCTAGGTTTTGCTGTGACAGCAGGTTTTGCGTTGGTTTCTCAACTGGAAAGTCGAGAAAATGAAATTCATTTCTTCGCTTTGGTAGCGAGGCAAAGCGCGACGTTGAGTTCGGCCAGTCAACACGCAATTCCTCCAAATTTCAGCGGAGAGTGAGGAACGGAAGTATTTTAATAGTACCGGTAAGCGAGAACGTGGGAACCAAGTGCTAAGACACTCTATTCTTATTAAGTCGCATCCGTTCTCCACGACCACGACTGGCCTCGAACACTACGAGGTCGTTCTTTAAAATTTTGAAAAAAGATTTCCAAAATGACTTCACTTTCAAAAGGATTTTTCATATGTCCTATGTCCCAGTGCGTCCCATACATAGTAATAATTTGAGTTTCTTCCACGTCGGTGCTATCGCGTAATGGTAATTGTTAGGGTGTGGCCGAGCTGAGGCGACGCGAGGAAACCCGTCTGTTTACATATGCGAGTATATGTAGGTACAAGTACATATTCATTTTAAAAAGCAAGGAAGTTAAAGTAGGCGCAGAGGCAGCGTGTGATTGTAAGCGCGACGGGTGTGGGTTTCTTTTCAGCTAAGAAGAATGATTGTACTAAATTATGATATTATTTTCTCGTCCTAATAAGATTCGTAATTCGTAATCGTTCGTTATTAGATGATACGTTGAAAATTGCAAAACAGAGTGTTTTACAGTGATAATAGATTCACTTCATTCATTTCGCTTACCGAAACGAACGAAAATAAAACTGAAACATAGGGCCGTCGTGGCCTGGTGGACCAAGAGTGCAGCTGAGAGCGAGACGGTTGTGGGTTCCAATCTTATTTGAGGGCAAAAGCTAATAAATATTTTTATTTCTTTGCTTTCGTAAGGAGGCAAAGCGCGGCGTTGAACTCCACCTTTCAACACACAATGGGTAAACAATCAAGTGTCTAAATGAAAAAAGGAGTGTCGTCACACTAGCGATACAGTACATACGTTGCTATCGTTTTAATTACAAATCTAATTATAGTGTACAATTTTTGCGCATTTGAATATGTAATAACTTCAACTCCGCCTATTTTATGTCACATTGTTTAATAGTTCCTGATATTATGTTGGAGAGATTGACAGGTGTTTGGGAATGTCAAATTATTATTATACGAGTATATACGTGATCCTTGAAGTGTAACCTTTTTTTGGTTAATAATGAAATAACAATGAGGTCAGTCGTGGAACAGGGCCACAAGCGTGTGACTGTAAGCGTGACTGGCTGTGGGTTCAATTCGCACTCGAGGTAATCAAATATATTCATTTCTACGCTTGGTAAGGAGGCAAAACGCGGCGTGAGTTCCGTTATTGTCATTACCTCGCCATGTTAACAAGATAAACTGCGGCGTTGAGTTCCGCCACTTAACACGCAATGACCGCAGAATTTGGCAGAAAGTATGGAACGGAAGTGTCTTACAAAGTAATGACAGTAGGTAAAAAAAGAATGCTAAGCTTCCTCTAAACGCGGAATACTAGAAGAGAGAAGCTAAAAAATAAATATAAAAGAAAAACCTCGGGAAACCTTTATACAAAATGAAAAATTCATTTGGCATAATTACAAAAAGTCCACAGTGTTTTTTTCTATGGGGAAAAAACACTTAATAACAAACAAAATGCCTCCAATTAAAACTATATTAAACGCTTTTAGGAAGATCCATTAAAATCTCGTTAGAAGTCAACATCTTAATAAAGTGATTATTTTCATTAGGGCCTCTTAAATTGTAATTGTGTTAATGTAATTATTCTATTAAATACGAATTACGCGTAAATGAACATGGATTAAAAAGCGAAAAATAAATCATTTCCCATTTACTAGTTTAGATAAATGTAGTAGTGTTAAAAATCGAGGACCGGTAAATAGGGGACGAAGTGTCTTAACACTAGGTTTTCTCAGCCTTCTCTGTTATATGTAAGACAGGCGTGAAGCTACGTTGTAAGCGTAAATAAACGTATTTTTAAACCCTGAATAATAGGTTTTGTGCAAGAGTAGTATAATGACGTGTAGAAATAAATGCTGTCCTGGATGCTAATGATTGTTATTATTTATTTTAAAAGAGCTTCTTAACAGAATTGCACTTCCGAGCCATTGGACTGTCTTGACATTTTTATGTAAATTTATGATTTAAAAGAGCTTGTAATATTATCAAAATCTAGTTTGAAAAGTTATAAGCTTATATCTAAATTTCCATCAAGCTTTTAATTCCTACTTGGCTGGATACCATTTTAAGCAATGCGTGGGGAGATAGTGTCTTAACACTTGGTTCCTTCTGACTACCTTGCTATATGCGGGATACAGTTGAAGTTAAAAAAGATCTTTTCTGATGTATTTTCTTATGACGGGAAGCTCTTCTGTATTTGCGTAAATTCTTGCTGATTTTGAGTAAGTGAATGAGATGATTGGAAAATAAATTGTTTAAAGCCTATATTCTAAATAGATTTTCTCGATGCAAATTTTTTTTCGAATCCTATCTTTATGTTCCTGAAAATAATTCGTTCCCCTGAATAGCAACGGAATCCATAACCTTAATTTAACAGCCTGAGATTGTGCTGCTATGCCACGACGGTCTCCAGAAAAGTTTTAATTGCAAACAACAATCGCGACTAACATCAGAAACTTGGAAATCCTAAAACATAATCAATCAAAAGGAAACCTGAAACGAATTCTCTAACAGCAATTAAGAATGTTAACTCCATCTATCGGTAGCGAGTAAGCAATTAGCCCAATTCGCGTTACAGCGATGCTCCGGCACGGCAATTACAAGCCGCGATCGATTTACGACAGGCATTGGACGTAAATCAGCGTTTAGTGCGCCGCTGATGGATTTAGTGGTAGCGTTAATGAGATACCAATACTTGGGAACATGGATTGTACTCACAGCCCAATTATAATTTGTCATATTTTTTATAATTTTTTTGCTAGTACTTGTAATAAGAACGTGACATTTAGTTCCGCCATTCAGTGAGCAATGTCTTGACAATTGGGTATAAATTGGAAAATGGAATGTCTTAATGTCTTCTAAGTTAAAATTGTTAATTGTAATTTGTAACAAATACTTGCAATTAAAAAGAGTGGCCATGAGTTTCTTTGCTTGGATCTTCTCATGAGCTCAACTATTTGAACGGGCTTTTTTCAAATCAAAATTGCACATTTTTTTTGGTTATTTTGTTTAAATTTTTTTCACTTTTATGACATGTCCAAGTAAATGTTAAGCATTTTTACGGAATAAAGATATTTCAACTTTGAGTTTGACTTTGACTTTAACATTAGGTGTACTATGTTCATCTTGTTATTTCCAATTACAGCTTAAAAATATAATAAAAAATCTAAGTGTAAAGTTTGCTTAAGTAGTGACCAAATTATGTCTTAAAAAAGAGTGTTTATCAATAATACATTCGACAATCAATCAATGGATTATCAGGATTTGAACAGGATGTGCGCGAAGCTATAAATTGTAAGTCTTTACTCCAGTGGTGTACTAATAACCACTAAAAAGCTCCTGATCCTGGTTCCATTATCAGACCAGCTCCATGACTCCATATTGTCATCCAAGCTACGTATAACTGCCAAGTTTAATAATAATACATTTATTATTGAGACAAATTCGCTTCTTATATCTTATTACAAAGTTGACCTAAAAAGATCTCTCTTTCTCACAAAATACGTTCAATTTCTACACCAAGTTTAAATACAAAACACCCCGCTTCACAAATACGCATACTCAAGTTATTACGCCGAGAAGTCATTCATTAGTTTACGACGTCCATATATCTTGACTCCTTTGAAATCGCGGGCGGTCTTTGGAGGGCTCGGTAATTTCGTATATTGCGTTGAATGTAAGAGAATTACTTTTCTTACTTCACGCTGTATCCCGCACATAGGAGGGTTAGGCAGAGTAAATCTGGGAATAATGTTAGGACACACTCCCTACCCAACTTTCGGCCGAATTCTGGAGGCATTGCACGTTGAGAGGTAGAACTCAACGCCGTGCTTCGCCCTGTTACCAGAAAGGGGTAATGCAATTCGAAATATGCTTATAAATATTTAAAAATAAACATAATTTACATATTACGTAAATTATACGTATAGTATTAGTATATTTGTTCTTCTATTTGCAGGCAGGCAACTTTGACGTAAATTTAAACGCAACGGGACTCGAACTCGCGTCTCGTACATAATGAACAAGTCCAAGTCAAAACAAAGTCCAAGCTTTAACCCACTGTCCGTTAACCCTTTAAAGGATCTTAAACCAAAAAAAAACAATTAATATTTTTGAGTTATTTTAAACATAATTCTACAAGAAAGCCTTAATAAAACTACGAGCACTCATATCAAGTTTTTCAACTGGATCCTCGTAGCTATGGTCACTTCTCTACTTCTATACTAGACATATAGAAGTAAAGTACTTCTACAGTAGTTTTTATATCCTCATTAAAGTGTAGCTTTATCAACGAGTCTGCAGGCAACTCGAATAAATTCGTTTTAATGCACATTGACATGTAAATTTGCTTAATCGTTCAATATGGCGATCGTACGGTTGCGCCGTAAGAAATATAGGGATACGCTGGGATAAATACGCTTTTTATGGTAATTTTTTTTTATGAATGAGTAGGTATATAGTGGGGGGGGGGGGGGGCAACATGCGCGTTTTCGATTCGATTTTTGGTAGCTTCACGTCTTATTTCGTATATAGATGAGAATGTAGAGAGAACCCAGTGAATAGTTAAAGTAGAAGTTGGAGTTCAAGTTTTTGAATTATTTTCCACCACGTTCAATATAATTTTTTACGCTTCCTCATGTTGTTTTCTGCATAAAAGAGATGCATTTTAAGAGATTTGTATAGTTTATTAAGCGGTCATGGCGCAGGCCACAAGTATGTGACTAGAACGAGACATGTGGTTTCGATCCTTACTGGGAGACTAAATTATTATTATTCATTAATATTTTGGTTTCTCCGCTCTGGCACCAAACACGCTACACATACAGGCAAACCCGCCCGGCGTAAGGGCCGTCACTCAACAAGCCCACAGAATTCGTTGGGAAATGTGGAATGGAGTGTCTTAACACTAGGTTCCCTTTGCCTACCGTGCTGTAGGAGGGAAACAGCATAAAGCTGTTTTTTTCTACAGCTTATCTCGTTTTCTTTAAAACATATTTCGCTTGTAATTCGACAAAAGTTTTAATTGCAAAAAATATTTACATATTGGCGTCTCATTTTGTATTCGCAAGGGTACTGAATAAATCGCTGAAAAAATATTTAATTATTCATTAGTAGGTATTTCGTTCAATGACGTTATACGACATAGTAGAAATTGTGGGTAAAAATTGGGTGACTACGACAGAAATAGAAAAGAAAATGACGGAACCTAACGCCGCGTAATTACAACATTAGACATGTAAAGGCCAGTCGTGTCGCAGGGACGCATGCAAGCGACTATAAACGCGACAGGTTGCAAATTCGATTCCTTATCAAGGAAAATAAAGTATTTAATATTTTCATTTTCTTGCTCTGCTATCGGGGTAAAGCGCGGCGTTGAGTTTTGCCACTCAACACGCAATGCCTCGACGGAAAGTGAGTAACGGAAGTGTCCTATTGGAACCGGTGTATAGTAACTCTGTACACTAGTTTCCCAGGGTCCCTCTATCTACCCTGCTATGATAGAGCGTATCCACACAACGTAGTCAGAGTAGCTGTTGCTCAAATGCGCGTCTAGCCGTCCTAATTCTCGTCCTCGCGACCGGCCTGGTTTAACGCGACCCGATTACAGTATTCATTCTAATTATTTATATAACTACTTGTTATGTTCAATAGGGATATTTGTTCTATTTATAGGTGGGACGTGAGTTCCAATTTGTATGAAATGTAAGTATAAAAATAATAATACCTACCTACCTAGTTAAAATAATACCTTCCCCCGAGTGCAAAATCGAACCCACAATCATTCCACAGCACTTCGTCGTCAACAGTGTCTTAATTGCTATAAAAGTATCTTAATGAGTGATTTCTCCTATCTTCTCCTATCTACATATTGAACTTTATGATATGAATATAGATAAGGTTAACTTTAAGAAATAACTTAACAAAGACGCCAGTCACAAGTACTGACTGCTGTAACTATATAATAGGAATGTTCCCTTTGATCGGGTGGAGTAATCATCCGGCCGCTGCTTGCAGACGTAGTTAGCAACTTCACATATTAACTATTACTCTCGTAGTACACTTGAGGACACGAAAAGTGGAAAATCTGTAGTTTAATTATTGTATGTATAATTCTTTGAGGCCATTGGTGGGCGAAATGAAATATTTATTATTTTCACTTTATCGCTTTGGTAACGATGCAAAGTGTGGCATAGAGTTTAGTTTCGCCATTTAACACACAATGGCTCTGGTGCCATTCTGGAATTGTGGAATTAGGCGGAAAATTTGGAATGAAAGTATCTTAATGGAAGGTCTCTTAACCCCTAAGTTACCAGGTTCCCCAACATGAAGCTAGTTATAATTATTGTATGTCTAATCTAATCTTCAGCTATCTAAGGAACTACTGATTTGAAATAAATAAATATTTTTTATGTCGTAAACGTTCCTCATGACGTGAATCCAGTTTAAATTCGAAATATTTATTAAATATATAATTACGTTATTTAGTCAAGCAAGTACTAGTCTTGGCCATAATAAAACAAATATAATTGCATCGTAAACCACTTGTAACCTAATTAGTATAAGATGATGTCATCAAAGCTCTAAGACCAAAGTGTTAGAGCCCATTTAGCTCTAGTGTTATTGTATAAATAAATTTGTTTAATAGGTTGCTATAAAATGTTTTACTATTAAAATTGTATACCTATATATATGTAATATATGTATTTAATTTTTAGTAAGACATAAAATTTGAAGGCGTCGCGGCGCGGAAGCTTTAGCACCTAGGTTAAAAGCTCGGCGTTCAGTTTCGCCACTAAATACACAATCTAAAAAGTCGGTGGAAAGTGGGGGCCCACTTCCCTCATATTAAAATAGTGTTTATATAAATTTGGCCGCCATTGTAGAGCATAAGGGTCTAGTATCGTAGTAGCGAAGCACAGCCGAGTTGCTTAACTATACCACTTGGAAATATGTTAGTGTCTTCATTGTTGAACATTTTACTTAAAGTTATCCATAGAACCACCAGTTTGCTCGGTTTTATATGCTTTTTTCTCTTTACTGTACTCCTCATTGAGGGTAGGTAGATTTAAGACGATCCGTTGATTATTTTCCGCTTAATTTTTTAAATAATGCTTGTAGAGTGGCCAAACTCAATGCCACGATTGCCAGAGTGGAGACATTAAAATAATTTATTCCCTCTAATGGGAGTCGAAGCCACAAACGTCACACTGACAGCCGGTCTGCTGCTGCATCACAAATAACTACATATGCCCTCTTGTATTGATATTTGTACCCGTTAAAACCGAAGGTGTGTCATTGTATACAAATTCAAATAATTTGGTGGCCGTGACGCTTGTGCACTAAAAATAATCAGACATAGCTCGTAATGGCTCCCCAGCACGCCCGGCACGCTCTATTAACGAACGGATTATTATGTCATGCCAATGATTATAGTGATCTAGGGTAGTCATGGCGGTACACTCGCGTGGGGGAGTGATTGAGGCAGGGGGAGACTAGTGTTAAGATACTCCGCTCCCCACTTTCCGTCGAATTCAGGAGGCGTTGTGTCTTGAGTGGGGGAACACAGCAGGTGAAGAAATGAAAATATTAAATATTTAATTTCAAAAATTATTTTTTAAAATAACATATAATTTTTTTGAAGCGGGATCAAAACCCGTACCTTCTTGTAATAAACGTAACTAGCGCTTTGACGAGAAAACCATTCGTTCTTATTAAGCAATGTTGTTACAAATTACTTATATTTTTTATATCTCTGTCAATAGATTTTTACAAATTTACGATTTTTACCGAACGATTATTATTAAATATTAGTTGGCAAGATAAAATGTTATTTATTTATTGAATATTTTTAACATATTTAATTAGATTTTAAAATATTATTCCAAAATTTTTACGTGGCGGGACTCTAACATGCAGCTCTTGGAAACGTACGTTCTTATCAATAGCTCTCTTTTGACAACTTAAAGTAAGGAAATCACTATCATTTCTTTATCATTCAATCCCTTATAAAATATAATTCAATTAATATAACACTTTCACACACAACTGTACGTCCGTAATGGTCATTACACGAAATTGCCCATAACTGTTTGCCTAGCCCATACCAAAATAATTTACCTGCGTCGTTGTATGGAAGATTTACTATCTTGTATTAGCTAGTGGGACCCGAGTTCAAGTTAAACGTTATTATAAGCAAATTATCATACAGTCCAGTGGTTATAAGTATTATTAGTTAATTTAGCTGTTCATGGGTCGTAACTTGATAGTTTTGGGAATATATTTATTTAATAAGGTAAGGTAGATCAGGTAAGGAGAGATCTATGAGAGATAGATAGAGACAGAGATAGAGATGCGGCCATATGAGGCCTATATAAAATTCAATTTTCTTCTTTCAAAATTTAAAAACATTTCTTTGATGGAACTCGACGCTGCGTTTTCCTACGGAGAGCTTTACTTAGAGCGGGGAAATGAAAATAAATTAAGTATAATTATAGTCCCCCGAATGTGGACCAAGTGGGGATCCTCGGTTTTACGATTACACGTTGTACCATTAGACTTAATAAATATTAAGCATATCAGAATTTCACATTTACGCGTAACCTAGTGTCAGGACACTTCGTTTTCTACATTCCACCTAATTTCATTGCGTTTTGAGCGGCGAAACTCAACGCTGAAATTTTAACAAAATAATAAGCAAACAAAAACGAATTAAAACCTCGCAACTGCAAATACAAATCCCAAATAAATTCAACTAAGTATAAAAATGTTATTTTCATCAGCGTAGTTTCTAATCTCTCCGAGGCGGTATTTCGGAAGGAGATGAATTTAAAATGAACGATATACCAGCGAGCGCACCCGGGGGGCGAGGCTAGCAATAAATCAGTTGGACGTCCCGTAACGCCTTAACGGTGCACACTGTATTCGCTAACGTAACTATACTTTATATATACTGTGAATATTGTATAACTATCGAATAGATGCTTTAGTAAGATAAATTACTTAGTTTCTTTGTGTTTTTAAGAAATGTAAGTAATTAGTATAGAATTTATATGGTTGCAAGATAAATTACTTGTTTTATTTTTCAATTGCTTCTAAGATTTCTTAAGAGAAACAGAAACAAATGATTCTGATCTTCATTTTGTACAAAAATAAAAGTATGTTACTAAATACAATAAAGAATTTATAAGATACATTGTAGGTAACTACATCTTCTTATATTCCTTTTTTATGTTTTAACAAACTTTTATTTACTTTTTTATTAGCTCCACGCTGTGTACCGTATTTTGAATGGTAAGTAGAGGGAGCTTAGTGTAAAGACACTGCGTTCCCCAATTATAGAGACATTGCGTGTTAAGAGTGGTAAATTTAACGCAGCAGTAATGAAAATATTTTTTTCCACTATTACGGGTTCATTGAATAATCGAACCCAATACCGCACTTGTATAGGCTGTGCTGTTGCCCAACGATTGTCTAATTTTAATTTCTTTAAGATAACATATTATGTATAATATAAAATATAAAAATTGCTAATTATATCTAATAATTTACATAAAAATTTTAACCAAGCAAACATTTTGCAAAGTAGCTTGTACTGTGATAATTCATCACCACTTACCACTCAACACCTAATATGTTGAAGTCACCAAATCGAAATGTGCGTGGCGAACGGAGAGTATTAACACTAAGATCCCTATGCCTGCCTTGCTATGAAACAAACTCCATAAAATTGCTCACTTATCTTACCTACTCAACAAATATCAATTTCCTGCCATAATATTTCACACAAAATTATTTCCAAAATTCCCAAACATTCATCCTATAGAACGTCGCTTAAAATTTGAAAGTCTATCATTTGTGTTTTTAATTAGGCTAATTCACACAGCGCGGGCGGTAACTCCGCGCGACGTGTTGACTGATGAAGAGCTATGCGATACCGACAGCTTGTTATTGGGAAACACGCAATGGGGGAAAACGCTGCGTTTTTAATTTTTTTGATAATAGGATCTAGTCTATAAAAAATCTAAACTGTTTATGTTTATTCAACTCAGTATGGCGTAAGTTAACATTTATTTACCCTTTTTATAGGCTGTGGAGGAAGAATTTAGAGTTAAAACCCTCCATTCCCCATTTTGAGAAAGAAGTGAGAAACTCCGTTCGACGTGGTAACTGATGGTTATTTCAGTAAACTGTCAAGTTTGAAACATGCAATGGCAATAAACGCTGCATTGTTTTGATAATTGAGAATTTTCATCAGAATCTACTCCGTTTTGGGTGGTTTTTGGTATTTGTCTAGGTTAGATTTTACTAACTTTTTGATTAGATTTAGAGGGTAAGACGGGAGATTCTACTGTTACTATAATTCATTCTCCATTTTTGTAGGCTTAAGAAAGTGAGTAACTCTATTTATGAACTTGAACGTAATATCTTATTACTAGGTCCACTTTACTCTCCTATGCAGGATACAAAAAATGTATATATAAAAACGCTGCGTTCCGTACAAGCAGTGCGTAAATTTATCCTTTATACTCGTATAACAAACACGCGAAGTTTTAGGTGTCACTTTATTGAAATTGCAACGTTTTTCAAAAGTACTTGTTATACATATCATACTAAAATAAATTTTAAAAGTAAATTTCGTATCAGACTTTTGTCTGTCGGCGTTCGTCCTTTTGTATAACCTCTGCACTGAATCTATGCCAAAGAAAGATTTATGGCTTGTATTTGAATAAGTGGATTTATAAGTGCTAGAGGAATTGTTAGATCTCAGCGAAAACTGGAGTGGCTCAAATTGAAAATTTTGTGAAATGGAAAATTTTTGTGAGAGAATTTGTATGTACTTACAGCATATACTAGAGTTAGCTTCCCGACTTCATCTGGAAATATCTTAGAATTGACTTGTTAAACCTATAATATTAATAACAAAAAAGTAGTATTATAAAGTAAGCTAAGGGCATTTTCTTGTGGTCATCTTTGCGCAGTGGGACAACGCAGCTATGGGTTCTTTTCCCACTTGGAGCTTAATTATTTTCATTTCCTCTTTCGGTAATAAGACAAAGAGCGGCGTTGAATACCACCACTCAACGCAAAGTGTGTAATAATTGATTGGCTCACCATCGGTCTGAAAAGCAGACATTGGATTTGTTTCCTACTCGAGGAAATTATATTTATATAATGAAAATTTGTTGGAAGTCGAAGAAGACATGAAACAAAAAAAAATAAGAAATTAAACAGATATGTACATAAGTATTGTATATATAAGTATATATAGTATATATAAGTATATATAGTATATATAAGTATATATAGTATATATTTTCCTATAATATAAAAATTACTATGTACATATATCATATTTTGTCACAGATCAATTATATAGCCATAATGACATTGAGAACAATGAAAAATCAACATTTTTCAGCCAATTTATCAAAGCAAAAATAATAAAGAGAAACCATCCAAAAAATAACTCACAAACTATTTCAACCAAGCGAAAGGTAACATTATAAGGTGGCGATTTCCACTGGCGCTGGTGCTTTTAAAATAATAAATCTTAAATTCTCATGGACGAACTAATTCGCGGACGTTTTCTGACCGAAATTTTCAGTTAAAGCTTTGCTGCAGATTTACGGCAGTTATTGTTGTGACAAGCTGAGATGATGCATTGCGTTTGCTGGAATTGAATAGAAGTGTAGAATTATAATTGTATTTCATCTAATATTTTCAATGAAAAAGAGAATAAGTAGTAAAACATATAAAAATAAATCTTTATTATGAACACTAAGTGGTTTGCTAGTTTAAATTTTACTTAACGTATAAAATTTAGGAGGTGCGGGTTTGAGTCCCATTCAAGTAAAGTTTTTATACGTTTCACATTAGTTTTTAGTTTTCTTTTCTAGGTTAGGTCTTATTTAATTTTTAGTGATCAATTGTTAATGAATTTTAGAATAAAAGACTTAATGATACATCATTCTTTTCTGTTTCCGCCACTCAACATGTTTGAAAATTGGGCGAAAAGAGAGGAACGGATTCTTTTAACACCAGATTCTCTGTCGACTGTCCCATATGTCCCTGAATATCTAGTAGTGACTTTTCCCAAGTCATAAATATCTATCTGTACCTACATATAAATAAAATCGGAAGTACCTGTCTATGATTACAAAACAACCATGTCTTTTCGAATGCTAAAGTAAAAAAAAATAAAATTTTTGTATATCTGTATATCTTTCTATTTGTCCGGGTTGATCTCCAGAACACTTAATCAATTTTTATGGGACTTTCAATGAAAGGTAGAAGGGGTTCTCAGGCAACATACAGGCAATTTTTTCCGGAACTACTGTGGGATCTAGATTTACGCGGCAAAAACCTCGTTTACAAGTACACGCTGTATCGCGAACACAGCAGATTAGGCTGAGGGAACTTAGTGTAAACACACTCCGTTCCACACTTTTCCCATAAAATAAATATTCAAAAAATTTAAGCAGCAAACCACGCGAGGGCAGTTAGTCGATAATAATTTTCATAAATACGATATTTACCACAAACGGAGGGAGGGCCAAACTTAGTAATCCCTAAATAATTAACGTAGCGGTAAACATTTTTTCCACTCGGACTAACTAAACAGATAGTGGCGACAACATCCGGCGGCCATGTTGGATTGCGTCCAACCTACCGGATGTGAGGAGTCGATTATTTAAAAACATAACCAAATGCCAAATCTGGCAATGACAAATATATTCGCAGTAAAATTGGTTTTTAGGTAAAATTATTTATTGTGGACGTCGGTCGGTGTAGTTGGACGGTGTGTTATTGTAAAAGTGATGGTTGTAAGTTCGATTTTAACATAAGGAATTAATTATTTGACGCGGCGTAGAACGCTGAAATTTGGAATTAGTAAAGAAACGAAGTTGCGGGCAACTATAAGAGTTGTTGATTGAGTGAGCTGAGTTGGACAACGGGATGTTATAAATCACGAATCTTATATACATCTTATATTCTAAACGTATTTATGATCACCCTGTTATATTCTATTTTTTAGCTTCACGCTGGATCTTGCATATAGCAGCGTAGACAAAGGAAACTTGAGAATCTAGTGTTAAGACACTCTACATCCCATGATATGATCCTTCTCCGTTTTTCCGTACCCCATTTATCTCCAAATTTTTGATGCATTGCCTATGTGAAGAAATAAAAATATTAAATATTTCATTCCCCGAATTGTAATTGAACCCACATCCGTCGCATATACACGCACGCACGCATTACATTCACATGAATTGAACTCTGCTTTACCTTTTATGTCATAATACTTAATCAAAATAGATTTTCTTTTAATTAAAAAAAAAAAGGTTTTCAAATATTTTCTGAGCAGTTACGTGGTCACTGATCAAACTAAGTTTTAATTAAGTCAAGCGAAAGTTACAAAAATATTGCTCCTGTAAACGAATTAGGGCGTCAGCGCCAGATACAATACAACTTTGAAAGAAGAGATTTTATTAAAATGTAGAAAAAAAGAATATCTAAAGATTTTTTCTGCACGCTTGTTTGTTTATACTCAGATTTGTAGTAAGTTTTATTTGGAAGTACTGGTTCGATTTCAAAAATTGTAACTGTGCTTGCCTAAAGGCTAGGAATAAAAAGTGAAGGTAAAAAAAATAGTTTTGCCTTAATAATGATAATTTTTAGCCCTAGGCTATAGCGTACTCAGTACTATATATAGAAATAATATAAAAGGATATTATATTCAACCCTAAGCGATGTCTTTTTTTATGGTAAAAGGATATGGCAAACGAGCGTTCGGGTCACCTGATGGTCTTACCAGAGATTCGCTCCTAATTTCAATGCGTTCATTTTTCAATAACTTCCACAATCCCTTTTATAATATAATGTGAGATATGCCGATAAAATTATTAATAATCATAAATAAATTAAACACCGACCCTAAAACAAATACAATAAAAGAACAATCAACTCAGTTTTTCATTAGAATCGGCTGAATTTTTTTCAGAAACGATCCAAATAAATACATCGTAGAGTATAAATTTCATCTAATTTATACTCGAAATCGTAAATAACTGGAAGCCTAATGTCTCGAGTTACTCTCGCGGGAGGAATGAAAATTGTTAGAATTAATAATGCAAATACGTATAATGTACGTTTGAGAAATGTTGCCATAATGCGAATTTTCCCCTCAAATTATTTAGTCAAATGAGTTGAATTTTCTTTTTTAAAGTGCTTTTCCACACGTGAGCCGGAGTGTCTCGAAAATTAGTTAGTCTGGAATGTGTTATGTGTACATACAGAGAGTGTCTTAAAACCCTTACCTATCTTCGGTATAAAACATGAAAAAAAATATTTGTAAAACTCACTTACTTCTCAATAATAAAAATATTAAATTGTATACAGAATTACAAATACATTTTGACAAAGTATTACAATTTGAGCCAACGAGATATAAGCACTCGGCACTTTATTAACCCTTCAGCCTTCATTTAAAACAGAAGATGAAATATAATAGCGTCTACGTAGTGTTACTCTTATTGTTAGACGTTGCCATGGCAACGACAGATGACTTATTTAATGGGGGCAAAGTTGACTGTTTCTTTGAGATATTTGGGCAAAACTTTTTCTAAATTTTGTGTATGATAATGGATAAAAATATTTAATTTAATTTTTCATAGGGCAACTGTCTTATATTGTATGTAATGTTTGAATAGCTGTGGATTCAATTCTCAATTTAATAAAGAGAATAACTATATTATTTATATTATCTATTTATGAAAATAAATTATTTATTTAATCCCAAATAAAAAATATAACAATATAAACATAGGATTTGTATAACCCACCTAAAACACGGTTAAAGTTGAGAAAAAATAACTTTTATCAATTCAGTTCAGCAACGGGTGAAAAGAAATTAATTTAATGATATAACCTTCCTGAAGCCGTCATAGCGGAGAGTCACAAGCGCGTGACTCTAAACGCGATGGTTATGTTGGTACTCGTATGAAATGAATACTCGGTATGAAAAATGTATTGTTTTTATTACCTGTTTCTCATGTCTGTGAACTTAGCAGAGCATTGTCCAGCAGATCAAAAAAAAATAGAGTTCTCTTCGCATGCACCTGAGTTCTATAGTTCCTGATAATTTTTAACAATAGTTCTGTTCATTTCACAAAGAAAAAAAATTTTAAACAGAAAAAAAGAACGTTTGATTCGAAAATAGTTCGAAAGGTAAAGTAATATTTAAAATTAATAAAATGATACAGACGCGAGAACTCTTTATTTTACAACAGATTAAAAATAGTTCTACGATATTTAGCCTGAACGAAAACCAGAACTCTGAAAAAACTGCCAGCAGAGTATAGTTGAATGTATGAAATATTGAAAAATGTCTATTTCAACTCTTCATATGTAAAAGTACTAAATAATTTATTTTAGAATGTGCTCAGACACAGGAACTCTTTGATTTCGTACAAAATATGAGTTGTTCTGTTATATAAAGCCTATTACAAAACTAGAACTCCTGTTAAAATGCCAGCAGAGTATAGTTGAAAATTCGATTTGTTGAAAAATATCAATCATAAAATCAATTATACCTTTCGAACTATTTTCGAATCGGACGTTCTTTTTTTTTTCTTCGTAAAATTAACAGAACTATTGTTAAAAATTATCAGGAACTATTTAATTCATCCCTATGAGTGCAGTTCTCGCCCCGATTTTTATTTGCAAAATAATGATCTGCCAAGGGAAGTTAGCAGATAATTTTTTTACATAACTTTTTCAGGGGTAAAAACGACAGAACTATTTATAAAACCTATCAGAAACTATAGAACTCAGGTGCATGTGAAGAGAACTCCGTTTTTTTTTTGATCTGCTGGACAATGCTCTGCTAAGTTCACAGACATTGTTCCCTCTGCCTACTTTGAAGTGACTTGCGTGAAGCTGAAAAATCCCTCCTGGGTAGGAAATGAACCCACAGACATCACCTAAGCAATTACTGACCGGGCCAAAATAGTTAAAACTACCATATGGCGTCATACCACAAATACGCAACACAAAAGATTTTCGACCAAATCTATATAATTATCTAAATTTAAATAATTTTGTTACATCATTACTAATTCCTATATGAAATGAAGCGTTTGTACTTGTTTATTTGAAACTTATTAATTACTTTCCTTATTGCAATGGTATAAGATTCGATATCCAGTGCAGGTAGTTCCCCCAACATAGGTATGGGAGTGACAGAAATAATTTTTAAACTTCTACTGAGCATGTTAGTTTATATGGACTGCGGATGGACGTGCTCGAATAATATAATTGAAGTAATTAGGTGTCATTGCTTCATTAGTTTAATGGTGTTTCTTGCGTGGATTGGAACTCGCTTTAGTTCAGTATCGTACTAGAAAAGAAAGATATAATAACTCTATTATCTGTATACAAAAGACTGTATTCTTCAATTAATAATTCATTTCCTTGAGTGGGAATCGAACTCACAACCTGTCGCGTTTATAGTTGCAATCTTTTGCCTCTGCACCACGAATTAAAATACCTATCTATCTTTGAAAAAAATATTTGAGTAGACAGTATCTATCTATTCAGATTTCGTCAATCTCTCGATTCTTTGTGAAATTTCAAAGTGATATTCATAATTTGTGTTATACTATGGAAAGACATAAATAGTTTTTCAACTAGTGTTATAAGACAAAGGGTGGCATTAAAATTCACTCCCCAAGAATAATGTATGTTTCAAAATAGAAAGAAGAATAACGTATGTCTCATCATCATCATCATCATCAACAACGATCACTATCCTGCAGTATACTACAGCACCTATCACTATTTCCTCAATATCTTGCACCCTTGTTCCATCGGGCCACGGTGGCTTCAGCTCACTAAGTATTATACTATGTATAAGATGTAATTTAATTGAGATATCTTGGCGTTGAGTTCCACCACTTGGGTGGATAACTCAACTCAATATAAGCAGAAAATGAAGAAGCATGTTAGCTCTAGATTTTCTCTAATAATCTTCAAACAAACAAGCTTACGTTACATACTTTAACCTTTGAACGGCCCATAAAAACTGTAACTAGTCGTATAATCATTATTTTAGTTACAAAACACTCATCGTGACCTGATTTCTTATGTATGAGTCAGTCATTCTTTTGACTTTTCTAACGTTACCAGTTGAAAGGATTTGTAGGAGCTATAAACGTAAATTAATGTCACTAAAATTTATGTCTATTTTTAATATGTACACATTTTATTATACTTTTATTGAATGGCGTTGAGTTACGCCATTTAACACGCAATGCATTAAGAATTGGGTAGAAGGTAGGGATCGGAATAGGCCAGATAGGGAGGGATACAGCGTGAAGCTAAATAAATACCAAATAATACAAAATACATAACATTTTTTCTTTATATTTTGCCAAAACTAAATAAAAGTAAAACTAATAAATCTCGAAATCTCACAAATCTAAATTAAAATATAGAACATAAATTCCAAAACGCGTTGATACTTGTCGACTGCTTTGTTCGAAACGCTAAAGCTTCCTAATTTATTGAACGATCAAAGAAACTCCTAACATTTATAGAATTCTAATAAATACCTCACTTTTGTTTCTCAGATAACTTTTAAATAGATTTTTAAAAAAAAAATCTAATATATAGTGGATAGACATGACGCAGGGGCAGAAACGTGCGACTGTAAGCGCAACACGTAGTAGGGTCGATTCCCACAAAAATGAAGATGGCAATCTTGTGGTCAAACACTCCGCCCCCATTGAGATACTGTCGTCCTCCACTTTCCGCCGAATTCTGAATCTTCATCTTCTTACCAGAGCTTGGAAATGAAAATATTTTCTATTTGCATTATTATAAAATGTTACAGGTACAGGTACAGGTCCAAAATCTGCAAAATTTTATAGCTAAAAAAGTCCAATTATTAAAACATTTCGTTATCTCATTAATTTGAAGCCATCGCGTATTGATTGGTGAAACTAAACGCCGCGCTATGTCTTCGACTAGGGCAACAAAATAATTTGGGTATATTTAGTCAATAAGAAAGCAAAGCATAACTCTATTTCTCAGACAATACGTGTTGAGCGGCGGAATTTAACACCGCGGTTATGTTAACCAAAGCTAAGAAATAAAAATTAATAATTAAATATAATCTCTTGATTATATACACCTACCCGTTCTTCAAACGAGAATCGAATACACAGCCATCATTGTCTCGGTACGTCAAATAATAAATCTATTTAAATTTACAAAAGATGACTTTTAAGGAATTCGAATCCATTTATTTGAGTCATTATAATATAATTAATGCTTTGAAGCAATATTATGTTTTGTCTAAATGATGGATGGATTTTAGTTATTTGTTACAATAAATCATTGTTTGGACAGATATAAGTGTTTCTTTATAGAAATTGATCTGAGTACAGACGATGAAGATATTTCTGACTGTAAATGAGATAGTTGTGGGTTCGATTTCTACTTAGGAAAATGGTTTTTTTTCATCACCTTGGTTTCAAGACAAAGCGCAGCGTTGAGCTCTGCCTCTCAATATGCTATTTAAAAAAAATTGAGCGTTGCAGACGAAGTGTCCGCGTGTCTGACCAAGTGTATGAACTAATAAATAAAAAAATATTAGGTTCCCTTTACTTACACTGCTGTATTCGCTACCTCCTCCCTTCCACACCTAGTTGTAGCCCCGCCAATCAATACGAATAATAAATAGATCAAACTGAAAGACCTTTATGGGAGAATTTTAACACAAAATACTCCTAACCTTCCATAGGGAAGGTTAGGAGAATTTTACATATGTAGAAGCTATAGAGCTTCTACATATGTAAGGGAATCCCTAAAACACTTATACTAATAATCTAAGATATATACACAGATTTGAATTTACAATCATTCCACTTCAATAATTTTCCAAAACGATTTTAATTTTAAAGACATTAAAATTTGACATTGACTCAGTACTTAGCGTAATGTATACTTATGGGCGTACAACTGTTGCGCAAGCGCAGCTAATTCACCATATCTAACATCTGGTACATAAAGTGTACAACTATCGACAGTTACTATATAACACTGTCCATTGCTTCTTTAGTACTAAAATTAATTATGTCAGCTTCACGCTGTATCCCGCACTCAGCAGGGTAGGCAGAGGGAACCTAATGTTAAGAATGTCTGTTTCCAATTTTCCGCCGAAATCAGGAAGCATTGCGTGGTGAGTGGCGAAACTCAACACCGTGCTTTGCCTTGACACCAGAGAGAAGAAATTGAAATATATGTCGGCGTGGTTGATAATTTACTTAAATATTGAGAATAAATTCATAATTAGTTAATTAATTACAAAAGATGTCTTAAGGAGTAAAATTAGAAATAACATTTAGAGTTAATAAAATGCTGTAAATATTGAATTGATGGTTGTGTATTTGTCAGTTTCCGGTGGCGCCACTTTGGGCTCGTCACCGTTGTCAACGTCATTGTTACTTTATAAAAGGCCACGCGGGCGTTGTACGCTCAGTCGAGGCTCTGCCACGGCTCGGAGCACTACTCGTGCTCCACCGCTGGTTAACCTCGACTATTTTAATTATTAATGTTGTTAAGACCTATTTGTAATTATACTGGACTGGAGCAGTGAAAGGCGAGTGTTGATATATCGGAAAGGGATCCCTTAAGCCTACTCCTGGGGTCACAAGTCCCAGGCACTGCTCCAAGCCATCATTTAAAGAATAAGATAATATTGTTATTATTTTCCTTGTAATTTACTATGTTTCCAGTTATTGTTTGGTTTATTTATTTGTTTTAGATTTACCTATTTATTTAATTTAGTATTTCGAGTAGAACCCAAGGCCAGGACATGGTCGGAGGTTCTACTCGTTTATTTTTAATATCTATTACGCCCCTTTAAATCCGACATATAAAATTTAAGTAAATATTACCTCGAGTGGGGATCGAACAACCAGTCGCTTTTACAGTCGCACTTTGTGCACCACGTCTGGTATTATATATGGGTAAGCTAAATTAAAAACTTCAATGAATGGTGTACCAGGATTCGTATATTTGATCTAATTTCAAGCTGTAAGTACTCGTATATAAAGAAGTCTTTCATTTCTTACAAATTAGATGTTTAGTTGGTGTCCACTGTAAGTGCACTGATGAACTCATTTAATTAAAAAATAATAATTAATTGAAGTGTTCGTTATAAGTACATTTAGATTATTATAATTTGTAATTGTATCGCTTTAATGTGACAAAAGGCGGCGTTGAGTTCTACCATTATACATGCAACATCTTGATTTCGGTTGGTTAACGGAGAATGGAGTGTCTCGTCTACGAAAACGAAGAAATGAAAAATATAGAATAAAAGCTATATATTTTTTAATCGTAGGGCAGGTAAACAATCGCGTAACTGTAAACGCGACGAAATGTAAAATTGTGCGTTCGATTCCCATTCGAGGAAATTCAATATTTTCATTTTATACTTTATCCTGCTACCGGCAGGATAATGCGTGAAGCTGAAATAAAATAAAAAAATCATCTATTGTCCACCTAGTTTACTTGCAAATGTCTTTCCTTCATAAAATATTGTACGTCTAACAATTCACTGATAACATTATATACTACTTAGGAGATAAAAGTCCATATTAACTGAATAAGTCATTAGTGTTTTCGGAACCTTTCGGAGGAAGTTGGGGAAAAGTTGGCAAAATATTCTCCGGGTATTATATCAGTTCTTTAGTTGTCATCAACACGTCCAAACCTCGGCTTTTGTTCTAATTGTAGCACTCTTGTGAGTTAATCTATTAGTTATGATAAATTAATTTGGTAATATACATTCTTTTAGTCGCATTTCATATATAGATAACTATATATATTATAACGATGACAATGCGGCTTCGCCCGCTTAAACTTATTTTTTAAGCGGGTAGCCATTCATATAAAATTGCTACATAAATTGTTATGTATGTGTAATTCTAACGTATAAACTATAGGACTATAAAGTATTATCTAAATTCGTTCAGTAGGTTTTGCGTAAAAATGGAAACATCTATCCTCACAAATTTAAACATTTATAATATTAGTAGGGTTGATACAATTATCAAAACCCCCGCAGCGGTATAGCGACTGTAAACGCGACTATTGTGGGTTTGATTTCTATTTGGGACAATGAATTATTTTCGTTCCCATGCTCCGTCTTATCAACCAACCTAATAAATTATTTTTTACACAAAACGAAAAACCGACTTCTAAAAACGAACTAAAAAGTGAAAAATAATTTTACAAAGAATTTATAATTTTGAAGTCGGTGCCAAGTAAAATAAATAGGCTTAGTGATTACATATTGTAGTAAAGGTGTTGTAGCATTAGCTTGACACCAAAAAATTTAAGAGTTATGTGATTTTCTCATGGATACCATTGTCAGACATGGACCAAAAAAATGGGACCACTCGGGAAGCTTTACCTTCCAAATAAAAAAATATCAAAAAATAAAAGTTATGAGGTAACAAACATAAAAAAAAATACAGTCGAATTGATAACCTCCTTTTCTTACAGAAGTCGGTTAAAATGAAAATATAAATTTAAATAAATATTTCATTTAATCGAGTGGGATTCGAACACATTTAGTGCCCCTGCGCTACCGCCTCTATATCAACTTATACGAACCAATATTATGATTAAATCAACCGTAATGCCACAGCTTTGTCAGTAACATTATAATCAACTGAGATACGTAATGCGTACAAGGAAATGCTATTATCTTGTGCCCTCCCCGAGAGGGGCTGTCAATGACGCGAACTTTTGACGAAGTGCCCCACGTGCCCTAATTTCTTTGTAAGTTCGCGCTAATCACCGACGCTTATAATTCTGGTAAATATATACTTATGAAGAGTATAAGATTTTTGATTGTGATACAAAGCTAATAAAAAAGATAATGCCGATAAAGAAATTAAACCTATGTAATTATGTAGAGTTGTAGAAGCTTAAATAAAATCCATACATTTTAAATTGATTTAATTTTGATTATTAAAAACACAATTTACGAAATTATTAATGCTTATTGACCTTTGTCTACCCTTACCCTTGAAATCATCGAAATCCATTTGTAACTGGCGAAGAAATCACTTAAAACCCCATAGGAAAAATGTATGCATGTATACACGATAGCAGTGTGCTAGTTCCTCACTCGTTCAAAATCGAACTCACTACCTTCAAAAATTCAGACATTACGCAGTTGGAATTACGATGTCGTAATACCCAAAGTACATAATCCATTTTATTACCAAAATAAAGCTCTACCTACAGAGATTCACATTCTTTCTAACAACGTTCTATAAATAAAACTAAATACACCAAATAAAAGTTTCATAAAGAGGATATTATAAAAGAAACAGGAAGCGTCTAGTTGTTTTTTATGTGCCGAATTTCCATTGAGGCCGTACACGGAGTAATGTAGAAAAGGCATCAGCTTGTAATAAAACTAAATGGAAATAAAAGTTAGGCCAGTCGTGGCGCAGGCCACATGAGTGCGACTGTTAGGCAAAAAGTTGTAGGTTCGATTCCCACTCGAGGAAATAAAATATTTAATTTTGGCATTTCCTTGCTTTGGTAAGAAATTAAAGCGAGGAAGTGTGGAACGGAACTGACTTAATGGAAACCGAGTATATTTACAGAATGTTCCTAGATTCCTCCTGCCTTTATTGAAATATTTTTATTTATAGCTTCACGCTCTATCCTACACACAGTGGGGTAGGCAGAGGGAACCTAGTGTTAAGACACTCCGTTCCCCACTTTCTTCCAAATTCTGGTGGAATTGCGTATTGAGGGGCAGAACTCAACGCCGCGCTTTGCCTTGACACCAGAGCGAGGAAATGGAAATACAAACGTGAATCAACAACAGATCGAAGCCACTTCTAACATTCACGTATCGCCTTCTCACATATCAGGAAGCCGGGAAGCTATTTACGAATTTTCTTGTATCCACGGAAACGGTAAGAGGAAAAAATTTGGAATTTAATGAAGGAGACGCATAATGGGGGGTAATGACTCCCGTGGATCGGGTAGATACTGCTATATTATAGCACAGAGAGGTAGATATAATGAGTTTTTTCGTAAATATAATAGATAGATAGATAGTTTTGTATATACGTAGGTATTAGGTAACGAGGTATAATAAATATATATTTTTAATACCGACCTTTAGATATATTTTATCTTTGACTTAATTCACAAAAGCATTTGTATATTTGCATAATATTTTTACAAAAAATCCTCAATAAACTCGAATAATTCTGTTGCTTGTCATCCTACAAAATCTATATTTATTTACATATCCATTTATTCGGTCAAATATTTCCACAAGCAATCGTATCAAACATTTTAGATATTAATCTGTATATTTATAATTTAGCATCTAAGTAGGTTAGGAAGTATATGGAAGCGCTAGGAGAGAATTACTCGAAATTCCTTGAGGAATGGGAAGAAACAGGATTTTCCATTTTACATATCGAAGTCCACGTAAAGCAAACCAACCCCTAGGGCACGACTAGTCTGTCATATCCCATCATATCCTCACAAAATATATACCCAAAATTCAAACAACCATATCCTAAATAGAGGCTAACGAAGCTTAACAGTACATGGTCTCACAAAAGATGTGGATAATCCTTTAAGAGGCAGAATATAACGTGAATGTGTCGTTATTTTTATTATAATATCCCTAAAAGGCAACGACAAAGGTACTTTTAAATTCTAAGCCTGCCCCTCGTAATGTTATTTACAAAGTACGCATTTACGTATCTCGTAATAATTTGTTATAAAGCCTTGCTATTTTATATTTTTTGTGGATTTTTCTTTTTTAGCTTCATACTTCATATTTTGTTGTATAGCAGGGTACACACAGGAACCTAATGTTAAAACACTACACATAGCAAAGTAAGACACTTCCATTACCACCTTTCAGCTGTCTTCTGGAAGCATTACGAATTGAATGATGGAACTCAATGCCAGGCTTTTGCCTTGGTACCATTCTCCCCGAGTAGGGATCGAATCCACTACTATCGCGTTATAGTCAAATCCTTGTGCTCCTGCACCACGACGGCATGCATTTTTTGTACTGTTTTGTGATATTATAATTTTATTCTTTTCTTGAGGGTCCTCAGTGAAATTATGAGTGTATGTTTCAGCGAGCTTGGAGGGTTAAAGGAAACATGGTGGCAGGGCCGGTTTTAGCACTACCGGCGCCTTGGGTTTTTTCGGCGCCCCCTAACTACAATTCAATAACATACAAAAAAGGGAATGGGTATAATGAAATAACCATCTATTAAAAAAATATATATTAATGAAAAAAACTAATAAAATTTCACTTTTCTAGCCTTTCTATCTGCGAACTCTTTTATTAGGCATTCAAAGTCTATGTTTTCTGCAATTTTATTTTCGATTGACAAAGTTGTTCAGTTTGTTAATCTAGATTGCTAGGTTGTCGATCGCAGGTATGTCCTTAATAGCTTCAGCTTGGAAAACCCTCCTCGTTTATTGAAAAAAAGATCAGGCAAGCCAGCGTACGGGTTGACGAGTGATCACCACCGCCCACGAACTCGTGAAACATCGGAGAAAAAAGGAGAAAACGTGCTTTTTAAAGGTACCCATGTTATATCAACTTGACACTGCCATAGATAGGCTATTCCACACTTGCGTGGCGCGTAGAAGGATGTACCTACCAAACCGCACAGAAGTGGAGTGGCACGTATCCAGATGATGTGGGTGATACTTCAGTTTGTGACTTCAGTACGTACTCTGCGGTTAGAAAATTCCTCGGCAGAAGGTAATAGGTCAAACAGTTCTCCAGAACACTCCCCGCAATAAATGCAGTAGAGAAAGAACAACAAGGAGACATTTTTGCACAAGCTGTCTATTTCTTTGAGGCTAACTTAGCCTTGCTTTCCAGATGATCGCGATACTGACAGTTACTCGAAACGCTAAGGCCCAATGTGATGATACTGAGCGTGGCTATAAGGGGAGTGTTTTGGAAGACTAGCGCCACGACAAATGGGGTTTCATTTTAATGGGGTTTAGTGGTTCCCGTGCAATATTGTGTCTTTTTGGAATTGAATTGTAAATTAAATTGAAAACCAAGTTCCCTTCACCCCATGAGGAAACATGTGATTAATCAATCGGAGATCCTTCAGATAAACCAAGAGTTGGCTATTTATAATGCTCCATTACTTTCGAGAGCAGGGAGGTGATAGGCCTGTAGTGGCCGCGGAACCTTTGAGACTTAACTGAGTAAGAGTACTGAAAAAAATATGTTAGCACCGGTGTGAGCTCAGGAGCACATGAACGGAGCACTAAAGGAGAGATGCAAAGACGACAGAGCTCGCCCAATAGCTTTGGTTGAACTTAACTTTAGGCATTGAGCTCTGGCACCGCGGAAAGGTAGGCGGCGGTGGTCACCCAAAGCCCAACCCAAGTTCGAGGCAAAGAGACCAAGACGTCATTTAATGTGTGTAATGGTGGAAGCGAAAACTTGCTAAAGTTACCGAGTGCTGACTTTGAGGGCGTCCAAAAGTAATGAGTTCCGGACGGGTGGTACTCGAGGTTCTTGCCGATATGGCGATATGCTCGGAACTTGCTCTGATAAGTTGCCGCTTAAAGTACCTAAAGGCTCGACTATACTTCCTATTTGAAGATTTAACCATTGGATCCTTAGTAACTAGTGCTTCTGCTCAGATTTGATATGTCTCGCGTTTGCTAAAGGCAGCAAGCTTGCAATACGTATCAAACCAAGGCTTTGACTTGTCATCGATTGGCACTACAGGGCTAGGAATACAAAGTTCCATGCCCTGCAGAACCACGTCGACAACAGCAGTGGTACAGGTACTAGGATCATCGTAAGAGAAGCAAACCGGCTCCCAGGAATGAAATGAGCAAATATACTTATCGCATCCCAGTCCCCTTTTCCCAATAGCAACTATTCAATAACAGTTCTTGTAAGTTGCGATGTTTAATAAAATTCAAAACATAAACCGGAATATTTTATAACATTCAAAACATAGACCGGAAGCGCCGTAGATGCCCTAAACGGGCGTCTACGGCGCCCTTTTTATACGGCGCCTCTCGCCCTACCCTAACGCCGCTACTGCATGGTGGAATAATTTGAGGATATAAATATGTATTAATTTTATGAAGAGGATTATAAGCTTAAGGACATTTTGTATATACTTTATACGGATACCTTCGCTATGCTGGTGAAGTGTCCCATTGTGAAGTATGGGGCTGCAGGGTTATATTTACTTTGTCTCTACAATCATGATTATTAAGTATAAGTCAATTTTACTAAAATTTTATTTTATTTAATTTCTAATTGATAAATTAATTTTTAACAAAAAGAAAAACCGACTTCTAACAACGAACTAAAAAGTGAAAAATAATTTTACAAAGATTTTATAATTTTGAAGTCGGTGTCAAGCTAATGCTACAACACCCTTACTACAATATCTAATTACTAAGCCTGTTTGTTTTACTTGACACCGACTTCAAAATTATAAAATTTTTGTAAAATTATTTTTCACTTTTTAGTTCGTTGTTAGAAGTCGGTTTTTCTTTTTGTTAAAAATTAATTTATNGCATTAGCTTGACACCGACTTCAAAATTATAAAATCTTTGTAAAATTATTTTTCACTTTTTAGTTCGTTGTTAGAAGTCGGTTTTTCTTTTTGTTAAAAATTAATTTATTTTACGATTTTAAGTGATGGGCAGATCTTAAAATGATACTTCTTAAACGAGTGGTGATGGTGGTGGTAGTGGTTGTCAACGAGTGGTTGTGGTTATCCTATGTAAAACTTCATTTAATTAGGTATTATATTTGTGCAAAGTAACATTTTGCTATATTGACAAGAACGTTCATAAAAAATATTCGGACGAATTGGAAATCTCCCTTTTTTTGAAGTAGGTTGAAAATGAGAACATCCTCTTTTTTGAGGTCGGTTGAAAAGAAATGCAACGATCAGGAATCTCACTTCTTACATCAATTTAAAAAGTTTTTGCTTGTACCTATTACAGTATAATCAATTTTTTACCAAAAAAAAACAAGCTTTCTCAATTTTGACCGGATCCCATTATCGGAACCTAACCAAACTTTCACCAAATTATCCTTAACGTATATCCTTTTAAATAAAAAATAAAAGAATCATCAAAATCGTTTGGCGCGACATTGAGTTATTCGTCTATTTGTCGCGCACTAGGTAATGGAAATTTAAGACTTATGTGATTTTCTCATAGATACCATTGTCAGACATGGACCAAAAAAAATGGAATCATTCGGGAAGCTTCACCTTTCAAACAAAAAAAAATTCAAAATCGGCTCACCCAGTCAAAAGTTATGAGGAAACAAACATAAAAAAATAAATAAAATAAAAAAAATACAGTCGGTTCTCTTAACTCTGCTATCCGAATAAGACGCGGAGTTCTGTCATACAAAACACAATGACTCAAAAATTAGGTGGCTGGGATACGTTGAAAGAGAAACTAGGTTTCCTCTACTCACCCTGCTATATCCTTTTGTAAATACCAAACCACGCCATTGAATTCCACCACACAACACGCTATTCCTCAAAATCAAACGGGAAAAAGACGGGATGTCTCAACTCTACATTTCCTATACCTACCGCAAATACCATCATCCACTGAAAGAAATAAAATTTCCATATCAAAACCAAATATTAGATAGAACGCGAATTGAAAGCTATGAAGTTGCAATGGCTTTATATGTGTTATTTAGGTGGCCACATTGCGACGTTTCTTTTATTTTATTCGGTGGCACCGCGCCTTTACGGCTATCGAAATCCGTATTTGAATATATAGCTAGTCGTATTACTAAATGTATCCGATTAACTTGTAAGATTTGGCGATTTTTGGTAGAATAATAAAAAATATTTCATGCAGTCCTAGGCCAGTCGTAGCGCAAAGCCACAAGGGTGACTCTAAATGGAATAGGCTGTGGGTTTGAACCCATTCGGGGAAATGAAATATTAATATTTCATTGCTTCAAGCGGGAATTGAACATCCATATTAAAATAATATTACCTCTATTCAAAACGGCGGAAATGACCGTGACAGAGGGTTGAAATGAAATCGCTCAGTTCCAGGCAGCACAATGAAGTAATTAGTAAATATAAATCTATTTGTTGTTGAATACGTAAACCTAAAATAGGTTTACGTATTCATTAAGAGGAGTCCGTTTCGTCTAAGCATTACTCTCAGTTCTCTTAGTTGTTATTAATTAGTCATTAGAATTAATCAAAATTCTGTTAATGTCAACAATGTCGTAACTTGAGCCGTGCGAAAGGTCCAGCGAAATGGTCTCCGCACAGTTTTCAGCGACCATTCGAATGGAAATGACTTTATTTAGATAACAACAGCGATTTTATCTCCGCGTATTTCATGTTTACTCTTTTTTACTATTATTTTTTTTCAATCTAATTATGTATAATAGAAAAGTATAAATACTTTAATTTGGAAGCGTTAACATAGAAAATTAATTATAGCAATTGTAGCGCAGCGGCATAACGTGGCGTTTAATTCTGCATCTTACACGGAATGAAATAAAATTAATTAAAAATATTCCATACCCTCGAGTGGAAATCGAATTCACAACCGTCGCGTTCGCAGTCAGTCACTATCCAATATATATATATATGTAAGCTTAATATTTCATAGTAATTGTATCTGAGCAGCTACATCCGACACGAGCATCGAATCGACGACCGCAACGCCATTAATTATGTACCGACAGACAGAATGACTAAATAAATGTATTGCAATTATAATTACTTTTGCGCGAATTTAGTTCGAAATGAAATGTACAGTGTTTGTGATAAATTGAATCAGGTTAAATTGTGTATGCTTGTATATATTATTTTATTTTTTTTTACCTTCACGCATTATCCCGCAGGGCTCCTAAGCAGGGTAGGAAGATACAAGGTAGTCAAAATTCTTAATTTTCCACTTTCCACCTGAACTTGAGACATTAAGTGTTCACACAGCAATATCGGAACTCAACGCCGTGCTCCCTCTTGACAGACCGAGGTAAAGAATATACTTCATTCTCTCAAGCGGTATTCTGAGATCATGTTTCATGTTTGATGGTTTGACTTAAAAGCTATCATATTTTACCTCTGATGATTGCAAATAGAAGTGCGTGCCTCAGAGGTACTAATGCGCGGGTGACTGTAACGCGACGGTAGCAGGTTTAATTCCAACTCGGGGAAAAGAAATATTTAATATTTTCATTTCCTCCATTGAAGATTCAGCGGAAAGTGGGCGACGGATGTGCTCCATAATATATGCTCGATAAACAAAAAAAAGAAAACGAAAACCTCGTATCAACAAAAATTAAGAATCATAATGACTTAACTTATAAGAATTTTTAACAATCATAAAACAAAAGAAAGGAAAAGAAAAAGAAACAAACTGTAAACAAAAGAAAATTTTGACCCTCAAGCGAGTAGCAAACACCCGTCGATTGCGAGTCACTTGGAAATTTGAAAACTTTTAATGGATCTCGTGACGGAAGTTACGTGGACTCGAGTCGAGTCAAATTTTGTTTGATTTCGTAATCTATAATAAACATTTGGATGGGCTGTTGAGGCCAGTCGTGGCGTAGTGACACCGGTATGAGACTGTAAATATGACAGGCTGTGGGTTCGATTCCCAATTGAGGACAGGAAATGCTTTATATTTACATTTCCTAGCTCTGGTAACGAGGTAAACCGCGGCGTTGAGTGCTGTCAATTCTCGTTCCAGGAACGAGGTGACGCGCGGCGTTAGGTTCTGTTAATATCTCTTAAATTGGGCGAATATTGGGGAACGGAAGTGTCTTAATGGGAACAAAATGTGTTAACATTAGGTCCCTAATGCTTACCCTGCTATGTGCGGGATAAAGTGAAAATCTAAAAAGAACTTTACAGTGATACCGGACAGAGCCTGTTCTCAACACCAAGCTTTACATTTCATTCATGTCCTCGATTGGGAATCGGACCCACAAACGTAGCATCTCCAGTAGTCGCGGCCTTCTATTTGCTCGGTAAATGTAGGAATTTAAACATGTTTTATAAGACATTATATTCTCAGTTTTTGTGTTATACCATGTGTATTAATAAACAAGAACACAAATATTTACGTCTTAAATAATTCTTCTTTTCAATGAAGACCGCATAAAACTCTGTGAGCTAGCTTAAAACAAGGAAAATGATGACATAGACAAAACCTCATACATTCAAAGTACAAACTCATACACAAATTGAAACTTTCAATACTAAATGGTGAAATTTTCAGTAATTATCACAAGTTCGATTTCCTTAACAACCCGCATGTATGTATGATATATTATACAAAATGCCTAAACTGGCGCATATTGGGTAGTTAAAGTAATTACAATACGGCTTGCAACATAGAGGTGAGAAACTTGTGCCTTACTTGAAACGCCTCTACTTTGTGAATGGTATAAGATATAAGGTTATTTTTTTAATTGAATTTGAAATTTAGTAATTTATTATTCATTTTATAGCTTTTATATGGTAACAGGACAAAGCGCGTTGAGTTCCGCTACTCAACAGGCACACTGCCTTAAAAGTCACCGGAAAAAGTAGTACGAGGAGACGAGCAGTAAAAGTGGGAACGGAGTCAAAAATGAGGAATGGATTTTCTTAACACTAGGCATCCAGGTTACGTCTTCCTATGGTGCGGGATATAGTGTAGTTGAAAAACCTGAAACAATCAAATATTACTTTAGTTGCATTTCCGCCACAATGGCCAATTGCTTCATTTCCCGGCTTTTTTTTCAGCTTCTCGCTTTTTTTCGGTAGTGTTAATACACTCCGTTTCTGACTTCCACTGAATTCTAGAAGCATTGCGTCTTGAGTGGTGGAACTCAACGCCGCGCTTTTGCTCCGGCACCAGAGCGAAGAAATGGAAATATAAACGTAAATAAATGGAATATACATTTAAATAAATAATCTCTCATCTTTTGACTTACCCCATACAACCCCAACATATTATTTAAGCCAATATGAAATTGTTCAAGCAATAACGGTGAAGGCACGTGCGATCTTTATACCACTTCCACCACTTCGGTACCTGCTAGTAATTAAGTCAAAATGACGACCCGAATGTCGATTCCAGCCAGTTTCCAGGGAAACTTGTTTGAGTTCATTTGAGTTGGGAAATACTTTTAGTAAGTTTTCCATCTGAACTTTTAAGTTTTTACTATTTTATACTTATATGTTAGTTGGTTTAAATTTAGTTTTAAATATTTTTTTACCAATGATTCCATTCTCTAACCGCCTAAATTCGGGACGGATTCGGCTTCTTCTGTTGTTATTGTTATCAGAGAGTGATAATGAAAATAAATAATTCCTCTATGTGGGAATCGAACCCTCAACGAAACGCTGTGCCAATGTACTAGCAAGACATAAACAAGAAGGCGTTACGTTTCAATCAATACTGAAAACTTAGGGAGTTTACCATATCTATTTGGATGAAAGAAGCAAAAAAAAATCTCAATTTCACCCGTTAAATCCAGCATAATAAAACTTAATCTATTGGAAATCTCAATAAAAATAAGTCGTTCTCGTATCCGACTCGAATACGAGTAAAATCCACTTAAAACACGCATTTATTTGCTTTGCTCTAAGTGAAATAGCCGCGGGATAAATCTAAGAACTCAACATCCACCGCTCTGTCTGCTTGTAAACTTTACATTTTTTTCTATTATTTTTACTCTTAGTTCATTTATTTTTTGTAGTTTCAATGTAAGAATCGTTGCCAGTTACGTATTTTTTTATATTTATTTTATATTATGTTTTTTTAACTGTATCGTCTTGAGTTACGGAACTCAACACCGGTCTGAAGTATTTAATGTTTTTGTTTCTTTGACATGGAATACCTTCAGAATTCGGCGGACAGTGGGAAACGGAAATGTCTTAATAACAGAACCTTACACTTAACACTAGATTCTCAGATTTCAGCTACCTATCCTGCTATAAGCGGAATACAGATACATCTTATATATTTGAAAATATGCAGAGAGATCCTAGTGTCAAGAGATTCCATTCGCCGCTTATCGAAGGAATTCAAGATATTGTATGTTGTCGCCGGCCGAGGTCTTTAGCTATAGTGTTTTAATCATTATATATATAAGTATACAGAAATGAAATATATATAAAAGCTATAAGCAGAGGATATCTAGTGTTGAGACACTACGCACTAGCCGTTTAATTTTCGAAGCATTGCTTGTTGAGTGGTGAAATTCAACGCCGTCCTTAGTCTTATTGAAGCGAGGAAACAATAATAATTCAGTACCGAGTGCCCACATCTAAATTACATCCGTAATATAGATAGGAATATTAAATTCGTCTCGTACATTACCTCTGTATCATATGACAAAGCCGTCTCACGCGTTAAAGCAACCATATCGTTAGCCTAAGATATTGTTTATTAATTTAGAAATTCCACTTCTTTTTTAATGGAGTGGAATTTCATAAGTTATTTATTTTACACAGCATGGCTAACGACTGTGATAGTTTTATTAGTAAACCTATACATTAAAATACTTCCTTTCTTAATTTTCCATTGAATTCTGGTGGCATTGCATGTTGAGTGACAGAATTCAACGTGAGCTTTGTCACTCGTAGCATGAGCGAGGAAATGAAAATATAAAATATTTCATTTCCTCGAATTGGAATCGAACTCACCACCTGTCACGATTACAGTCACACGCTTGCAACCCTGCGCCTCACCCCTTTATATTTACCAACATAGTTAAAAGTTCAATAACATTTTATTTACAACTACAAGTGCTCAAGAAGCTCGAAGTCAGCAAACAAGTTATGTCTAAAAAGCCATGCGAATCTAAAAAGCATTTAAACTACTGTACAAGTGTACAGTGTACTGAGTGCTCTCACAAGTCTCAGACACTCAGGTACGAGAGTCGTCGTTAGTACTGGCCCCGGGATATAACAACGCTTAGGAAGAAATAGATGCTGCAAATTGTGGGGTTGTGGTGTTTTGTTTCTGTTTTTATTTATTTAAAGATGTGTTTGTAAGTGCGTGGTGGTAGTGGGTTCGATTTTGCTTGAGATGGTTGTATTTTTTTTATATCCGTGCTTTAGATGGGAAGTGTGGTGTTGAAGTTTTTTTCTCTATTGATTGGAAAACGGTGAACAGAGTGTCTGCACAAGGTTTTCTCTGTATGCAGGAAAAGAGAAACCATTGCAGATACTTATGTGATATTCTATATTACACAAACTTATATATTATAAACAAAAAAAGATTTTAATTACTTTGTCGCCACAAGCAATAGAGTCTCGAGAGGAACTATAACGGAGTGTCAATTGGAAAAAAAATAATTTTAAGAAACAAATAATATAAGATTTAGCCATTATAAACACAAACCAGAGACTACTAAGTCGCATCTAATAGGTATATGCGCCTGCGCAAAGTAGTTTTGTAAAGTAATAATAGTAACTATTAATAGATGTCGCCACTTGTACATTCTGTACCGACTTTTCAAACTTCATAATTAATACATTAAATATTTTACAAGTATTTTGATTATGAATCGATGTATTTTTTTGTATTAATGTTGTTATTCATATAACATGTTTCTTAAATATAATTATATTACAGAGGAATAATTATGTTAAAATTATTTTTATTTGTCCACTCTCCTAAACGAAGCGCGGCATTGAGTTCCGCCACTCAAAACTTAATGTCTCGAAAGTTCTCAATTGTTATTTACTTGTATTATGCATAGATGGCGTTAGTTATATACATACATACGATCTATATAGTCAAGTATTAAGATTATACGTAAGATTTACAGAAGTTCCTGAGAAAACGGGGAAAAAAATATTTTTTATCTTTACAGTATATCTCAGATATAGTAATCTGCTTAGAGGGATTCTGGGAACGTAGTTTTAAGACATTGCGTTTCTATTAAGATACGATATTAAGATTTATTGTTCCGAGTACATTCTATAGCACTGGATGTAGAGAAATCCGTTGTATTGTTTTTTAACTATATATTTTTGCACAATACTCGTATGTAACTGTATGCGAGACCTATTGAGGCCAGTGGTAGAACAGAGGCGCAAATGTACGACGGTAAACACGAAAGGATGTGGATTCAATGCCCATTTGAGGCATGAAATATTTAATATTTTCATTTTCATCGCTATTGTAACGTGACAAAGTGCAGTGTTGATTTACGACACTCCACGCGCAACCCAATGCCTTCAAAAGTTAGCGGAAAGTTGGGAACGGAAGTCTTTCAATGAGAATGGAATCTAAAACTAGGTTCCCAGGTTCTGTTTGCATATTATGAGCCATGAAGCTCTAATAAATAAATATTACTGTATTACCTACTCTAGAATAAAATCAAAAAATATTATTCGCATTAGGACAGCTGTCTTTCGCTTCAACATATTGTGATCAGCTGCGACTCTAATGAAACATAAACATTGATTCAAATGGCGTATAATTAACATTAGTTGATATTTTTGAATTAAATATTTTTAAAACTATCGTGTTCGCAATGGCACAACGGATGTTGTCAACTCAGCGGTTGGGGGTTCAATTCTCATTCCAGGAAATGATTTTTTTGTTTCCTAAGAAACGAAACAAAACGGGGTATTGAGTTACGCTGCTCAATACGAAATGTATCGTATATTTTGCTCAGCGAGCGGAGTGTCTCAACACAAGGTTCCCTCTGTCTTCCTCACTATGAGAGAAAAAAAACATTACAAATTAATCTAGGTGACATTTACTAAAATTTATTATAAAAACATTAAATATGCTAAGCAAGCGGCTCATTTGAAGTATTATCTACATTAAATCAGGTCGTATGTTAAGTTCTCGTACTATAAAATTTTATGAAAGCCATAAATATAAAACTATCTATTTAGATTAATGAGAATAGCTTAAGCAGTTGGTTCTATTTTTTAACCTCACGGGATACATCCCGTAACACAGAATCACCTTTAGTTCACAAGTCCTTGGTTAAGGACGACAACCAAAAACTCTTCTCTACGCAACATTTAATTTTAGAGACAGTGGCGGAACTCAACGCCGTGCTTGCTCTTGTTTTAAAATAATTAAATCTAACGACTGGCTATCGAACTACAATGGTCACGTTTACAGTCAGAGCACAGTGCCAAGACAGACATGGATGTAATCTTTTTCTACGATTACGCAGTTTTTCAATAGAACTGGACAAGGACCTATTTCGTCACTTTGTTTTCTTGTTTGTCAAGAAGCATTACTACCTGCTATACTGCATTAAAATGGAAAAAACTGCAAGTTAAATGTTTTTTTTGTTGGGAAAAAGTGATAAGGAGTTAATCAACAGATCAAACAGGACTAGGACTTTTGAAATTTTATAATGTAGATAGGTTACTAAATGTAAGGGATTTTCTACAATGTATGTAGAGTTCGCCACTTTTAATCATATTCTTTTACATTTTTAAAGTGCTATTCTACACTTAGGAAACAAAAATACTCTTATTTTGAAAACGTTTAAAACATTTACCGAACGCTTGGAGACCGTCCAATGTGTTAACGTATCCCGTATATCCTTGGACGACTAAAATTTAATTTTAATCATAGTTTTGTGTGTACAACAAAATGATCTAAGTTTTATATATAATGTAGAATAATGAGAAAAAAGAAAAATCATGTTAAAATTGGTATAAGATAACAACATAAAACTGTTAAATATAATCATTCGTCCTTTGTACTTGAGCCGCCAACTATACCAATAGACAGCTGCAAAACATCGTTATTTATATTATAACGATAGGCACATGCCATATTTCCAAATATTTCAGATAATATGTATACTTACAAACCTTTTATTTAAAAAGAGAGAGAGAGAGAGAGAGAGATCTCAAAAAGAGAAATCGAACTCGCAACCAAAGCATCGCTTCCAGACAGGCCTCGTAGGCGCCATGAAAGCATCACTATAAAAATATATTTTATAAAAGTTAAGTTTTGTAACAGTCATCATTAATTAATAAAGAATTTTAAATTATCGATACCCACTCAAAACTGGTTTTAAATAATTTTTTGATTCCGTAAAAGTAAAAAATTTACAAGGACGACCGTCAGCTGTTGGAGTCAGCTGTTGCATTCTTGACTCCAAATTATAATTTATCGAAGATTAACCCAAATGCTATAAATTTAAGATTTAAATTCCAATGCATTTATTATCAAGGGTGTGCATGGAACTTGTAATGCCGTTACTAAAACCTCCATTCACAAAAATAACCATTTTTGAGAATCAGCTGATATACTAGTTTTACGTAGTACGACGAACACGCGCGTGTAAGCGAAATTTGAGGAGAGTTAGGGAAAATAGGGTATATAAGTTTCTATAATATAGAAAAAAAAACCAAGTTATGTAAGAATTTTCTTTTTAAAATCGACGAGATTATTTATAAGCCCGATTTTTTAAACAGAATTTTTTTTCGGAAAACATATAAAAATTGGTAAGTGGTAAGACTCGAACCCGTATTCCTTAGATGGTTATCAAAATCGAGGGCTTAGACAATTTCTAAATAATAACTTAGCACTAAATTCAATCTTCTACATTATCTTTATAAAAAAATAACTTTATAATAAATATAACGTTATGAAATAAATTTAAACTAAATAAACGACATGGAATCAGTAAACAAGAAAGACCTCTACACTTTTCCCAGTATTTTTAGGCTGATCCGTCAGCTCCGACCCATGTTTAATACACTTCGTCGCCTTCGTATCATCTAATTTTCGAGTTTTCTTGAAAGATGGTTTGTTTTTTACCAGTACATGATAAATAATTTATTTCTTCGAGTGGAAATCGAACGTACAACATTGTCGTATTAACTGACGATTACTGACAGTGGCGCGTATATATCCCTATTCTCCCCACACTTGTCACCTGGGGCAGGTGACGAGTCAGCTGTGGGTAATCTCGCTAATTTTTATATATACTTATGTGTGTGTTACCAATATATGCTATTTATATTTTATAGGCCTATAAAATATATGTTGATATTGATAATTAAAAATAAATAAGGTTATTTAGTTAAAATTATTTTATATACTTCTAAATTAAAATTAAACATTAATAAAAAACCTTTTT
This sequence comes from Heliconius nattereri, assembly GCA_013403645.1. NCBI lineage: Eukaryota > Metazoa > Arthropoda > Insecta > Lepidoptera > Nymphalidae > Heliconius > Heliconius nattereri. Next base: position 6,859,273 of record JAAIXI010000219.1, on the reverse strand, counting down.
AATTACAAGCTATCTAATTTTATTTTCCTAGTTTATTGTATTTTACAAATGAAGCCCTTTCATTTGATACCCATATTAGATAGGTTATGCAAAAATTTTGACCGACCGACAAGAATAACTGATGTTAAATAATAGAAAAGTGTATAAAAGAATTAGTAATTTCTTTGACAATTTTTAAATTTCCTATACCTTAAAGCGCTTTAAATAATATTCTCTACTTAAAATAATACTCTCTGTATTATTTTTAATTTTTGCGCAATACATAGTTTTAAGACAGTTTACTTTTTTAGCTTCACGCTGTATCCCGCACATAACAGAATAGGCAGAGGGAACCTAGAAGCCTAAGCCTAGTGTTGTCGGTTTCTATTAAGACACTTCCGTTTCCCACTTGTGGCTGAAATTTATATATACTAATAGGTATATATTATTAGTATTATACATACATTATATATACATTATTATTTACATTTAGGTATGATATTATGTATGTTATACATATCATCAATTAAGCGAGTCACGATCACAGCCCATAATGTAATTCATGTCATAGTTTATAAGTTTACTAAATCTTGTCAAGTTGTAAAGCATACATCCATGGGGAAGCTCCTTAATATAATAAGATCTTTGATTTTCGTTAATCTATATATATATATATATATATATATATATATATATATATATATAAGAGGACTTGTCCTCACTGACTGAGGTATGACGCACGTTCAGCCGTAACGCAGAAACATGAAATTTGGACAGATGTTTACTTTTGTAATCTGGACATCCACTAAGAAGAGATTTTGAAAAATTTTAACCCAAAAGTGGTGAAATAGGGGTGTAAAGTTTGTATGGATTTTTTTTTAAATCAACACCGTTTTTTATAAAATATGAAATTCAGACTCTTAAATGTATTTAATTGAACACATGTTTCATGATTTTCTAGAATTCTTCTCCTAAGGAGATAAGGGGTTGAAAGTTTGTATGGAAAAATCTTTAAAACGCCACCGATTAATATAAAATCCGAAATTTAGACTCTTATAAATATTTCATTGAACACATGTTTCGTGGTTTATTAGAATTCATCCCTAAATAAGCAAGCGAAGCTGCGCGCGTCCGCTAGTATTATATATTTAAAATGAAACTCTTTAACCAAAATGTGTAATCTGTTACACAGTTTGAGTGTCTTGAAAGCAACGCCCCGAGAACTCGACGGAAAGTGGTGGTTATATATCGTGAAACTGAAGAAAAAATAACTAAGAAACTATTATCTCTTTAAATATAGATGCGTAATTAATTTATTCATACAGAATAAAAAGGTCACCGAATTCGGAGGTTGGTGACCCGCCTAATGTAAGTTGACGCTTGGATAACCTTCTAATTCTCTTGAAAATTAACAAAAAAAAACACATTTTAAGCCTTATGTGTATACAGATAAGGAATATAGATTATTTTTCTATGCTAGAATCATTTTGTGGCATTTTTATTTAATAGTTTTTGTCCAGGACCTGACTATGTGTGTTTAATTACGTATAGTTTGTTACGAAATTGTGTTTGTTATATGTAGATTTTATAGCTGAGTCGTATAAGGAATCTTCTACACTTATTTAGAAAATATTTTTATATTGGTATATATGTATTATTGCAAAATAAATACGTATAGTCGAATTCTTTATATTGAATGAAGACTATTCTCATTTTGGTTACATATAATATTTTTGGAAAGGAGGAAATGATATTATTAATATCCCCCAGAAGGGGAATAGAAGCCATTGTCGTGTTAATAGTCAGGTAATATCCCACTGAACTACACATTTTTAATTTTCCTGTTCCGGTCACAGTACTTACAACGTTGGATTCCGTCGTCAATATGCAACCTCTCGTTGTCCAACGGAGAGCAGTGAATAGAGTGTCATAGTACTAGATTATCTCAGCTTATTCTGCTGTTCGTGAAGTTACATTTTTTTAAATTTAATATTTAAGTATGTAGTGAGCCTAAATCACAAGCAGAACGCAGTTTTCGTCACGGCCAAACGTCCCAATAATGTGTTAAATAGCGGGTAGTACCATTTGTACTATTATTTTTGGCTAACTCGAGCTCTATCGAGGTTTTAACCAAAAAATTATCATAAATTAAGATCTGATTTACTCAATTGTCATTGAAAATTGACGCCGTCATGGCGGAGGGACACTCGCGTGCAACTGTAAACGTGACGGTTTTGGTTTCGATTCCCACACATTTTCATTTCTTTGCTTTTGTAACGAAGCAAAGCGTGCGAGGCAAAGCGGCGGAAATAGGGAAAAGAAGTATCTTAATGGAAAACGGATTAACTTAACACTTAACTTAGGTTCCTAGGTTCCCTTCGCCTTCCCTAGGTACCCTGCTACAGCGCGAGATACAGCGTGATGCTAGAAAATAAGACACTTAATAAGCTATCTCGCATATAAGAAGATAACAGAATTTTTATTGCTGGATTTATTTCCATACCCGAAAAAATATATAGAGGCGAATTATAGTATTTATGAAAAATATTTTCAATCGCACTGATTATTTATTTATTTATTTGATTTGGTTTGCTAGTGGCCATTTCATTTTGAATAAGTAATAATATATTATAATTTATAATTATGATTTATAATTTTTGTCGGTTTTTGTGTAGGTATGTCAAATTCAAAATAAGAAATGTATACTTTGCTTTATTAAAATCGATCACTCAAAATTCAGAGAAATATTTACGCTATAACGACGCAGAAGTTACAACATTTTTTCAAAAATCTTATTTTTTATACTACTTACAAAAAACCTTTAATTAACTACCTACATACCATTAATAAGTAGGATCTCATTATATTCCTTTGTCATTTGGATGATTCATTCCGCCATATCTATACAATTATGCTAAAATCACTATAATTAATATAAAATATGCACATCTTTTACAGTTAAATTATCATGTTTTGAACATAAATTTTATTAAATAAAAGGTCATTATATTTTTTAGGGTTCCGTACCTTATAAGCTAAAAACAAAACCATTATAGGATGACTTTGTTTTCGGTATGTCCATCTGTTGGTCTGTCAAGATCGTTTATTTCTAGATCGAGGGGATATATCATATTGAAATTAATATTCTTATCATTCAGTCAAAAGTGGTGACCGGAGATAGCGGGAACAGAGTGTCTTAACATTAAGGTTTCATCTGCCTACTCTACTATATGAGGGATACAGTGTGATGTATACAAAACCTTGCTTTCCACAGTATTCAGTAAATCCTTCGTTCAAGCACCACGAGGGCAGAGGTTATTGGCTTTATCTGCCACATTTGGTTCAACGTTTGATCTCTCTCCGGTTCTATGGGATTACAGTTCCATTAGATTATGAGATCCACGGAACGTACACTGTAGAGTCCACCTGTTCCTGTATCTACTATCAAAATTATTAACTTAAAAGAAGGTACTTGTGGCCTTTGTCCTATATCGACACAAGCGTGCTGTAAGTATGACGGTTGTGAGTTTGATTTCCAAATAGGGAAATTAAACATTCTATATTTTCATTTGCTCGCTGGTAACGAGGCAAACCGCGGCGTTAAGGTCCGCCACTCAATACGCAAAGCCTTTAGATGGGACGGAAGTGTTTTATTTTAATGAGAATTGAGTGTTTTTACAGAATTTATTTAACAGAAAGCTTACTCTGCCATGTGAGGGATAAATAGTGAAAACTTAAAAAAGCTTAACATTACTTGTATTGGATCCTCACTTCCCGTATATTTTCAGGTAACAAGGCAAGTGCAGTATTGAGTTCTGCCGCTCTGTACACATTACTTCGAGAATTCCGTGGAAAGTGGGGAACGGAGTGTCTGAACACTAAATTCTCTCCGCATACCCTGCTATGTGAGAAACAGCGTGAAGCTACAAAAACTTAACTTACTAGTTTCAATGTAACCGACTGTACCTACGATCAAAGTAATCTGGGACACTTAGAATATGTAAGACAAATCCGCTGACAAAAACTAGTATACTTATGATAATAGTAAGTTTTCTCTTTTGAATGTCAACAGTATTTAATTACATTAAAATTATTATAGTATCCAGTCTGAAATAGAATAATATTCTTTGTTTAAATATTATATTATATTTTTAACCTTAATTTAAGTAATTATTGTAGTGTTTTAATGAGAAAGTAATTTGAGTAGTGTTGGTAACGAGAAATTAAGTTATAAATCATTCAAATTTTAGTCTCACTCATCAACATTACAAACTCATCAAAGCATCTTCACGCTGTATCGTATCCCGCGCATAAGATAGGTAGAGGGAACCTGGTAACCTTATAAATTCCTTTCCTCACTTCTCGCCCAGTTTTCGGGATATTGCGGGTTGACTGGTGAAACTAAACGCTTCGCTTTGTCTTGCTGCTAAAGCGAAGATTTCTCAGCTTACAGACAGACACTGAAGACTCAAACGTCAATTTTCGTTTCTCATTATTAACCCAAATTGGATTAGAATCTATTTTTAGTTTTTTAAGTCCCACCTATACCAAATATCATCATCATCATCAAAAATAACTGTACACAAACAAACAAAAAAAAAATCAACAAAATTAATGATTTCGACAGTTTTGTAACTGAAAAATAGTATTGCGTCAGTGAACCTAACAGCCATATTTTACACACGTGTTCAAAAACACTATTACCCTTTCAATTTAAATATCCCTATTCATATACACGGCCAGAGATTGATGCGGCACATTAAAATATGTATGGATAATAATTTAAAAAGGGGCTAACCCAATGAAAACGGTAAAAATCCTTATTTCAATTATAATAAAGTAGAAAATCGCGTGAAATAGTGAAAAATAATGCATTTGTCATTACCATATTATAGTGTTTTGGATCTTGTAGTTATATTATTGGAATTGAGTTTTAAGGCGTAAGATAGAAGGTTCGATTTGGGTTGATGTGAAAAGTTTGTTATATAGTTTCAGAGGTGACGAAGATGGAAAATATTCGGCTTGAGAACATAGATGTCGAGTGATAGCGTGACGGCGTGTAGGGCTGTACAATACGTGTAATTAGTTTATGAAGCAACATGAAAGGAGAGGTAACAGCGTGACATAGAAATATTGAATTTTTTATGACTATGATTTATGTTTTGCGTATGACTGTTTTGGTGGTGGTGGGTTCGATTTTTATTGAGGGGAATGTATTAAATGTTCTTGGTCGTTAAATGTTAAGCTACGATTTAAGTCTAAATCGAGGGAATGATTGTAAGTGATTTTGGGTTTCTCTACCAAATATGTCTAAGTCTAAGACAATGTATGTCTAAGTGGAAGACAATGAAAAAATAATTATTTTCTTAACTTCACGCTGTATCCTACAAATAGTAGAGGCGATGGTTATAGGTTCGATTCCCACTCAGAGAATTGAAATATTTAATATTTTCATTTTCTTGCTCCTACTTCAGCCACTCACTTCACACGAAAATTCGCCAGAAAGCTCGGTGTGTTTTAACACTAGGTTTCTTCTACTGCGGTATAAAACATGAAACTACAAAAATATACAGTGTTAATATACAAAAAAATCCCAAAAACACATTTGAACCTACACCTATCGCGTTCTACCAATCTTACCTATCAATGTATGGGCAGCCCTATATCTATTTATTCCATCTGCATCAGATGACGCACCATGAGTCACGCTTAGTTTAGGTAAACTAAATTTTGAGTGCTTACGACGTGACGGGTTGTTTCGTAACCTGTTACTATAAACATACAACCATCAGTAAAGTTTAGTCATTTGGATTTAAATTATGTAATATTAAAAAAAAGCGGTTTCACGCTGTATCACGCACACAGCAGGATAGGCAAAAGGAATCTAGGGTTAAGACACTTCGTTCTCCACTTTCCGTCGAATTCTCGAGGCAATGAGTACGACTCAACGTTGCACTTTGTTTCGACACCAGAACGAAGAAATGGATTATAAGTTTAAATAAACATTTTATTTTCTCGATCTCGTTTTAAATATCTAATATATTTTTTACTTTTAAACAATTACTATATATTAAAAATCATGATTCATTTTAGTTAAACAAAGCGAGGCTTATTGTTAAATTAATTAATCTCTCGTATGTATATGCAAATTTGAATGTTATTATTGTATAGCATATTCATCATGTTGGCTTGACCATGTGTCCTGTGTCTATATGCGCAAGTAGATGTAGGTACTACTGTAGGTAATACTGTAGTATTTACTTGCATTATTTATTTTTTGCTGGTGGTGTTAAGTTCCGCCACTTAAATTGGTATGTCTCGATAATTCGGTAGATATTAGAAGAAATGAATTAGGTTCCAGCAACATCTCTACCTACACGGGAAAAACTGTGAATAATATTTCTTTCTTTTGTCAGAGTTATTAGATTATAAATTATAATGTCAATATATTAAATTTTCCGCCTGATTTTGAGGCACTTTCCGTGGCAGAGGTCTATCATTCCTACTTGTGTGAACCCAGTTTATAAAAAGAAGAAGGGTAACCAGAAAGAACCAAGCCTGCTGAGTGCGAAATACAGCGTGACAAAAGTCATATTTTTTCAGCTGATGTAAAAAGACAAGTTATATTTTAGTCCTTGTTCTTTCATTATATCGATTTCATTTCTTTTGAAATGTATTACATTTTTAATTCTAATTCCTTATAGGTATTGGTAATTTTAAGGTTCCTGTTTATAAAAACCGTGTTAGGGTAGGTTAGATAGATAGTAGATAATAATATTGGAAATTTGAACAGTTAGTTTAATTGAATGCGCTAATCTTATAAACTACTGATTCAAATTAAAAATAAAATTAACTGTACATACAGTAGGTTATATTAAAATTATAACAATTATTAGTTGATTATAATAATAACTAATAATATAATTAATTAACATATAACAAAATACAAATTACGTATATAATTTTTAGTAGTTAGTTAATTAATATCAACATTGAATTAACTAGTTATTAAAAATTATATTTAAAAAAAACGAGAAATGGAGTGTCTTACCACTAAGCTATCTATGCCTACCTGCAATATGCAGGATATACAGCTTGAACCATAAGAAAAAGCTACAACTAATATTTTTCTATATTTTCTAAAAGTCATACCTCTAAAAGAGCAAGCCGGCTAAATCCTATGTAGCCAACTCTATGGACAGCACTATCATGATTGGACAGTGTACGGAACACCGTGAGCAAATCCAACTCGCACTTGGTTAATTTTTCAAAGGACCTGGGAACTGTCATGTGTTGCTTTGATGTTTACTCCCTTCGTTATACAAGCTTTTCGTCCTGTCCTTTTATTAGTATCTTTTTTTATAAAAAAAAATGGTTAACTAAAAGGAAAGTAATGTAAAGGAATTGCATCTAGTTTATCGTATAGACAATTTAATATTTTCCAACTTTTACTCGAGGTCGTTATGGCACAGCATCTGCCTGTAAAATATGGTGGTAGTTCGATTCTGACTCGGGGACATTAATTATTATCCTTTTCTTGTGGTAACATGAGGCGCGGCGTTAAGCTTTGTTATTGAATACGTGGTATACCTCCTAATTATTAATCTAATAACAATACACATTGCTAGTTCATATGTCTTTTGTTCTTAAGAAATCGCCATTCCAGTACTTCTAACACTTAATAAAATCAGCTTCATGCTGTCTCCTTCATATTGCAGCGGAGGTAGAGGGAACCTAGTTTCCCAATTTTCATCCAATTTTGGAGCATTGCATGTTGAGCAGCGGATGTTAATGCCGGGCTTTCGTCTTGGTACCAGAGCGAAAATTCATTCTTCTGAGTAGGGATCGAACGAACAACCGACGCGTTAAAATCACACCCTTGCATCAAGACTGCCTTCCAACACATAATCATTAAAAAAAACCATCAAAACATCCCCAAAACACCCCACGGCTAAGCAACGTTGAATTTTAAGAACTATTCCGACTAAACACAAGTTAGGCGTAAGACCGATCGCCCCATCGATCACCAATTGAAAGCTCGATACGGCTTTATGTGACTTAGTACAGGACTCTAATGGAATATTTGATAAGATTTTTTCTTAGTGTACCCATTTGGATACGGTGAAATTGGTTTTTTTTTATTTAATTTTAAGTGGTAGGTGTAGAGTTATAGTATTGAGACACTGTTGTTTATGTATTTTATTAATATTTATAAATAAGGGGCACGAGCGTGTGACTGTAAACGCGACAGGTTGTGCATTAAATTCCCACTCGAGAAAATGAAATATTTAACATTTTTATTTCGTCGATCTGGTGTCAATGCATAGCGCGGCGTTAAGTACCGCCACTCACTAAGCAATGGCTCCAGAAGTCGACGGAATATAGGGAGCAGAGGGTCTTAACAGCTCTCCCCCTACCTACCCTGCTACAAGCGAGATGCTATATCTCGCTAAATGTGTAAGTTGTGTTATGATCATGAAAAAAATATTTAAAAAAGCACAAAGCCGAGTAGGATTCGAATCCACTACCTTCCAAGTTTACGGTCAGACGCTCTGAAGTGATATCAAATTTTAAATAAGTTACCTGCATATACTACATGAATATCATAAAATTGACTTTTAAACTTCAAATAACTTATGGGCAGGTGCCTTTATAAGCATGAAGGAAATAATTATTTATAATATAGAGGAATGTATGTAAAAATATAATTATTTATACGTGCGATTGAGTACAAGTGAAATACCGACTTACCTATTATGGTCTTAGAGTGGTTGGCGTAGTTCAAGGTTCAAATTCTGGTACATTTTACAGGTTCAATAAGAATTGCAAAGCTATTAGAATATATCGTAGGTATATAAAATGAATATTTTTTGATTTATTCCCAATTGGGGAGGTGAAAAATTAATATTTTCCTTCCTCGCTGTGGAAACGAGACAAGGCGCGGCGTTGAGTTCCGCTACTCAACACGCTTCAATGCTTAAAGGATTTAGCGGAAAGTGGGGAGCAAATATGTCTTAACGGAAAAAAGTGTCTTAAACCTAGGTTCCCTCTTCTTTCTTATTCTATTTTGACCTTGCGATACGTAACCCCAAAAACATTAAAATTACAATTCCCCAAACATATCCTGTATTCGAACCTTGTACAGAATAATTAAACCGCACTAAAGTAAACTAGAAGTGGGTGTATGCAAAACAAACACACTATTGGAACGCTATATCTGATTGAGTCCGGCAATATCCTGCTGCCTCAGGCTATAGGCAGAGGCAGAGGCAGGGGCAGGGGCAGAGTAAATACTGTATGAATACAATAATAAACTTGTATTGGACGTTCAATTATTCTGTTATGATATAACTCCTAAAGCCTAAAGTGTTTAGATGTTTGGAAGTGGTTGATTGTAATTAGCAAATTATCTTTACAAATTAAGACAAGGAGCGCAATATCTCTAGTCAACAAATAATGTATCGAAAATGTAAAGAAAATGGGGAACAAAACTTGTGAATAATTTATTAAAATATTATAAAATATTGTACTATTTTGACTGTAAACGTGACGGTTTTGGGTTCGATTCCCCACCGGAGGAATAACTTTCACTTCGTCTCTACCATAACAAGATACAGTACCGCGTTAAGTTTCATTCAATACGCAATGTCTCGAAAAAAAATGAATTCTCTCCCTACTCTACTATATAAAATACAGTATGTATAAAGTACAGTATCAAATAATCAGCTAACATTTCAAATAAATATGACTTCAAATACAACATTGCTACAGGCTATGATTATTTATAAATAAAAATGTATATCAATTTTATTCAATAACCTCATCTGTCTCTACAACGACGGCGCCCAGGGCGCCCAGGGCGGGAGTGGCGAGGTAAAGGGTGCTTTATTCGAAAATACTGTAGCTTAGTATGAGAGTTGATAGTGGGTTCGATTCTTGTAATTGTAGAATAATTTCTCGAGAATAATCTCTCTCTTGGTACAGTTTTTTTCTTTATATTCACTTTGTATTGCTCATATAGTAGCGTAGGCTGAAAGAACCTAGTATTTATACACTGCACAATTTTTGAGACATAGCGTGTTGAGTGGCGAATCTAAACGTCGAGATTTATCTTGTTACTAATTTATTCCCTCATGTCGGAATTGACACATTGAAGAATTGCACCTGCAACTTGTATATAGCAAGATAGGCAGAAAGAACCAAGTTTCAAAACTCTCCGTTCTCCACTTTCTATCAAATTTCGTGTTAAATATCATAGCTCAGCCATTTATCGTAGTAGATCATTTGTAAATCATTCCCTCGAGTGGGTATCGAACAAACGACTATCGCGTTTACAACCACTGCGCCTCGACTACGTCGTCTAAAACATTAATCAATTCCCCCTAACCCTAGCTCGCTACTCCAAATCGTAAATTATATCTTAAGGCAGTGCCTTTGGAAAGTAATTAAAACTAATTTCAAGGATACCAAACTTTTTTGATACATAAACACTCATAAATTCCCAAAAAAGTGGTTTAAATCTTCTTATTGTTCTAGTTTTCAGATAATGATATATGGCGTCGTTTAATTTGAATTATGAATGAAAATGATGCTTTTCGTTCCATTTGCCTTTAGGTACTTGTTGGTGTGGATGGGGAATGCAGCAGCTTTGGGTGCGAGTAGCAAGTAGTAGAGAGATTGAACTCACAGCGGCGTTAAGTTCTGCTATTTTAAAAGCAATTATTTTTTCTTTAGAAAAAAGGTATCAAATTACTAGGTTGTACATGAAAAAAATCTTTAAAGTTTTTGATTCTTCTTAATACAGCGAGCAAAGTTATAAATAATTAACATTAAAATATTAATTCCGTTGTAATTTGTAATTTAAATAAAAGCTGCCATTATATTTAATTTAAAATTCCAAATATTTACCATATGGCTTATATTATAAACATATAAATCAATTAATAACCCGCTTTCCATAAACCGAAGGACAAATCAAAGTCATTGAAATACGATATTTTACCAATTAAAAATATGTATATTAAAATACACCTGCCCTTACATGTAAATGTATATTAGCTATTAGGACACTTCCTTTTCCTAATAAATATTTAGTAATATTGGTTATAGTTTATTTATTTTATTATAGAATATCGTGTCCCAGATATTCTTAATTTCCTGACGAAATTTAAATGTTTGATCCTATTAATGACGCAGTTTTTAAATTATAGATGAGATAGTAGTGAATTTGATTCTTACGAAGATGAATGTGTGTTCTTCTCTTCTTGTACTTCTGTTTTTTCGTCCATCTGTGTCTTTCTTTCTGACCATTTCACCTATGGACCTAACAGGTTTTTACTCGTTAATAACTACTCCTCATCCATACATTTTCTATATAAGAAATAACATTAAACAATAAATCTAAGCCCCAAATTAATCACAATCAACCATTAAAATAGCTGTACAGTTTCAAGTAAATAAATTTATATCGTGCCAAGTCCAATACAAAAGGAAAATGTGGATACTCGCACAAACCAAAATATGTAGTGCATTTTGTATTATTTTTCGGTGGAGCTATCCAAATTTTAAAGTCATAAATTTTATCTGTTTTCTATTTTGTTGATGGTTTTTTTGTTTTTTTTTTATTTGTGAAAACTGTATCCATAAATCTGTCTAGATAGAACTGGCAACACCTTTTTATTAATTGCGTTTCAGTTAAAACACTGTGTCTTTATGAAAATTCGTTCTGAATTTTCAAGTAATGGATATTTTATAGTTTTATACTAGATGTACGAGAATACTTATAGTTATCATTTTTATCATTTGACTTCACGCACATAGCAAAGTAGACAGAGGGAATATTGAAACCTAGTGTTAAGAAATTCTGTTTCCATAAAGGTACTTCCGTTCCCCACTTTCCATTGAATTTGCGTGGCGTTGTGTTTTCGTTACCAGAACGAATAATGAAAATATTAAATATTTTTTTTCCTCGAATGGGAATCCAACCTACAACCGTCGAGTGTACTGTCATACCGTTATGCCACCGGTAAAGTTGCTCAAAGTATGGTTAGTAAGTTACAGGCGTTTTGTTTCGTCGTTAAGTTCCGCCACTCAACAAGGAGTGCTATCAGAATTTGGAAAGTCGGAAACGGGAGTGTTTTAACACTAGGTTCCCAGGTTTCAGACTACCCTGCTATGTGCGCGATACACAGTGTAGCTTACAAATAAAATTTCAATATTAAATTAAATAAACAGACTTATAATCTCTCCAAACCTTAGTACTAAAACACAATTGCCTAATATGATTCACATTGTTTACGTTTTTTACTATTTGTTCTATATATGGCTTTATTTTATATTCACACAGTACGAGACATGTGGCGTACTGACGCGGAAATAGGTCACTTTTTTAAGGTAAACGGTCCTAATATTGTATAGAAAGTAATTAATTTTGTAATAATTTATTTTTTTAGTTTCACGCTGTATCCCGCATGTAAGCAGGAAAATCGGATTCTAGTACCAAAACACTCACTATCCAGCAACACATTAAATTTCCCAAATTTCCTCCGAATTTATGAGACATTACGTGTTGAAATCAAGAAACTCGACGCAGCGTTTTGTCTTGTGGTCTGAACGAGGGAATGAAAATAATTACATTACATAATATTACTCTAAGTGAAAATAGAACCCGCCACTATTACGACTACATTCAGACTGCTCTGCTGTGCCTCTTAGTTTGTAACTTATGAAACAAATGAATGAGTAAAGAATAATTATTCTAAAGAGAGAAAAATGTTAAATTAAAAGTTACTGAAAGTTAGAAGAGATACACTTGGGATTTATGAGATCTAAAGAACATGAAGAAATTAGAATAAATAAGAAATAACTTTTACTGGGTATTTTCAAGTAAGCTGCTCTATGTATTGTAGCTTAGATTTATATAGTAGAAAATGTGATTTTATATTTTATATAACACACTAACAGAAATAAAATTTAGAATTTAAAAAAATAATGTATTCTTGTTCAACGGAGTTTCTATTCTATTATTTGAAGTATATCTGACGAATCATATCTCACCATGTTGATTATTATGAATAACATATAACTACGTTATCAAGAGTGAGGACGCCGTTGTGTTTTTAAAACAACGGGGCTGTGGGCTCAACACTTTGCCACTAAACACACTTGTCTTGTGTTGTCTTGTCTTGACAAGTAGCTAACAGTGTCTTAATGCTCCCTTAAGGTTCCCTCAGCCAAACTTGCGGGATACAACACGAAACCAAAAAAAGTAAACTTTTAAACAACAAACACTGCAAATAGATTTTTCTTAATACCCATAATAACAACTGAAGCAGAAATTCGAAATAAAAAGAATAATATAAAAATATCTAAAACTCTGACATTAATAACTTGCTCCAGTAGAGCCTGGGTATTTCTTTCATATCCTCTCTTGTGCGTTTAATTACTCAATAACAAAGTTTTCTTTGAGACAGTACTGTTGCTCTTAATTTAATCAAGTCTTCTCGCTGTCTGGGCCAAAATGAAGTATGACAATATAAAAATTTACATATTGAATAAAAGTTTAAAGTATGAAAAGAGCGTGTACTTGAATATTTTAGCTGTAACAGTATTTTTGCTCCGAATCTTGTTTCGTTCTTTTGAAATTGTAAGCTTTTTCTTGGAAGTAAAGTAGAAATATATTTTTTGTTAATAGTTTCACGTTGTATCCCGCATGTAGCAAGGTAGTAAGAGGGCAGTTAGTGTTAAGACATTCAGTTTCTTTTTTTTCTCGTCTATTTTTGAGAGATTGCGTGGTAAATGGCGAAACTCAACGCCGCACAGTGAGGAAATGAAGTTAAATCAATTCGATTTCGATGCCCTGAATGGATATCGTTCCCACCACCGTTGTGTTTACAGTCAGGTTCTGTGCTGCTGCGCAACGACGACTTCATTTAGAAATTTAATAAATGTCAATATCTTTTTTAGTGAGATAGTGCATTTATTTTACCGACTTTACGAATAGCTGAAGTTCAAGGTTAGTTTAAATGTTTATACTTATTTTTTGATAAAATATAATAATAAATGCCATAATGGCGCAGCGAATGTGAGTTCGATTCCCACTAGGGGCACAAAATGTTTAGTGACAAAGCAAAGCACGATGTTGAGTTACGTTAACACGCAATACCTTAAGAATTCGGCGGAGGAAAAAATAAGAACAAAAGTATCTGACAACCGCCTTCACTCCAGCTTCTTAGGTTCCCTATACTTACCCTGCTATTTGTGGAATGCAGCGTGAAGCTAAAAACCTTTACATTATATCTATAAACGGTTACTAAGAACTAAATGAGTGATATTTTATTTAGGATTTTTTTCATCAATCATAGCTACAAATACCCTATGAAAGCTATAGTTCAAAGCCCTTAACTGTTTAGAGCTTGATATTTGGTTAATTTTTACTTTTTAACCAACAGCGGTTACTTGTTCAGTATTGGTTTACTTTAATTTGATGCTCATCATTAGTTGCTGACCGCAAGATGAAATTTAATACTATTATAAGTAACTATGAGGTTGGAGGACAGTCGTTGCGCAGAGATACATTTGTGAAAACTTTGATTAAATTCGAACGTCTTCTTGTAACAAGGCAAAGCGCGGCGTTAAGTTGCGCCACTCGCCAGAGCGAAGAAATAAAAAATATTCATTGTAGTACCATTTAATAATATATTCTCGTTAAATTCCCGTTTTAAGTTTTCAGTTGAAAGATGTCTAACAACTGGTGGTATTGTTTTAACGAATTATAAGCTTATCCTAGCGAGTTTGTAATAGCAGGGTACTGCCCGAGTTCATATTGGAGGACTAATTATAATTATGTTTTTGTTAGCTTCGGGCTGTATCCCGCATATAGCAGAGTAGGTAGACGAAACTTAGTGGTAAGACACTCCGTTCTAAATTTTTATCAGATTTTTGAGATTTAGGGTTTCCAGAGGCGTACATCGTTGTGTTTTTATTATATTTTTTTTAATTCCAGTGAGCGAACCAACAGAGAGTGAAGTCCTACAGATTCAAACAAAAACACAATGAGTCAATCTTACAAAATATTTGTATAAAAATCACAAAAAAATAATTAATACCCTGTAAAATTAGAATTGAGTACCTGCTAGTAATTTAATAAAGTTAAGCTATACATTTGACCTATGAGTAACGAAAAAAATATTCTGTACCTGAGAATTTTATTAGTAAGCTTAGTCACTAAGGAACGCAATAAAACGAAACTCCAGAAGTAAAATAATAAAGTAGAAATATTTCTAAAATGTGAAGCGATAAAAATTATTATAGGTTCTAAGCTAATATAGGAAAAAAAACGTGGTGGAATTTCCCCGTATCCTCTCTTAGCGCATTCCTACACTTTCTGACCTGCTCATACCAAATATCTCTCTCTCAACACAATTATAATGCCTCGATAAGTTCTTCCGTTCAGGAAAGTGAGAAACGCAGTGTCTTAACACTAAATTCGTCTATCTTGCTATTTTTTAACCGACTTCTGTAAAAAAAGGAGGTTATCAATTCGACTGTTTTTTTTATTATTATTTAATGTTTGTTACCTCATAAATTTTGACTGGGTAAACCGATTTTGATTTTTCTTTTATTTGGAAGGTGAAGCTTCACGAGTAGTCTCATTTTTTTTGGTCCATGTCTGACAATGGTATCCATGAGAAAATCACATAAGTCTTAAATTGGCATTAAGTATGTGCGCGACAAATAGACGAATAAAATGTCGCGTCAACCTAATTTGATGATTTTTTTATTTGAAAGAATACACTTTAAGGATAGTTTGGTGAAAATTTAGTTAGGGTCCCATTATGGGATCCTGTAGAAATTGAGAAAGTATGTTTTTTTGGTAAAAAAATTATTATACTGTAATAGTTACAAGCAAAAACTTTTTAAATTGATGTCAGAAGTGAGATTCCTGATCGTTGCATTTCTTTTCAACCGACCTCAAAAAAGAGGATGTTCTCATTTTCAACCAACTTCAAAAAAGTGAGATTCCCAATTCGCCCGAATACTTCTTATGTATGTTCTTGTCAATATACCAAAATGTTACTTTGCACAAAAATAATACCTAATTAAATAAAGTTTTACTTAGGACAATCACAACCACTCGTTGACAACCACTACCACCACCATCACCACTCGTTTAAGAAGCATCATATAAGATCTACCCATCACTTAAAATCGTAAAATAAATTAATTTTTAGCAAAAAGAAAAACCAACTTCTAACAATGAACTAAAAAGTGAAAAATAATTATACAAAGATATTATAATTTTGAAGTCGGTGTCAAACTAATGCTACAACACCTTTACTACAATATGTAATCACTAAGCCTATTTATTTTACTTGGCACCGACTTCAAAATTATAAATTCTTTGTAAAATTATTTTACACTTTTAAGTTCCTTGTCGGTTTTTCTTTTTGTTGAAAAATAATTTATTGGATATATTATTGTTATTTTTTTTTCTAAAATATACATATATAGGTATCCAGAGGGAGCATAATGTTAAAACATGCTGCCCCCACTTTCCACCGAATTCTGGAGACATTTCGTGTTAAATGGCGAAAATTAACGCCGCGTTTCGCTACAACAAAAACAACTAAAGCAAAGAAATGAAAATATTAAATAACAAACATATTTAAGTAGACAAATATGAACATATTGCCCTAGTGAACTTAAAATTAAACGGTGGCACGACAGGGCTGTTTAATTTAAAATACGATTATGAGACATGCAATGAGTGTCACTGGAATTTCTAAAAGTTCTTTCAAATTCTGTGTAATAAAGTATGAGGCCAATATTGGTGCGGGGGCAGCAGTGCGAATATAAAAGCGACAGATTGTGGGTTCGATTCCCAATCGGGGGGATGAATTATTTTCATTTTCTCCCTAAGGTAGTTACGATAAAGCGCCGTGTTGATAGCCTCTTATACAACACAAATGTCTTGAAAATTGTGTGAGTGACCTAGCATTGGGTCCCCTCTGACTCATCACCTATAAGCGAAATAGTGGAAAAGAGTGATTGCTAAGACTTTTTGTCCTACGATATGGCAGTTCAAATATACCACAATATACCTGCCGCTCTGTATTTGCCTTGTACTGTACGTACCTTTTGATTTTGTTTGTTTTTCTACTTATTAAAGTTATTAATATTTTTTTCTCAGTTCCTCCAAGTATTCGAATTCAGTTCCATTACGATCAAATAGGCAAAAAAGGGTAACTGAGTCACCTTATAACATTTAACAGTAATTTACAGTGTTTTATTCGATACGCCGCGCTTTATCGGACTAGAGCGGAGAATTAAGAAATAAATTGTTATCCCGCGGATCGTACCCACAATCGTTGCTTACAATCCAACACTTTCCCACTGCGCCATAATAGCGTTATCTTAATGAGATCATAAAAAAAAACAATTAAAGTTTCGAACTTATCGAAACATAAAAAAATATCAGAAAAAGCTTGTACAACGTTAAGGTTATGTAACTTTAGATTTTTAACTTTCTTTTACGTTAATTTTTAATATTGTATTGGAATCCTTTTTTAATTAGTTTTTTGTTAGTTTCACGCAACTCCGCAAAAAGCGGAGAATGTTTCATTTTTAGAATCTACTGTATCATACTTCTTCGTTCTTAACCTGTAATTTGTTTTGTCTACTTCATAGAAAATGGCTATAGTGTTTTTCTTTATAAAGAGTATTGATAACTATTTGTTTAATAAATATTAATGTTGACTATTCTATCTAAAATAATATTAAATAAAATATATAACGACATATCGTTTATTGCTTAAGATCAGGTTAACGGAAGCAGCATTTGACTAACGACGACCGCTATAGGTTCAATATCCAGTCGAAACAATGATAATTATATATTACATTAATTTCTTTTCTAATACGCAAAAAAAATAATATTAAGTAGGCCATTTTAATAATAATCGATTATCCGTGAAACCAAAAAAATGAAGTTTAAGTTCTCTGTTAAATACAACCATGAAGTATAGAATATCAGGTACACGAGTACCTATGTATGTGTGACGTCCACACAAATAAAATCAAAGCTTTTGCCCTTTACCATAGACTTTTATAATAGATATGCCATTCTAAATTTCTGAATATTAAATATGCACCTCTTGAAGCTTAGATTCTGTTTAAATATATTTTTTTAAAAATACCTAGTGTCAAGCTATTCCGTTTTTCGGTTATTTGAATTTGAGATATTATGTGTTGAATGACGGAAGTACGCAGCTTTTTGATAAGTTAATAAAAGGAAATTAATGCATGTCGCTTGTCACGCTTGTGCCCATTCGCCATGATTTTTCTCAAAAAATTTTAAGTATAGAAAATAAACTTAAGTTCAAACATTTATCGTTTCTATATAATAACAGTCTTTGCCTCTTTCAAAGGGAAACCAGTTTGATCGCTACCTTTTTTACTTCATTTCTTTGTGTGTGTCTATATATGTAGGTGTGAGTTATGTGTGCGTGTGTGCGTGATCAGCTGATGTGACAGCTGTAGTTGTAGTAGTAGAATAGAAGATTTATGGTTTGTAATGATTGGAAGACTTCTAGGAACGTTGATGTAAGATAGAATAGAATGTGTTGAATAGTGTTGTTACTACCGTTACCAATTGTAGGAGAAAAGAAAAAATGTCTGTTTAATATTATTAATAATTCAGATCGGAGTGTCTTGTGTTAAGACACTCCTATCCCATTCCCAATTTTCCACCGGATTCTGGAGTCAATGCGTGTTAAGTGGCGGAACTGAACGCCGCGTTTCGTTTCATCACCAGAGCGAAGAAATATGAAATATTTAATTTCCTCCAGTGGGAATCAAACGTCCTACCTACAACCTGTCCCGTTTATGAAAATATTCTTAAGATTATATTTAAAGAGCTTTTCTTAGAACTGCTGGATACAAAGTAAAAGCTTCCGGCCGCACTGACAATACTGACCTTTTTATCTTGATTGACGATTACAAGCGATTGTACGAGCGTTTAACATTATTTTGATTTCATTCACCTTAAGTTAAATACTTAATAAAATTTCGCACCAAATTACTTATATTGTTCATTCATATATTTTTACTTTTATTTGTTAAAAGAAACTTGAAGTATTTGTAAACCATTTAAAGACTGTAATTAAATCTATTATTTGATATTTTTACAGACTAAATTCTCTGAGGTAAAGGAATGTCGGCGTTAAACTCCACCACTCAATTTGCAATCTCTCGAATTCGGACAGCGAAAAATAGTAACACTAGGTTCACTTTGATAAATCAATTATCCTGGTTCTAAGACAATTATTTTTTATTAAGACCCTTTCGTTCTCCACTTTTCGCTGAATTCGAAACTCAACGCCGTTACCAGGGCGAGCAATTCAAATTTGAAATATACCTTCCTCCAGTGGTAATCGAACCCATAGAAGTCTCGCTGTACAGTCACCCCTGTGCCTCTGCGGTATAACTGCCCTTTTTTATTATGAAATATCGACGTACTTATATTATACATAATATAAATCATATAATAAAAATATAAAGCTCTACTTAAACTAAATTATGATCATATTTTATGTTTATAAGATTTTTTACTCCAAATTTTAAACTATAAACCTTAATCATTATTTATAGAAAATAAATAATATTATAAAATATAAATAATTCTATAGAATAATATAGAAATATAAGAAATATACTCGTGTACAACGTCACATATCAGTCAGGTCACAATTAACCAAACGCACCTTGCATCCCATGAGTTTTTGAAAAAAGGAATACTAAATAAAATGCACACATCTCTCTCTAACATATTAATTAAATATGAACTTTACTATTTCCATCCTTGTCTTGCTACTTTGGGTTTCGAAAAGTCATATATTAAAAACAGCTTTTATATAATTTGAGCTATATTTTAATGAAATAAAGTACAAAGTTACTCAAAATTGTAAGCTTAAGTTGAGCTTTTTACAGTATTTAAAGCTCTTATACTTTTTTCGTATCCCTCTCATTATTACAGTCAACAACATATACCTTTGTGTGTACATGTTTGTGTTAATATTTGTGTTTGTGTGTATATATTATTTATATGTGTGTATGTGTATTTGTGTGCGTGTGTGTGCTGTCAGCTGATCGCTGCATTTTACTTGGGTTCTTTGAATGGTATAATTATGTGCAGTTTTGTTGCTAAGCTGAATTAGAGCTTGTAGGTACTTGCACTAATTGAATATATATAGAAAAGGGCTGTAGGTTCAATTTTAGAGCAAAGTTTGGAAAGCTTAATATTATATTTATGTAAGATTAATCAACTTAAGTTATATAGCTAGTTATGTTTACGTAAGTTCGGCTAATATCCTTAGAACATATTGCAAAGGCGTCAGTAATAGATTCCTTTAGAATTTAGGCAAGTCGAACGAAGAGATCGAACAGTAGAGACGAGTGACAAAGCTCATTCAAGCTTCTGAAACTTACACTTACGCAAGTCCCGAGAACTGCTCCGAGATCATCACCCTGCAATGCGATGAGCATTCGTACGTAGAATCCATGGAACGCTAGCTGGTTTCTTTTCATTTCTTAATATGAGACGAAGAACTGATAGAATAATTTAATACTAGATTCTCTTTGATTCTCTTCAAGAAAAATTTAAACATAAAAGTAAAAGTTTAATTTTTTATATTTCATTTATAAATATTTTTTTTAGGTAAAACAGGCAGCAAGTTAAAATAGACACAAATCTTAGTCTACAAAGACATATTTCAACCAAATCCACGTTAACAGGTGAACGAAATTAATCTGTTAAAACTTTTAATTGAGACACTCTTAATCAAATACCTTCAGTGTCATTAGGTAAATTACTTCGAATTGTACCAATTTAAACATTTTTTATAGAGTATTATTTATGTCAGGAATTATTATTTTTTACAACATTTTCGTTCAGTACCAGAACTCAACGCTACTTTTTATCTCGTTTCTATTAAAATAATTAATTATTTGATGCGGGAATCGAACCCAAAATCTCTTATCGTTATTTGAATCTCTTTGTAATATGAAACAAAACTGTTGAAAGATTTTTTTTACTCTATCTAAAAAGTTAAATTTTAAGATATAAACAACTTTGCAATCTCCATCTCAAAAGTGGGAACAAAAATGCCTTTAAGGGAGCGGAGTGTCTTAGCACTAGGTTCCCAGGTTCCCTCTGCCTACCCTGAGTGCCATTTTCCAATAACACCACAATAGTGTCTCTACATTTTAATAATTTATATATTACAAAATGTAATGTTCATTAAAGTTTTAAACTTCTAAATCATAGTAGTTTGTTGCAGCTTAAGGAGCTTTCTACTTGTAGTACTAAGATACAAAGCTTGTATATCGTAATTAATAGAGACATTCATTTTGTTATTATTGATTTATTTAGTTAGTCTTGCAAATATTGCAGCAAATTACATGATTTGTTGTTTTCGCTGAAGCTTTTTTTAATTTATTGTTTTCAATTAATATGTTATATCCGACGATTGCAAAGAAGGGTTATGTGTTTAACAGTTTACGTATGTGTATATGTAAGTTGGTTCCTATGTGGCCGTGATGGCCATTTTTACAGAATTAATATCGAATTTGAGTTACGAAGGCTGATTTTTCAAGTCGTAACGCTATTTTACAATTATTTATCGGAAAATGCGTAAAATAATTAAAAAAACCAACATAAATTCTTTTAAAATCAAAGTATCCTACAATAATCAATTGAAAGTGTCACGTAAAATTTTTGTATCAAAAACGAAATTTATATCTCCAAAAAACTAATTTATTTTAAAGTACTAATAAACATTCAAAATATACCACCAATAACTCCATTTAGAGCAAAAACTAACCCGAAATAGTCATAAAGACGAAGTTTTAGACGAAAATAGACGAAACGTAAATGTAAAGTTTATAACACCACTGGCCTTGAAGTCATATGGGATACGAACAGCTGATGCTACCTGACACTCACACACACTGACACACAAACACACACACACACCGCTTAAGTTACTCACACATGTACATAAAGCTTTTGTTATACATGGTGTGCTTTTATGAGCTTGAATGATCGTTTATTTTTTTTAGTCATTTTTAAAGAAAAGGCTATAGTTTGACCTGTTTGTATGTGATATTTAAGTTTGGCGATCTATTTAAGCTGGGAAGACTGACTTACTTGTGCATATTTACCGTAGTGTACATACGTTTATACGTTTTTAAACAAAATTCTCAAAAACTAAAATCATCTTTTTTTTGTATTTACTAAAAAAAATAACGATGATTTTAGTTTTTGGTAAGGTATTTTTCAACTTTGAGGATAATCCAGTTTCGGTAAAATCAGCTTTTTTTGTTGCGTCTACGTATTTCTATTTATTTATTAGGTATGCAGTTTTTTTATTTCAATGATAACATGTTTTATTAACTTTGAAAAAAAAAAATAAGCATTTAAGAAATGCAAATTTTCATCACATGGCAACAGAAAATATCGAACAAGCTACAACCTGTATACAAGCCCATGCGCATGAGTTCCTGCGTTTTATTTAGCACGGTCTAAAATTAGGTTGATTTTATTGTTTTACGAAACACGTGTTTTATATTCCTTTTTTTTCACTTTTTCTTCCCGTTGCGTGATTCCGGTTTCACGTGACGTTTTGAAGTACCTGCGGTTGAACTGTACAATATTTTAGTGTATATGTTTCCTATACATGTATTACTTACTAAGTAAAGAAAATAAGGTTTTTTAAAAATTTTAAAATTTTTAACAAAATGTTTGCGACGTTAAATTTATTTTTTTAACGTTTTCAAAACAAAGCTTATTTAAGTTGGAGACTTGTATAAATGGATGTTATAAAATACTGGACTACCAAGTCAAATACGAATATATCACTTAATAGAGTAAGTCCAGAACAAATTATAAAATAAAAATAAATATAATGGGATTCTATTGCTTTTTTAAATAACCACGTGTTGAACAAAAGCAGAAGACGAAGTGTTTCAATAGATTCCCTCTGCGCAACCTGCAGTATCTAGCACAAATTAAAATCCTACAGTCACAACTTACAGTCTATAGCCCTGTTCCAGTAAAACTTTTTAAGTAAACTTATCAAATAAATCCATACAATATGTACGTATTACATACAAACACATACATATTCATCCAAAAAAAGTCCAAAGCCCACTCTGTCCAACATCACCCTCTAACAAGTTATGAGGAAGAAGAAACGTCATAGATAATCATTTTCATCATAATATGGTAGCATAAATCACGTTCCCTACAGTTGACTATTATCAATCAGTCAGGAGAATGAAAAAGTTTGGGAACAGCTTCCCCATGAGTGGTCACATTTCGCTTATATTGTATAAATGGAGTCAGTATATCATTTTTGTTCTACTTTTGTCTTTTATTTGATTTTTCTTTCTGCTTTCGTCTTATCCCGCATAAACCACGGTAACTTGTATTAATTCCAGTTTTGACACTCATTCGAGGCAGAGGCTCTTGCTGAAGACTCTTGGTCCACTCTAGAGTTCCATCCTCTCTGGCTAGCGATAAAGCATGACGCAAAAAAAAACCTTCAAACGAAATGGAACCTATTACTAACAAGGCATTATGACCAAATATTACCTAAATAAACTTTATATCTATATCCATAAAGATTAGTTTCGCTACAAAATTAATAATCCGTACAAAAACTCTAAACCTGTCTGTAACATTTTGTCTCTTAAGATTAATATTAAATTAAACAAGCTACTTTGTAATACGATTCAGTCGATTGTCTTTTTTCCTTGAAACATTCTTGAAAGCTGGATCATCTTTTAAGCAGATACTTAAGTTTGTATTTAGCTTGAAAATGGTGATAACGAATTCAATTAATTGAATAAGTAACGTTTTATATATTTTAATAAATAAAATAACAATATCTATATACTTTTTTACTTTTCCACACATAGCAGAGTAAGCAGAATCTGGGAACCTAATGTTAAGACATTCTATGACACTTCAATTCCGCACTTTTCACCGAACTCTCGAAGTACTACGTGTTGAATGGCGGAACTTAACGCTGCGCTTTGCCTCGTCACCAGAGGAAGGAAATCAAAAGATTACGTATTCTACCCCTGAGTTGAAATCGAACTCACAACTGTCGCGCTTACAATCACTGGCTTATGGCCTTACACGTATACAGTTTGTAACAACAAATGCTTACAAACTGTATACCCACAATATAAAATGTACATAATATTTACACACTGAATTGAACTCACGACCCCTTCACTCATTCACTATAAGAACACAACAATTTGAATGTTTCATAAAAGAATTTTCATAAATAAAAAGTCAGTAAACCATTATTTTATAACATTTAACGCCTAAAAAATTCTTTTGAGGGAACAAACTTTGTATAGAAATGCATTTGCCGAATAATAATAATTATACATATATTGTAATAACTTTTGAAGAGCTACTTGAATTTGAACACGTGGTCTTTAATGTATTCATTTAAGCTTAGTAGAGTTGTAGTTGCTATAAATGCGATAAAGATAGTGCGGCGTTCAGTTCCGCCACGTTTTGAAACTGTTATTCCCGTCATCTTACCAGGTGCCTGGCTTAGCCACCCACCATGCGTGTTCTGGAAAACAGGTAGAGAGATGTGTAAAGATGATAAAACTAGATAGATAAATCTAACAGGCCGCCACGGTGCAGTACGACAGCGTCTGGTCATAAACTACGGTTGTGAGTTCTATTATATATTTAAATTACTTTTTATTATATTTGAATTATTTCAATTTCCAGAAGACAGAACGCGACGTTAAGTTTTGCCACTGTTCATGGAATATTTTATAAATTGAGCAGTGCGGAGAACGGAGTGTCTTACAACTTGATTCTCTACTTTTGTATTTATTGTAAAGTCTATATATGTCTGAAGATCTTTGCTTTAGAATGATTCCTTATTTTTTCTAAAACACTTTCAACTAATTGTATACCAGCAATACGTACCTGTACTGATTTATGTGGACCCTCCAGATAATTTTATTGATGATAATTCCGATGGTTCTTTTCATGTTTTTATACCTTCATTACGTACCCTAAAAGGCGAAATAAACTTAAAAATCTTAACCATAAAAGTTAAATTTAACTAAGAAATTCGTACGGTTTAAGTTTAACCTATTTTTTGCTTTGGTCAAAAAATCTTTTGTATTACCAACAGGTACTTCCGAGAATGAGTGTGGTGTTTCTTAGAACTTTACTATAATAGATTTTTTTTCTTATAACGTTGTATAGATATTTAAATATTTAATTTTAATACTAAATCAATAATAATATTAAGATAGAATATATATAGATAGAAGAGAATAAATTAATAAGAAGTATTATTCATTCGCTATCTTCTTTAATAAGAGTTTCGTGCTTTTTCATTATTGAGAGACTGACAGTCTACGCATCGACGAAACTACCAAACTTTGGCTTTAGAATGTTGAAATTAAGTTTGTAGGAAGGTTAAAAAATATAGAATAGTATTAAGAATTTGAATGAATTATTTAGTGTTAGAATATTTCCTAAAATTCATAGGGAAAGATAGATTTAAAGTCTATTATAGACGGTGACCAGTGTGACTTATATAGTGTACTTTTTATGAACATTATTGCTAGCTCTACATAAAGTTAGATGATACCTTATGTTTTAAGCTAATATCCACAATATTTCTTACGTTTCAGATAGATATCTGTAAAAACATTACGATTTTTATTTTAATTTTTCACCTATTGAAAAATTAACAGAGAAAAATGACGAAGATAATCATGGTAATTTACTTTAAATGTCATACAATGTAAAATCATCGGTAAGCTTAATAAAATAAAATAAAATAAAAGGAAATAAAGAATGTTTAAAAATAAATAAACTTAGTTACATACATCCAAAGGCTTAGTTTGGCTTTTGATGATAACTGAATTTGATCTCGATGACATGACAAATATACCGTGACTAACATAATATACTAACTATTAACTTCATACATTACTCGTATACAACTTAAATCTAATCTTTATAATCAATAAGATAAAACAAGCAAAATGATTCCACCATCAACCCTTCCAAGGAACTGATACAAGAAAATAAAGAAAAACCATCTCTATAGAGCAAAAGTTAAATGTCGAGATGGCAGCAAAAGTTTGTAAGTTGCTCTCACAACAGATGTTCCGTTCTTTATATACTCTCAGTTGTGGAAGTTAGAAAAGTTGGTAGCTCCGAGAACGTGAGATGAATTGAATGAATTTTATTTATATTCGATAAATCCTATTTTTGAATATTTTCCGGTTGATGGCAAATGGTTTATTAATTTCTTAAGTTTTTGATTCAGTTTAGATTGATTGATTGCAAAAGTTTGAGAATAAAAAACGCATGAGACAGGAACTGGTATAATCTTCTTGACTTCCGCCAAAAGAAAACCGTGATGCTGTCGTGGTGAGTCAGGGTATGTCTATAAGCGTCGCAGTTGTATGTTTCATATTAATTAATTATTTGCCTTTGCTCACTCTGGTAACAAGACAAAGAGCGGCGGTAAGCTTCGCTATTAACGCGCACATCATTTCGAAGTTTGAGTGAAAGATAAAAAACAGTGTCTCAGCACTTTTCGAGGATACAACGCAAGGCTAAAAAAAATACCTAAAATGTAGTTATAAATATTTTTTATCTGAGTTTTAAACACACATCGACAAGCCCATATATTAACTGTAAAGGATAACCTTCAAAAAATGTGGATAATCTTTAAATGTCACACAGATTTTGTGGGTGGATGTCCACTTAAACACAAGATCACGAATCATACATTTATATCCATATTTATATCTCATCTAACCATAATACTAAAACCTAGTATACGAAAAGGAAAACAAAAAAAAGTCACCACCAGCGCTCTACCAAAAATCAAAGCCAAATTCGTAAATTAAACAAAACTACCAACCAAAGTTTTATCAACCGTCAATTCCAAACAAAACGATCAATTAGGCGTGCACTTGTTTGAGTAGAGTTGACAATAAATTAAGGTGCTCGCTAGTCGCTGCTGCAGTCCATACGAACACGAATGTAGAGACGAGACGGCATTACGTACTAGGTAGAGACGTGGACTTGGAGTTAGGGGGTGTGGATGTGGTATTACCATTTTTGCTTGTCATTTTTCAACTTAAGAAGAGAATATAGTGATACATCTCTCCGTTTATTGTTATCTTTGCTTGTGTTTTAGTAGGTACTGGTTTGTTATATTTGTTTTTGGCAGTAACAGCAATAATTATTTTTGTTCAGAAGGAGGAATTTGCCTATGGTGACAAAAAAGTACTTTCGTTTTCAATGATCTAGGTTAAATGAATATTCAGACTAATATATAACTATATTTTGAAGGTGTTATAACCACTTAGAAAAGAAAAACACTTTATTAGGAACGTATAAAAATATGAACGTAGAGGGAATTGAACCCATGCCTCTTGGAAACCGTCAGAGCACTCTAACCACTAAGCCATACGATCTCATCAAGCTACGTCAATATTCCGCGTTCTAATAAAAATCTAAAACTATAATAAAGCTCCAGACATACCCTTACACCTTCTCACTAATACCCCCAGGAACATCCACACAATCATACACCACACACCCGCGACACTAGTCACTCCCCCTCCCACTCCCCCCAATTAATTACTCAGACCGTTCCGTCGATTTAACTTGTAAACAAGTACACTCTAGTTGCCATCGCTCATGCTGTTTATTAATATTGCTAGGAACTTGCCATACAGTGATTGTTATTGAATGCTCTAGACTGACTCTACATTTCCATTCGAAATGTTGTATTTGTGTTTTTGTGGGTGTTGTATTGAATTTGATTTTGTCAATAGATTATAACAAAGAACAAATTCGATAGGAACAACTCAATGCTTGTAAATACAATAACTATTCGGTGCAAAGAGGCAAATTAATTTATATCATTACGCGCTCTGGTAGCTCTAGCGGCGTTGTATTCCGCAACTGAATATACAATGTCTCCGAAATTTGGTGAAGCGTAGAGACTGGAATGTTTTAACAATGTTTTTATTAGCGTAGTAGTCGTAGTAGTAGGGAGAGGGAACCTGGTGCTAAGACACTCCGTTCCCCACTTTCCGCTGAATTCTGAAATCATTACATGATGAGTGACGGTACTTAAAGACGCGCTTTTCCTCAAATATATCAAAATATTAAATAAATATTCCATTTTCTCGAGTGGAAATAAATAAAAAAAAAAAAAAAACAAGAAAAGAATTTAATTTAACACCGTTCATCATGGATTCTTTAATAAAAAATGCACGTTGAGTCGCTTCTATTTGGTAACTACAAGAAGTACTCCGTCAGTGACGGTGTAGCCAAGTCGTTTAATTTTCCCTAACGGGCCATAAAGTCTCTGCATCCATAATATATTACGTTAAATACTTCGCTCTTATAAAACCTGGTACTGGTGGAATAAAAATATTTTTATATGTTGTACGGTCTGTAAAGGTGGTTGTAGATTCGAGTTCCAGTCGAGGAAATTATTTTCGATTTCTCGCTTCGATAATAAGACAAAATTAAAAACAACAAACAAACAATACTGTGACAAACTTAAAATGCAACGTCTTGAAAACGGAGAGCAGAGTGTATTAATCATAAGTTCCTTTTGCCTGTCTTGCAATGTCAAAAAAGCATAAGCTGAACACTTCCCGAGTGGAAATTGAATCCATAACCATTCGCGTTTCGAGTCGCTCGTTAGTGTACCAGCGCAACCACTGGCCACACTATTGATTGTATTAAAACTAATGATAGCTTTTTCACTTATATTGAATCATTCGAACAATTGTGTTTCGTAGAAGCATTCGGTTCTATACGTGTCATATTATTGTTAAAAAATTTAAAACTCGTGAAATATTCTGTGAAATTTATGACGACATGGTATTTGAATACATTACTATATGACTGTAAAGTAATTATCTTTTTTTTGATTTTATTATGTTTTTTTTTTCATGGAAATATAGCTGGAGCATGCGTTCATATGTATCACAAGTCTTCATGGTACAGCGAAACACTGTTTGATTTTGATAATGGCGATTGTGGGTTCGATGCCTCTCGGCAGAATTTAATGTTTGCATTTCCCCATTTATAAGCAACCACTCTATAAGTAAATTTACTACAACAATTACAGAAAATGGAGAACGGAGTGTGTTGACACCTAAGTTGACCAGAAAACTAAAAAAAATATCTAATTGAACTTTATATTTTTTATATATAATAGATACTTAAATAAAAATGATACCTATACGATTTATCTGCACCATCCAACCAGGAAGGTGGTCTATCCAAGCTAATTGAAGACAACATCAACAAATCTTCTGAACTGCTTGCACTAACGAATGGAGGTAGTTCTAATACAATTAATACTATATAAAGCTTAGGATGCACTTTAAATCGGTTAAGGGGCTAATGGACGGCGCATTGAAATAGATTTAAAATGTAAAGCTAAAAAGATTTGTGTATATTTTATGAGGGTAGTTGAATCCTTTTTAATTTAGCTTTACCTTGTTTCTAGTGTTTTTATTTCGCATTTTTTGTAGCATTGTAAGGATTTGGAAGTCAGTCTTGGCACAGAGGCACAAACGTGCGACGGTAAGCGTGATATGATTATGGGTTCGATTCCCAATTGAGGACATAAAATATTTTCATAGCTCTGGTAAAGAGCGATGTTGAAATCTGCCACCCAACACGCAATGCTTCCGAAATTCGGCGGGAAGTGGATAACGGAAGTGTTTTAATGGGAATGGAGTATCTTAACACTATAATGGAGTAACTCCTTCCACGCGCCACCGAACTGTGGAACGGTCTACCAGCAGTGTTTTCAGGTCGGTACGATATGGGTAC
Source organism: Heliconius nattereri (assembly GCA_013403645.1). Classification (NCBI taxonomy): domain Eukaryota; kingdom Metazoa; phylum Arthropoda; class Insecta; order Lepidoptera; family Nymphalidae; genus Heliconius; species Heliconius nattereri. Next base: position 6,829,356 of record JAAIXI010000219.1, on the reverse strand, counting down.
CTTCAAAAAGCGCGTCTATCTCTGGTGTTGCACGGGGTCGTGGGCGGCGGTGATCACCATCAGGTGACCCGAACGCTCGTTTGCCTTGTCCTTTTACCATAAAAAAAAATAACATTCGGTTCACAGGCGCCTTCTGCCTACGCTACTGAAAAAAAAAATACACTGTATGACTTCTTTGAGACGTAAGTTTAAATTTTGTTTGAAATGGTAGTTACTTCAAAATTTAAGTCTAATCATAACATCTAATTAATACACACACACACCTCTCCAATTTGTGAAAAAATAACGAACTGGGAACCATCGCTTATTGCTGCACAGACGCCTACTGTGTTACAATGGCATCTAGTATGTATAAAAAGACGCGAGAATTTTCCCACGTCCAGCATCGAGAAGCTAATGAAAAAAAAATCTGTAGATTTAAAAAAAATCTCTAAGTTGATAATCGAACCTATAGTTTCTGCAGCCAGGCCCTTTTCCACTGTAACACTACGGTCTCATCTAGTATAATACTATATTTATATAAATAAATAATTCTTATAAGCACAAAACAAGAAAAACACGTTGCAACTTCAACAAAAGCTACTTCAGCAGAAATTGAAAACGTAACTTCCCGAGATACTTTAATCCACTTCGAGAGCAACAAATTAGTGTAACTTAAATTAGGGAATTTGAAAGGACGACGATTTATGATTGGATTCCTGTTTTAAGCTAAGATATTATAACTCGGGATGACGGAGTGCTGCGATCTGTATAGTAGTACGGAGTTCAAATATATGATATCCAGATTTATTTTTTACTTTCGATATCTCTTGTTTATAAGGCCTTTTTTAAACAGCACCAATTGTCGCCAGCATTGTTTTGTGGATTTTAAGATATAACTTTCTTATAAAAAAATATATTCTTATAGCTCTTATAAAAAAAACTTTATAGTGACATACTCTGCCATGGTGTCAAGATGACCTAATTTTTAATCTAAGCTACTAACTTAGTAAATTGATACTAGCTCTTACCTACGGTTTCGTTTTAAAATATATAAGAGTTGAGTATGACATATGACACAATGACACATAGTGCGAGTCACATAGAGATACAATTACAGTGAGTTTCATTTTGTCAGGCAGAGGTGTTTTAATGTTAAGACACTCCGCTCCCATTAAAACCATTCCTTTCATTTATGACTTTCCTCCGAATTCTGGAGGCATTGTGCTAAGTGGCGGAACTCACCGCCGCGTTTAGTCTCGCTACCAGAGCAAAGACAATAAAAATATTAAACATTTTAATTTCCCGAGAGGGAATCGAACTCACAACATTGTCATGTCGTGTCATGTTTACACTCACACGCTTGTGCCCATGGACCACGAACGTCCTACAGAGACTTGAAGCTATGTTATTATAGTCTAAACTTTCCTCAATAAACGAACTGTCCAGAACAGAAATAAATTAAATTCCAATAGTTACTGAGATTAGTACACAAAAACCAACGAACTCTCCATAATATTAGTATAGACTTGACTTGACTTGCTCGCACAGTAGCGGGTGAATGAGTATTAAAAATGTCAGTATTTAACAAAGTATTAGCTAATAAAGCTATATAGGTATTAGAGAGAGAGCGTCGCTACCTCACAAATTAATCAAAGAGAAATATTCATGCCGACACATACCATGAAATGATAATGAACTCATATTGGTGGTGGTGTTAAGTGGGGGGTGGTAGCGATTGTATTTGAAGTCTGAATGGGTATAAAAGGAATTAATTAAAAATATTTCTCAATTACCGGAGTATCTATAATAATAAAAATTATATAAATCAATTGTATTTATCCAATTTGTATAGACAAATCAATGTCTTACATAATTAAATAATAGAAAAAAAGAGTGTCTCTAAATTATATGGAAAGTGAAAACTGTTGCAAAAATTAAGAAAAAATATAAAGAAATCGGAAATATCTCTTAAAATAAAAAAAACTTACATAGATAATTTATTTCTTCATCATCTTAACTCGCTTTAAATCGAATCTTAGACCAAACGTACCTCAGCTTAGATACGGGACGCGTAAAACAATACGGTTTATAACAGAATGCCTTTGTCTTTGCTAACAATTAGTATAGAGGATTGCTTTTGACCCATTCTGATCTAATAAATGTATGTATGAGCCATAAATTCACGTCAAAATTACTGCGAAATGAGCAGTGCTCGTGATATTATATTGGGTTGCGTTAACGTGAATTATAAAATGTATAATTCTGTATTTACCCTAGGTAGGTAGGAACCTGGGAACCTAGTGTTAAAACGTTCTGTATCCATTAAGCCAGTTCCGTGTTGAGTGGCGGAACTCCAAGCCGCACTTAGCTTCGTTATCAGAGGAAAAGAATGAAAATATTGTTTAATATTTTATTTTCTCGAGCTAGTATCAAACGTACAGTCAAACGCTTATATCATACAACCACCACTAACTGTTCTCTTTTATTAAATAGCCCAACATTTATAAGATTTGAGAAATTGTAATACTTGTAACACTAGTTTTTACCTACGGCTTCGCCAGCGCCAGCCGCTGTTTATGGGATATCATTGATTACTCGGCGCGTATTGGTGATGAGTTTCTGAGATTAGGGCGCTCAACCTAACAAACTCTTCAGCCCTATATTATTAGTATAGATTATAAATTTAATGAAAAACATTCAATTGCAAATTCACTTTGTAACATTAAATAATATATAGGACTGTTACTCCCAAATGATTAAGAACTGACATTATGAAGGCTCAAGATCCACATCAAACGTACAACGTATAACGTACGGCGTTTAAAGATTTAGACGGCTTAGTAGCGAACTTCACGTTGAGAATCACGTAAATTACCTTGTCATACTTCCTTCAAAGATTTACTTTGATTATGTTGTGACAGATTCTCAACAAGGTTCCCGCTTCTTAAGATGGTTTCAACAATTGAGTGAGTGTCATGCCTACATACTACAGGGTAACAGGGAGGAATTTACCTCACTGCGTATCGTTCAAGGTGTGAGGTTCCTCTCTCTGGAGCATTAGCCAGCGGTGGCCTGGAAGTGGAACGGAATTGTTTTAAGGGTAATGGAGTATCTTAACAGTAGGTTCCGTGTGCCTATCCTGCTGCGGCACACAGCCTGAGCCCACAACCGTCGCTTCCACACTCCTCTCAAACATAATCTTGGCACACATCAAAATGATATCTCAAATTAATAAACTCCACCATTCATGTCACATCCAGAGCACAGTACACATTTAATTAACAATCCCGTAATACTTACGCAAACTTGACAGTGCGCATTAGTTCTAACAGTTCCTAAATTCAAGTTGGGCTAATTGAAAATAGCTGTCACGAGACACCTGATGTGCATTGTGCATCCTATTCTGTGCATTTCTGGAGCGTTTCGTTCGTTTAATTCTATTGTGTATATGTGTGTGTATAATATGATACGAGTAGTTATACCGCTTTACAGGTCGATGTCTGAAAATGGATTAAATAGAAAATGGAGAATGCAGGGTCTTACCACTAGGTTCCCCCTGTATTTGTGTCCAAAGTTCCATTAGCTATATTCTAATTTTATAATCAGACTACTTCGATGGTTCCATAGTATTATATTGTCATCTAACAGCCCAAGATCCCAGAGCCGCCAGACCTACGTCATTTTAGTCTAATATGTAGTTAAGACAGTATGCCTACTCTCCAACTGAACCTAATAAAAGCGTGTTAAAAATCCATAATTTACCCAAAAAAAAACTAGCAATAAAAATATTTACTTAAACAAAATAAAAATATCTATCACAATTTTCTACGCTTGTGTTGAATTAAATCGATTTCACCCCCCCCTATTTGCCCTCTGTCCTCTACAATGTTTAGACAAGATAACCAGGGGCTACATTTCGTGTATCAATATTATATTTATATTTAACTGCATAAGTGTATGTGTGGTTATAAGGGTTAGTTTATTGAAAAATTGTGTTTTCTATTGTTTTACTTGGTTCCCAGGACGCGGGGGGTTCAAATCCTTAAAAACAAACTTTTTAACGTATTTTTCTTTTCTAAACTTGGAATAACGGATTGTTGTGAGTTCGATTCTTACTCGAAAGATTTTTTATCTTTATTTTTCTCCAACCATACACAGTACTAATTGCTATATTTCTCAATTTCAAATTTCAAAATTATATCTTAAAACATTTTTTGTATCTTCGCGCTCATAGCAAGGTAGGAAACCTGGGAACCTAGTGGTCGAGACACTCCGTTGACACTAAGACACTTCCGCATTCTGGAAGCTTTGCGTGTTGAGTAACATCACCTCGCCTTACCTAGTTACTAGAGCTAGCCACGATTTAAAATATTTAATTTTCTCGAGTTGGATTTGAACCTATTGCGTTTTGTGACTTTTTGACTGGTTTCTAATAACATAAATATAATATACTAACTTAATCCCTCCTTAATCCCTCCCATATATATTGTAGAATAGATCAAGTTTTATAGCCTAAGGTCATAATATCGGACTTCTATTAGTGAAAGTTCCACGACGCTACCCTTCAAACATTTTGATTTAAATTTTAAACTTTGTCTTCTATATAAGTTTAGTTTGGAAATTACAAATGAATTAATTGAATTTAGTAAATATTTTACTAATAACAACTATATTTTTGTGTGCTTATATGTAAAAACACTCAAATATTTTACTTTAAAATAGGCAAGAGATGACTGACAATAATAAATGTCAATTCTATTTTTTATTATTTGAACGATTTATCTATTTTTTATTATTATTCTCTCTGCTTATATGTATTCCGCATATAGCCTAGTATTAAGACAAATTGCGAGCTACGTGGGGTAACTGAATGACACATTCTGTCTCGTTACCAGAGTGGGAATAAGAGTAAGAAATCCATCCCCCGATGGGAATCGAATTCACAACCGTTGCGTCAGTCAAAGACTGCTCTACTACGGTGCTATTTTTTATTTATTATTTATTTATTTATGTATTTTATAACACTTATCTCAAATAAGGTGACTTATTTAAAGGGAAACTAAAAGAAAAGAAAAGCAACTGGAAAGTATAGAGTTTGCTACCAAAATACTGGTTTCGAATCAATGATGAAATCTTAAGGGATTTCTTAAGTAAACACTCGGAGCGCAGGGTTAGTTGTGTTATTGGCAGAATGTTTACATTATACTCGAATCCGATTAGATAAATAAGAAGCTAGTAATGTTGATATTGTATGGAGTATGGAGTGGGTATGGAAGGAGTCCACAAAAAAAGAAGGTACAGATTATGAGTTTAGGATATACAATGATATTTCTTTTTAGCTTCATGTTGTATACCGCACAGAACAGCAGACAACAGCATCAGGTAGACTTAGGAGAGAAACTTGGAATCTAAAAATTTGTGTTAGGACTCTCCGTTCCCATTAAAATACTTATTTTAATACGTCCTCCACTTTTCGCTGAATTTTGGAGGCATTGTCTGTTGAGTGGCGGAACTCAATACTGCGCAATGGTCTCCTTCTGCGAATCAGTTATCGCAATGAAGGAGGCCGCGGAGCGGATGCGAGAGTCCAGCTCTAACGCTCCGCCAACGCAGGCCAGGGGATGGGGCGTTTTGCGCAACTTCAACTCCCCCTCAGAGGAGCTACTGCGGGAGGGTCAAGGTGACCTTCCTGCAAGTCATCGAAGCGACGGGTGCTAGGAGAAACCCCAGGACACCCTGAAGGCGATGGCGGCCTGCAACAGGCGGGCCTTCCACCGAGGCGTCACAGTAGTATGCGTGAGCGATCCTGCGGCATTTCATTTTGGTGGAGAGGGTTTCCGTTGGGTTTTAGCAGGTAGGTTCGGTATCACCGGTGAGTACCGCTCATCCGTAAGGCACTGGCTTTCCGTATAAGCGGTCTGCGTAAATGCATTTCCCAGCGAGAAAAAAAAAGGAGAAGAACTTATGATAAATATAATATATTAAATATGTTAAGTAACGCACACCCAAATTGAACATAAACATGATTATTCATCTTTTACCGATTATATCATCACAAGCATTCATAGGATGAAACCTACTATTTAAACTCCACCACAAACTAATACTTAACTAAAAACTAAACGTGAATTTGTGGATTTTTTCCATACAAACGACACGACCATATTGATTTATGGTGCGTGTAAATTTAGGGACTATTAAAAGTAAATCAAAGTGGGCTATAAATCGTCAAAGCACGAGGGCGTCCAATTTAGCAAAACCTCTCCGGATTCGTTCGTAAAAGCGTTTTCAGCTTTATGTTTTGACTGCGAAGTGGCTCGAGGGACCATTTTATAATGGCCACGAATCGGAATAACCGTCACGTGGTTTCACATAGTCGAGGAGAACTCAATATTTGGTGCAAGCTTTGTAATCTACGACTGAAGTGGTCATATACCGCAAATGGTAATAAAATGTTTATGAATATGAGCATATGTTTTTTTTTAAACTGTATTGTTGAGCCACAGGGGCACAGTCGTGTAACTGTAAACGTGACAAGTTGTGGGTTCGATTCGGAATCGAGAAAATTAAATATTTCATATTTTAATTTCTTTGATTTAACGGTGTTGAGTTCCGCCATTCAACACCCAATGCCTCCAGAATTCGGCGGAAAATGGGGAACGGTGATTTTTGATTTTTGCCAATAATAATAAGTCAGTTCTGTAAAGATAAATATAGATTAAAAATGAATTTTACATTTATTACTCCATAAGTTAGTGTTATTAACAAATACTTTATTTAAAAGAAAATCATAATTATGGAAATTATCATATTAAATAATAAAAGTAAGTGATACCATAAAGCTTCATTATTAAATAAAAAGCTCGATCGAAGGGCACGCTATAGATTACTTACAGTCGTATTAAAAATGTGAGTTGAAAATGTAAATTAATGGTTCCTTACCTTTTTATTATTATTTTTTTTGTGCTTCACCCTATAAATGGCCAGACGGATTGAACGTAGTGTTAAGACACTCTGTTTCGTACTTTACGTATAATTTTTGAATGCCGAAACTGAACGCCGTTTTATCTTAATAACAGAGCAAAGAAGTGAAAATAATTTATTAACCCGAGTGGAAATCGAAGTCATAGCAGCCACGCTTACAGTCAGTCATGATTACGTCTATGTTAGTTTTTTTATTTTTCTCAACTACGAAGAACTAGTCACATTCACGTATAGGAGAGTAAATAGGAAAAACCCAGAGTTAAGAGGTTCTCTTTATGCTTCTCTGTCGTATTTTGAAACATTATATTGTGTGGCGCTTACTTAGTACTTATCTTATTGGTATTATTGTGTTTTAGGCTTTAAATTATAACAGACCGACAAACAAACACATAGACAGAGTTACCCTCTCATTTATAAAGTTAGTAAGGATTTCATTGCGCAACCCCAAAAATTACATAGCGTACAATTTACCTAATATCAGTATAATTATTGTCTACTGTTAGATTAATGCTTTAACATCACGTGTCGATTCTTCATAGTTTTCCCACAAGCATAATAGTCTACCCTTAAATAAGGGTAAGCAAGCTTACCAATATAAATTGAACTGGGCTTAAAAATATGGTTAAGTCTATAAGAGGTCAGTTTGAAATGGTACGCATGTAATATAATTCTTATTTAATGTAAAAGTCAAGACAAAAATTTTAATATTGCGAATTTTTTGTGTAATTCTTATCATACAAAAAAGCTTTTTAAGTTTTTCTACACGAACGAAGTCGCAGTAAAAACCTAGTCACTAGTAAAATTATCTAATTAACCAAATCAAACGTGTTCTATAAAATGAATATAAACATTCGTTTGATATGTTTATAAACACAGAAGTTTGTTATAACGTTCTATTAATAAAGCATTCATTGCTGAAACTGCGTAGATGAGTTTAACTATAAAAGAACTAAAAGTCGATTGAATGTCACTTTTGTAGATTATAAACTTGTCTTGAGTATCTTAACACTAGACTCCCAGGTTCCCTCTACATATTCTGCTACGTGAGGTATTCAAGAGAGCAGCTTTACGCATAGCAGAGCACACAGAGGGTGCTTAATATTAATACACTCAGTTTCTAATTTTTCGCTTTTTCGACATATTGCATTGACTGACGTAACTCAACGCCGTGCTTCATCTACCAGAACTAAAATCAAACAAATCGAGTATTTAAAGTAAGGGCCAAATTGAAGTAAAGTTTCATCGCTCTTTAATATATTGATAATTTTAACAACAATAACCCATTGTTCCTATGATTAATTTAACTTTTTACGTCGCAATTGTGAAACATATGTGTATTTACATTATGCATATATGTAGTGAGCTTGTAGGTTCTATTCCCACTACGGAGAATTATTCTCTCCCTCTCTCTCTTCGCTCTGGTAACGACAAATAGAACGGAATAAAAAATTCAACGTTGAGTCACGTTGTATGATATAATAATAATAATAATAAATCTTTATTTCGGACATCCATAATCCATATAATTTTTTTTTGTTAGTATACATTTGCTTAATCTACGTTAATTATGGATATTATTTATTATTTATAATTTTGTTTGTATTAACCTGGATATTATTCCAGTGCCTCCATAGCGGGCCTTCCATTTTACATGCCAATGTGCTGAGGAGAGTGTTAGTGCTGCTCGTGACTCTACCTATATAAATAGCAGGATAGGCAGAGAGGGAACCTGGAAAACTACTATTAGGTCACTTCGTACCAAATAAGACACTTCCGTTCCCCACTTTCCGTCGCGTTTGGAGCCATTGCATGTTGAGTAGAGGAACTTAATGCCACTCTTTGCGTTATGACCTGAGCGGAGAAATGAAAAAAGTAATTTCTCATTCCAACCGTTCCTGCGCCAGAACGGCTTCAACACTGCGTTTAGTAATATTAACAGAGCGACAAAATCAAAACAGTTAATTACGCCAAGTGGGAATCGAACTCACAACCACAACGTACATAGTCAGACGTTGGGACTCTGGGCCATAGCGGCCCCGATTCTCGCACATAACATTCTATATTCCCAACCTCGTATATTATTTATATAACGCTTACACTAATGATTTCGGGGATCCACTCGGTGTTGAAATAGAAAAGAATTAATTATCTTTGATAAAAGCTAAGGGTGTGGACGATAATTAATTTGGCTCTACACCAAAAAGGCAGGGCAAGGGATTCACGTCAAATAAAATGACACGTTTAACTCGGCTAAGTATAATGAAAATACTTTCTGAGTGAAAGGAGTTTCGTTTTATCCTTTATCCCGCATATAGCAGGATATGTAGAGGAACGTAGTGTTAAGATATTTTGCTATATATTGAAATTCAAATTCAAATTACAGATCTTAACACTGGGTTATCAGGTTCCTTCAGAGCAGAATAGGTATTCTACTATGTATGGAATAAATATCGATAATTGGCCCGTAAAATTAGAGTACTAGCTGTAATATCTCAAAGCAGCTATCATTGTGCCGATGGTGGTTTCAATTAAGGGATTGATAGAGAAAGGCCCCGAATAATATCTCAAGAGATTGTCGCTCAGCTTCCATCTATAACTAGAAGCACATTATTGCTTGAAACGGCGCGTACTGTCAGGCCGATAGCCCGGAGCCTCCTCCCATCATCCGAAGAGGTCTTCAAACTTTTACCTGATGTAGTAAGTTAAGTGGTGTCGTGGTGCTGTAGCACATAGTATTGAAAGAGGGAACCTGGGAACCTTTGGGAACGTTACCAGAAGTAGGAAATGACAATATTTCACATTTCTTTCTTCCAGTGGTAATTGAATCCATAAACTGTCGCGATACTAGTTGTATGTAGGGGCACGACCCTGAATGAATGTTTAAACATTAATGCGCAATGTATTTAAAACAAATCTCTCCGTGTAAAATCCGGAGAATATATCAACACTAACTCTCTGCCCACCAAACGCAAGCGAAGCCAAGTAAAAATAACTCAAAAAAAAACAATCGTTTCGCATCTCCCAAACAAACTAAGCCCTGTACAGTACAGACCTTACCAAGGCTTGCGTGTAAAAATCCCCGTTGATCGGATTAGGTGAGATTTCGTAGGCAGTGTTTTTGTGTTTGTTTTCTCTTCCCTTTTTTTTTGTATTTCATTTTATTTTCACGAACATTGAACAAGCTTAGCCGAAAGTAGATTAGCGATAAATGTGTTTCGAATTGAATTCTATTTTCGTAGAAGTTTTTAAATGGTTGGAAATGTATCTTGGGCCAGTGGTGGTTGTAAATTCGATTTCCATACGAGGAATACGTAATATTTTAATAAAATTTTATATTTTCATTATCTCGCTTTGGTAACGAAGCAAGGCACGGCGTTGAGTTTTTCTTATCAATACGTAATGCCTACAGAAATCAGCATGAAAAGTCTAAATGGAAATGGAAGGGCATGTCGTAACTCTGGGTTCCTTTACTTACCCTGCCATACGCGGGATACAGCGTGAAAATACAAATAATAATAATAAAATATAATCAAGCTTCTTAATTCCTTTTCCTCTAAAATTGGTCGAAAGAACATAAATTGCTTGAAATTATGAGCCATTTAAGTTTGACCTGAACTGAAACGGTCTAGAGCAACGGCTAAGCCTAATTTTATTATTACCTGTAAATTACTACACCGAGCTAAGCTATAAGCGATGGGCTTATAATTTATTTTATTTCTTTTTAGCTTCACGAAGTATCCCGGGCATAGCAGGGTGGTTTACCCCACTCAGTGTTAAGACACTCCGGTCCCATTAAAAGATACATTACACAAAGAGAGATAGTATCTTAACAATAGGTTCCCAGGTTCCCTCTACCTACCCTGCTACATACAGCGTGAAGCTACAAAAAACTTACTTCAATTAATACGCTACATCCCTTATCTCAAAGTATAACGGTATACCAGCTGTATTCGCTTATCGTCACGTCTCATATGAAAAGTTATCAACAGTTTGTATGTATGTAGGTCACATTTACTATTACTACTGCCACTGATAACTAATTACGTGTAAATGGTGCACTGTATAATTCTAATGGTAGTGGGTTTGATTCTTGATTGAGATAAAAATAAAGACTGTTAATTTGATGATTGGTAGTACAAACCTTATTTAATGTGATTTTTTGTTTATTTTTTGGTGGCTTAACGCTTTGTCCCGTTTGTACCAGTATAGTGGCACAGCATTACGTTGTCTCTGTTATGACAGAGATAACGTAATGTTAAGACACTCCGCTCCCAATGCACCATCCATTTTTGAAATATTGTGTGCTGTGCAGAATCCAGAGGGAAAATGAAAGTGTCTTACCACACGTATCCCGGTTCACTCTGTCTACCCTGCTAAATGCGGGTTTAAGCGTAAAGCTACATTCACATGTTCTAAAGTAACATTCACGTTGCTATGGCAACGCGCGCTGTACGCATCAATTAGTTCTCTGCTCAAACAGTATATACGTACCAGTAGATAACAATAGATTATAATAACAATAGGCTAATTGACCAGAGCCCAGGTGTACTGCAGGCGTCACAGCTGAATCACACCGACCACTTAGCTTGCGTAAGTAATGCGTAATATTGATTATTATTGGTCGTCTAATGTCTTTTGAATTATTGTTCAGACACTCCGTTTTATTATCGTTTGAATGTAGGCGGTTGTGAGTTTGATTCTCGTTGGGGGAATGATTTTATTTAATTTATTTTCATTTTCCTGCCCTCTGGTCTCTGGTGTACAAAGCGCTGCTTTGAGTTCCGCCACTCACAGGACTCAATTTTTCGAAATGATGTGTAATGTGGGCAAAGGAGTGTCTTAGCACAAGTTCTCTCTGTCTATTCTTTAATTTCGAAAAAACTGTGAATCTATTTTTTTAGTTTTGAAGACACTCGAAATCAAAGCATGCAAGTTGAGTAGTGAAACCCAACTTCGTATTTTTTTTGACCAGATTAAAGAAATTAAAATATAGTAAATATTATTCCCTCAAATGGCTTCGAAATCACTTACACCCATTGTACTGACAGACGCTGCCTACCACATTCAAATTCAATTATCAATGTATTTTCCAAAAGATTTCAACAAAAAATCGCCTAATAAATATGACTATCCTTTACTGACACTTAACGAAAATTCACTTTAAAAAATATGTCGACTAAAAATCCAACGTTATCAACTTTCCACCTCGAAATCATATCGGAATATATTAAGCGCGTTTAAGTCTAGTCAGTTCGATCTGGAGTTATCGAGTTATTGGGGATGGACGGACAGAATGGACACTAATGTTGTTAGCATTTTTGAATATTAAACGGGGATTTTTGGACTAAGATTGGATTAGATTTTTCGTATGACTTTGATAGTAAATTATTTTAATTTAGGTTGAATCCCACGTATTGCACCTTAGGCAGATAAATGTCTGTTTTAGAAACATCTCTCTCTCTCCATTTTATACTTTCCGGACAAATTTCGAGACATTGCGTGTGTTAGTGATGGAACCCAACGAAGTAATTTGTCTTATTACCAAAATGTGAAAATGAAGACAATTTTATTCCTGTGACTGGGAATCCACCCACTACAATTTTTCTAGTCAAAAAATTTAAATATACACCAATAAAACAATTAGGTGGTTTTTAACATTTTTAAAGTGTCATTCCGTATTTGTTACGATCATGTATAATCATTTTGAACGTAGCGGGATTTGAACCCACGCCTCAAGGAAACCATTCAAGCATTCTGACTACAGCTACGTAGAAATTCATACATGCTTATTTACAACTTATTTATGTAGTTTTGTTATTAATTTCTGTAGGAAGATTTTTGTTTCAGATTTTCGCTATTTTTACTATATTTTGCTATTTATTTATAACATATTTTAAAAAAATGTTTCGTTTTTTAATTGAATCTGTAAACTTCCAAAATTTGATACAAAAATTCGTTTAATTTAAGTAACTTCCACTGAACTACTAAAGGCTTAAATTGACGTGCAGATAATAATGGTAATAGGGACTTTTAATTCAAATCTAAATAGCACAGGAGCCCCGAAGTTCCGCTTTGTTTACTTTATAGTTTGACATATTAAATAAGGTGACATATTAATAAGGCAATTCAAATTAAATAAGGTTAATTTGAATTGCCGGTATTTTCACGCACAATGATTGTTGAAAATACAGAGTGATAAAATTCTCTATTCTATAAGCGATACTGTATCGTAAGCTCATCTAAGTTCTCCCCTTGCTTTTTTACTTCAACCAAAGCCAGCCGCCTCCTTCATTTCATCGGTTCTTGGAGCTGGAGATCGTCACTTATGGACTTATCGGCTCCAAAGGCTATCGGTACTTCTGCGCAGTTATATTTCCTTGGATTTAAGCTTATCAATTTGGTCAGTCATAGTAGTAACAGTTTCATCCAATACCTCAATGTATCTCAAATGGGAACCGAAGTGTCTTAACACTAAGTTTCCTTTGCCTACCCTGCTGTGGGCGGGATACAGCGTGAAGCTCAACTACCGTAACACTTCCTATATTTAACATTTAAAAAAACATATCTACCATTTTAATTACACAAACAACACGAACGTCACTCAAGTAATAAGTGAAATCGTGTGATTTTAATATAGCGAGAGCTGTACAGAATTAAATGAAATTGCTCGACGTCGACGCGATTTGCATATTTTTGGCCGACGGCGGATCGTTATTAGTCCACTGTACATTAAAGAATTGAAATGTTTAAAATGTTGCTATATTTTTTTTAATACGTTGTCTGTAAATGTTAATTTAGATAAAGTGCATTGGATTGCGGAACTCAACGCCGTGCAGCCATAAAAACTATTGTCCTAGCTGCAAATAAAAATAACATTGTACGTAGAAGCGTTAGGCGGAGAAGTCATCAATCCTCACTCATTTCATTTTCTCAATAAGAGAAAGGGTTCTTTCAAGGAAAATAAAAAAAAGAGATACATTAAAAAATATTTTTATATAAATAGAAAAGAAAGGTCTCTATTATAATTACAAAGCAATATAAATTTAAGCCCGCAACGTAATGCCGTCTAATACATCTATGACAGGACAGATATGGACAGATGTCACGCTATTCGATTTGTCAACGAAAAATTTGAACTTAAACAACAAGAGCATAATATTTTTTGTGAAACTGAATGTAAACGTGATGATGGTGGGTTCGATTTCAACTCGAGGAAATATTTTCTTTTCTTCACAAAATATCCCCACACATAACAGTATAGACAGAAGGAACCTAGGAACCTAAGACACTTCGTTTATCATTAAATAATTTTCGATCCCCATTTTCCGATGAATTCTGGAGTCGTTGTGTCTCATCGCTCCAAACATAATATCACGAAAGTTCGGCGAAAAGTAGGGTACGGGGTTCCTTATGACTAGCTACTTTTCTTATGTTAAGAAAATAAAAGACGAATAATGGATTTTTACAGGGAAAATGCTTTTTTCATTTTGCCCGCTTTGTACCCTTAAAATCAACCCACACCCCCCACGAACTATACAAAGAAATTTTCACTACTTTAACTTATAAAATAAACTAAAAAGATCCTAAATTCAAACACTACGCTATCACACTGAAGGACGTGACATTAAAAAGTTTAATAGTCATTTTGGTTCATAGCACCGTTCGCGTGGAAATTGGTGCAGAAATAGCTTTTCTTTACAAACTTTTAAGTTGGTTCCACCATTAACCGCCGTAAAGTGAAAGTTGTATTGACATTTATAAAAATACTCGACTTGCTTTATCATGATCTAACTGGAAAGAGTATAAAATGTAAGTATAATAAATAGAACTAAGAGGCCACGACTCACTGTACAGGCGACTATTATGGGTTATGTGCCCGCTTGTAGGAATATTGGCGGAACTCAACGCCGCGCCTTATCTTGTTACTTAAGTGAGGAAATGAAAATAACTCAATTCCAGAGTGGAAACCGAACTCACAATCATCGTCGTCATCATCGTTCACAGTAAGACGCTTGACGCTGTGTCGCGCGCGGTCTTTGCCTACTACGTGTATTGAAATTGTAATTTATATATTATATATTTCAAAAGAACTGATTTCCGAACCGGTGGCAGCTCGATGTCAATAATTCAGGAAGTGGAGAATGGAGACTCTAGCTTCCCTCTGCATAGCTTGCTATATGCGGGATGCACCGTGACGCTAAAGACGAGAAGCACAATCCACAACTAAAATCAAATATTAAAAAAAAGGCTTTGACAAATCATAAAATAACAGATCCCTTCAATTATTAAATGTTTATACAGCCCAGAGGTCCAGAATTGCTAATTGTAACCAGATGAGGGTAGAACAATAAAAACGATATTACGAATTCACCAAATGGAAGGCTAAGCTCGTCTAATGGGGCTTTCACGTAACTTAATGAAAAAATATTCGATGTCGGTTTTTGGTATTAAATACGAGAGTGAGTGTGTTCCTTTGCCTAGATTAAAATATAAACTGTGTTTTTAATTTTATTTCAGTAATCCGTTTTTTGGGTGTGATGAGCTTTTTATTGGACTTTTTAAGGTTTATTTATTTTTTATATATAGGTATATACTTTTCTTGTAATATTTAAGATTCACGCTGTATCCCGCATATAGCAGGGTAGACAGAAGGCACCTAACACCCATCCCTACCCCACCTTCGTTGAGTGGTGATACTCAACAGCGTGGTTTTGCTTTGGTATCAGAGCGAAAAGTGAAAATATTTATAAATAATAATTCGTTACCCCCAGAGGGGATCGAGTCCACAACCGTGGAGTTACAGTTAGACGTTTGTACCCCTGCGCCCTACGACGTCATGATGATATAATGATATTCACTAGGACTTGTGTGGGTGCCGATAATGTTATAGGAAGTGGATCTTGAAGAGTGACTAAGACTTGGGGATTAACGGTCCTTAGCTCCTAAGCTGATGCGGAAAAAAAACAAATATTTTTAGAAAAAATCATCTTCTTTAAAACATAAAATTTTACTTTTTTAAAATACAAACATTTTTAAAAATTTTACTTCTTAAAATACATTTCAGCAGAGAAAGAGATAATTAAAACACTTTTTAATTTAGTCAATCGTTATAAAGCTCACAAACGAGATGAGGTCTGAACGAAATTATGCAGATCATGTCGGTCGTTTTTACAAGTACTTAATTTATATAGCGTTTCATGTACGTGGGGCGCAGTGGGACAGAGCCTGATTGTAAGCGCAACGGTTGTAGGTTCATTAGATAAATGAGTTTATTTAAATATTTTTATTATTTTGTGGCGTTAAGTTACGCAACTTTAAGCAAAAAAAAAACTCCATCACTCAACACAAAATATTTCGAAAATTTACCGGAATATAGAAAACGGAGTGTTTTATCACTAAGTTTTCTCTATCTACCCTTCTACAAGCGGAATAAAAAAACTCTCTCTTTAAATATTAGGTACAACAATAAACCATCTCCTTACTATGAAACGCTGTTTCGCCGCTAACACGTATTATAACAGCGCCAAAAGCAATGCACTTTTTATTTTCGAACGCGAGCTTTAATCAATAATTTCGTATAAACGTAAGACCTTTTATTACCTTTTTAGTCACGGCTTAAGTTTTTTTATTGATATTTTAGACATTAAAAGTTTTATACGTATCTTTTTAAAAGGTAAAATAGAATGAAATGCATATGAATATCTTTAAGTTAACATACTCACCAAAATTGTGTTTTTTTAGCAAAATGCTGGTATATATAGTTAAGTAGCCAAAAGGAACCTGGGAACCTAGTTTTGAGAGACTCCGTTGCCATTAAGACATTACCATATATACATAGGAAATATAAGTAAAAAATAAGAGTACTACCTCGACTTTTTATTTATATTTAATACTAAAATTATTAGCGCATTCCTATAAAACTAATGATATACCTACTCATAAATCAAACCTGCGACCTGCATGCATTGAACGACATATATACGCTATTATATACGCTTTGAAACCATTGAGCATTAAGCACTGCAAATTAAAAATAAGCTGAAAAACATAAATCCCAGTTTTAAAATAGAGATAAAATGATGCGGAATATTAATGTATGAGCAGAGTGCTCGCCCTTATGCGACTAAAAATAAAGTTTAAATTGAAAATTGGTTTATATGACGGGTAGGGTGAGCATATTTTAGGTAGAAGTTGGGATAAGTGAATATAAATGAATGAATAATTAAAAAACAAGAAATTTATTGTTTAAAAGTGATGTGTTTTATAGTTACAAAAAGTTTGGGCATAAGTGTCATAAGTGTAATGTCGAGAGGTCTATCAAAGTGGAGTTCTGCAACTCAACACGCAGCATCTCGGACGGACCGACTATCTTCACACGCTAATCAAGTTCCCTATCGCTATCCCGCATAAAAAACCTAGTCCATGAGAATCCCAACACATACCGCCCCTACACGTGGACCACTACGCTAATTCAACGGGTTATTTAAATGCAAAGTTATGAATTTCAAAGTAAACCGTTAACGGATTTTAAAGGCAATTACCTTATATACGAGTGCGTATTAACGAATGTTGTTTTATGATGTGATTGAAATATTCTATATTTTTGATATACCTACCTACCTACCTACCTATATATGTACATGAGCTTGTTCGTTCATTTAAATTAATTAAAAAAATATAGTCTACTGGCTAGTCGTGGCTAGTCCTGGCTAGCGTGCAAATGTGAACGCGCAGGTTGCTGGCTCGATTGCCAATCGAGGAAATGAAATATTTAATTTCTTCATTTTCTTCTCTTTGGTTTCGAGGCAAACTTCCGCCACTCAACACGCAAAGCCTCCAGCATTCGGTGGAAAGTGGGCAACGGAAGTATCTTGATGGAAACGGACTTAATACCAGGTTCCCTCTACCTACCTTGCTACGTAGGATATAGAACGTTATACTAGAAATAAAACAATTTAAATATAAAATCATTCCTACGATTCAAACCGAGAACCGTTAACAATAAGACAAAGTGTTCCTGCGCCATATAATTTTATTATGAAAACTCATCTTTCAAACAAAAAACAAATTAAACTAATTCATTTTATCATCTCAAGGGGCACTAGTATTAATTCACTCGAAACAAAAGCTCGGAAAACGCAATTATAACTGGAAAAATTGGTACTCTCCACTACAAAAAAAATTTAAATCAAGCGCTAATTAAAAATACCCTCAAAAGACATGGAAATATAAACAATTCGCGGAATGGAAAACCAACCCTTAATAAAGAGTCAGGGGTAGTTCCGGATGTTGTGAAAAAGGAAAAGGAAGGAAGTACCATCGTGGCCGCCTAAACGCAGCGGCACGGCGCGTGGCTTAAAACGTAACGTTTGTTTGTTCGATATCCACTCGACGCTGAATAAAATATGGAACTCTACGCTGCGCTTTGTGTTTTGACCAGAGAAAATAAATTAAATATACCCCCAATAGGAAATCGATGGCATTAGTCACCGACAAAATGCCTCAAGAGTTCGGCGACAGGTCAGGTACTGAGGTGTCTTAATGAAAAAGGAATATCTGACCACTAGATTCACGGCTTCCCCAACCCTGCTATGTGTTGACGCTGAGTAAAAAATAGATCTAAAATCCTGAAATACGGTAAACGTCCTAACAAACTACTTTTGTATTTCGCCTCGACCGTTTCAACTAATTTTTCAGTTGTTACCGCGCCGGGGGCGCCGGGGGCGCCGGGTGCGCCGGGTGCGCTTTACGGCCGCCAACATGCTTAGAATGGTAATGAATCGATATGACGATGTGTGGGGATTTATTTATTGATAGCCACTGTCTCGTTTGTGCAGTTGTAGGTAACTGTGGGTTTCGTGGTGCAAGGATAGCATCTGGTAGCTTAAAATGATGGTTGTAGAAATTTGGGAGAAAGACTTTGTTTTACTCTTTAGTTTCATGCTATCTAGCATGTAGCAGAAAACAGACACAGCGGGAACCTGGTGCTAAGAGACTCCTTTCTACAATTTACGCTGATTGGCTGAACGCCGCTTTTTTGCCTTTATACCAGATGTCAGTGCAGTATAAGTAAGAAAATTCTTAAAAAATAAATATATAGTATTTAATCAAATACATTACCACTGATCCACAGTGGTTAATTCATACAAAAATTATTAAAAAAATGAGCAAGCACTTCATAATTAAAAAAGTTCTAAAGAATCACATCTTAAACGGCGGTGCAGTGAAAGGCTGTATGAAGTTCACCGGAAGTAGCTTGTTCGTTCTATAGCATCCGGATATAGACGGAATTTTTATTCCCTTATAAAACGGATATAGTTTTGTTGTTCTATTTAATTTTGTATTTGGTCGTGTACTTTAAGATGTAAAATGGAAAATCCCATTTTTTCCCGTTCCAGAGGAAGGAAGGAGGTAGGAATTTCTATTTTGATTTAAAAAAAATGTTAATAAAAAGTATTTTTCATTATATGGAAAAGCATTACTAGTAGATAAGTAAATCAATATAATTATATTTTCTTTTTAAATACAAGCAACTTCCTGAAGCAAGTGATGCTAATGTAAAATCTGTACTAAAACAAAAATATTTCTCCGTTTGTTTTATTATCTTTATTTCTCTAGTTTCCTTAAAAGACGTCACGCGGCACGCGGCACGCCACGGGTGGCGTTGCGATAACGATACACAATGACTTTGGATGACCAGCAAGTTCCTTATTTGTTAATATACGTTTAAATTAGATTATTTATTTTTAGTTACTTACTGTATCCCGCATATAATAGGATAAGCATTTAAAACCTAGTGTTAAGCCACTCCGTTCTCCACTTCCCGCTAAAGAAAATATAGTATATTGTACTTTGTTCTTTAATTTCTACCTGAATTCGACATATTGTATATGAAATAATTATAACAAATGAAATAATTCTCCGAGTAGGAACCGAACCCGTAACCGTTACAGTCGCACACTTGTCCCGTGCGCCATACAAGCCTCTGCATCTTTGCTCGTGCTCTTTAAGTTCTCCTTACCATAATTACCATTCAAGGGACAAAAAAATTTACAAATATATGACTTGGAGTATGATATACATTCTAAGTAATACCTCTATATGACACAAACCACACGTCACACTCGACGTGTGGCGTGCCACGATGACGTTACCGTCCATCATCAATGCATCATAATGAAACTTGCAGTAATCATTATATATTTTTACTTCCAAGCAGTATCCCGCGACCAAATAAGTAAACAAGTTCTTCACTAAAGAAGAAGAAAAAGTGAGCCATGGAATGGTTGTAATATTTTATTTATTTTCATTTTCTTGCTCTGGTTAACAAATTCGCGAATTGGAAAACCGGTCAACGCAGTGTCTAAACACTATGTTCCCTCTACCTACCCTACTTTATGCGGGATACAGTGTAAAGCTAACAAAAAATATATAATATGTTTATGATTTAAAATATAAAAAGGCAGAGGGAACTTAGTGACTACTGAGGGAACTAGTTAACTTAACTCGTTCCCCATTTTCCGCCAAATTATGGAGGCATTGCATGTTGAGTGAAGAAATGGAAATATAACTTTTAATAAATATTTCATCCCCTTGAGTGGGCATCGAACTCACAACCAGGCGCATTTGCAGTCAGACTGTGTGCCTCTGCGCCACGACTGGCCTAGATTTAAAATATAAACACAAGTTACCACACACGCACGTCACACTCGGCGTGTGGCGTGTGCGCCACGTGACGTCACTACTGGTCATCGTATCGTAATCAAACTTGTACTCGAATAAGACAAATATACAGATTGTTTCTTAAATACATTTTTTATTTTTTTTAGATTTAAGCTGAATCTCACGCATAGCAGAGTTGGCAAAAGGTTCCTGGGAGCCTAGCCTTAAGAGACTCCATTCCCAATGTAGCACTTCCATTGCATTTCCGCCGAATTCTAGAGCGCTATTGCGTGTTCGTTACCAGAGGGGTTTCCCCGAAAGGGGATTGGATCCACATCCTTTCGCATTTACAGCCTCATGTTTGTGCCCCTGCCCGGTAACTGGCTTTCAATAAATAATTAAGTACATAATTAATTAAGTTTTCTGTCTATTTCTAATAATTGTTTTCCATTCTAACGTTATAATAGAATAATCTATAGGTACTCAAATAATCGACGCGTCGCACGTAACGTGTGGCGGACAGGAATCATCATGGCGACACATAATTCTAAGAAATAAATATATTTTGGTTTGATTTTATCATTATTAATCTAATTAACGCTCTCGTTACGTAGAGGCACTAGTGTACGACTTTTATCGCGGCAGTTGTAGGTTCAGTTTCCTTTCGGGGGATTGAAATATTTAATATTTTCATTTCCCCGCTCTGGTAACGAGTTAAAGCACAGCTTTGAGTTCTACCACCTATTACGTTACGTGTAATGACTCAAGAATTCGGTGAAAAGAAAAGAAAGTGAGTGTCTGTCAAGCTTGTACTGCTGTGCCATACTGACTTCTTTCTATTTCTTTTCATTTCATTTTGACCCTACTACGAAAATCGAACCCACTAACCTAACAACATAGAGAGATCCACCACATGAAATGTTCAAACGTTTTAACTGGCATAACTTGTATTTATTATTTAGTTTCAAAGGCGAAGCGAAATAAAAAATCCCTTTGACGTCGCAGCCTATTCATTCGTACGGGCAACGGTTAAGAGGCTAATGTACGTCATATTGTCTGTAAAGTGTGGCTTATGTTCAATTTTGTTTCCATTTATATTTTTTTACTCTTCTAGCTGCAAATGTGGAGGTTGGGGCTTTCGCAATAAATTGGGGGGGCGTAAATTATTGTTCTTTTCTAGCTAGCAAAAATAAAAAGTAAAAAAACAATGCACAGTGTTAAGTTCCGCCACTGAGCATGCAGTCTTAAAAATGCCAAGTGTGCTGAAGTGGCGGAAAATGGAGAAGGGAGAACCTTAACACTAAGTTCTCTGTGCTCAACTCGCCTCGCGTTGTATTGTTACCAAAAGGAATACCTAAATAACTCATTTTTTTTTCCTTTTTCATTCCCCAAGTGGAAATTGAACCACATTGGCGTTTAACAGCGTCACCGCTGTTCCAACAGTCCAACATTTCTTATTTGCTTATCATATTTCGCAATAATTTAAGCCCAAGTCTATAATATAAAATAATTTGAACCTCCACCCACCATTTCCACACTGAAACCACCCACCGCGCCACGTTAGACTCATACTGGCCATTGTAAAAGAACATTTAGAACTCATTCACTATAGTACCGGATAGTTGGCGTGCCTCCGGCGTTTAGCTCATATGTATATTTCAAATTTCAATACACCCTATACTGGGAATTCTGGTGAACTTTCATCGTACAAATTCTAACGGAATTTTTTTTTATGCACCGACCGGTACGGAACGGAACGTTTGTCTTTATTAATTTTTAATAGAGCCAGTGGCTTTGTGGTCGTTCGAATTGTGGAAAGGTAATTGATTCGATTTTTATGTGGATTGGAGTATAGTTATTTATTTTTTTGATAGACTTTTAATGTAATAAAATGAATTGAGACAACTCCTGACGCATTTTCGATATAATTATATAACATGATAAGAATAAATGATTTAATCGAAAATAATATATTTTGCTTTAAAACTAACACCGTGAAACGGCCGGCAAAAATATTTTTGATGATTAAAGGAATAAAACAACAAGTAGGTATAGAGATAGAATTTAGACTCACGCTGTATCCTGCACATGGCAGAGTAGGCGGATGGAATCTGTGAATCTTGTTTTAAAACACTCCGTTCCGATTAACACACTTCCGTTCCCCACTTTCCACCAAGTTCTGGAGGCATTGCGTGTTAAGCAGCGGAACATGACGCCGCGCTTTACCTCGTCATCAGAGCAAGGAAACGAAAATTTTAAATATAACATTTCCTCGAGTAGGAATCGAACCCTCAACCTGTTGTGTTTACAGTCGCACGCTTGTGCCGCAATAGATAACCAATTCTATTAAAAAAGCACAATATTCATACTTCAATGTATATACAAGACTAATACGTTAGCAAATCCTCTATACAGAATAGTATACGAAAAAATGCTAAAAAACTATTTTGTATAGCGATACCTCTACCCGTACAATAGTAGTACTAGGTTCCCATATGGGTATATGGGTATGTATGGGAAACAAAAATCACCTTTTGTGAACATTTTTCAACGCAACCCTGATTTACAATTCGCACTGGAACGAAACTACAATTACACGTGGAAATAAATTTAACTAGTAAAATCGGTCTCCGCCCAGTGCGGATTGAAAAGCTTATACGTTTTATATAGTTACATATATATGTATATATGTATGTTTGTATGTGAATACAATTGTTACAATATGATACAAAAAAGTAAAAAAAATCAGCTTCGCGTGTTTTCCCGTATAGCAGCATATAGCCTATGGATAAAAACCTACTTTTAACACTCTTCGTTCCCTACTTCAGCCCAAGAGATTGTGTGTTGAGTGGTGGAACTTAAACGGCGTTTTGTTTATAAAGCTTATTATATCAACATAATCAAATCTTTTGACTGGGGATTGAAGCAAGAACTACCGCGCGTCTACTCAAACGGTGTGCCCTTTAAAATATATAATGTCAGTATTGTCAGTCTAACTGAATATTCCACTGCATTACTATGCGTAACATAAATAATAATGTTTATTTAACGTTACAAAGTCAAATGAGACGCGCAAGCGGTGGTTGTTAATGTAATATGGAAAATGATTGACAACTGATAACGATTTGATAACAGACACAAGAATGTACAAATGTCTCTAGAAGGATAAAACGTTGCGTTAAATTCCACAAGAGCGGAGCTGCTTCTACGATATTCTTTTTACCCATACTCTCTGCTATATATGAGAAACAGCATGAATACTTCGACTTCTTTTTAGAGCTGTTTCCCGCACATTGCAAGGTATTTAGATGCAACCTCTCAACCTAGAGTTAGGACACTCCGTTCTCTCCGCCCATATTTGAGACGTTTAATGCCGAATTTTATCTTGCCAATGTGAAAAAGTGGAAGTGAAACAAATGAAAATCAAACCTACACTGCGCCACTGCGCTACAATGGCCTATTTTGTTTACAAAAGGTGAAACATAATCAAAATAATAACTTATGTAGGTAATTACAATAAAACACGTATATTTGTTAAGTAATTGTATGACTAACTGATAGGACACCTGGTGGTATCGGAAATGGTGCGTTTGTCACGTCGCCTCCAGCAGCGGATGTTAGAGGTTAATCAATATTTCTGCTAATATTTTAGAATTTTATAGAATAATTTGATTTGAAAACTATGAATATTGGGTTACGTGTTTTCGTAACGGATGTGGGTTCAATTACCAGTCGAGGAATGAATTAATTTCTTCTTCACTCCAATAACAAAACGGAGCGTGCCATTGAGCTGCGCCACCCAACATTCAATATCTCGTACAATGGCACTAAATTAATATTTTTTTAATAATCAAAACAAGAAGAAAAGTATCCGATCCTTGAAAAATCGTTGCAAAATTTGAACTTCATACTATCTTACACAGTAGCGTTTTTCTATACTAAGCCACCAAAGCTAAAAGTAAACATAATACAAACTTTACAGGCCTTACAAAAGAAGGGTAAAGGTATCACACAGTAATAACTACTTATTTCAATGGCTATAGAAATCAAATGCTAATAAAAAGCATGATTTATTACTTCAATATTTATTATAAGTTATTAGAAATCTTTGTCAGTACAGTCAGTATTGTCAGTGTAGATGCAAATAGGCTTCGTCGATATTGTAAGCGGTGAAATATTATCATAGAATGTATTGGTAGGAGGCTTTTTAGTAAAAAGTTTTGTGTAGGTCTTTTTATTAAAATGAATTAAAGCTACCATTTTTGACGATGGACATATTATAACAGAATTTTTTATACGAAAATTGTTTATGTCTAAATATTTAGTAACTGAAAACAGCAGAGGCACGCGACAGGCTGTGTTTTCGATTCCCACTGGAGGAAACGAAATATTCAATATTTCATAGTGTCTTACCTAGTGTAGGTTCCCTGATACCAGAGGATATTAGGCAAAAGCCTACTCTTCCATATTCAGGATACGTAAATTAAAGCTAAAAAAACTACAAAACAAACTTTTATAGTACAAAAATACGCGAGTATTATACGCAGTAACTCCTAAGAAGTTCCACTACTAGGTCTTGGCTCCATGATACCGTATTACTAATGTAAAAGAGGTTAAAAATATGTATATTTTCCCCTAGTAAATATGTATAGTTTTCTTATTTTCCTGCAAAATAAGAAATTGATAGGGAACACAGCACTTTGTCAACCATGTTACCATAGAATCCATACCTATATTATAAATTCGAAAGTAACTCTGTCTGTCTGTCTTTTAGGCAATCTGGCCCAAACCGCTAATTTAATTGTGATAATATACTCATATACTACTATGTTCATCCCGAGACTCTCAAGTATCTCACTTGAGAGTCTCGGGATGAACATAGGATACTTTTTTTCTCATATTTGGAATATTTTCTATATATACCAATATATTAAAACACTTACTAATTTGACATGCAATTTATGAGAAAAAAACTGAAAGTAATTTCATAAATATATTTAATAAATATTCGTATAGTTAATAATTCGTATTCGGGCGTAGCCGCGTTCGGGTCCACTAGTATATAATAAATACTTCTTTTACTTAGTATATAAAGGCATAAAAATACTCTAAAGTCAATGATGATCACCCTTAACGCTAAAAGTATCGGTTTTTAAGAGAATCCTCCGTGTTAAACGAATTTAGAAATATTAAGAACAGAACTTACATCACACTATGCCTAAGAATCCATGTTAATGTTTTTTACATAGCTGATGAGTGATGTGAGGATGGCTATAGGAGTTTGACAAAGGTCCAACTCCTTAAGTTTCGCACGGTGACCCAATTCAGGAATAATATATAAATATTTACAATACTCAATACGCATCCATATGGTAAATAACCATAAAAAAGTACTCCAATTCTTTGTAAGAATTAAACCAAAACGGAAATTTGGACAAACATTGAAAGCACTGAAAATATTTTTACGATCGTGAAATAACTCATTGTGTAGCACATTCTGTTGTCGCTCTTAACATTATTTACGATTTTTTGGCATTTATCGTCACGTGTCACCTTTGATACTTTTATGGGGGTGAATCATTTTTGTTATCCCGAGGATGGTGAGGAGCCACCCATGTCCTTGTTCATAAATAATAATATCCTGCATATACTGGATCTATGGGTCCTGACTGCAGAACTCTTATATATTATGCTATTATCTTCAAGATACTTAGCATCTTTGGGTTGTCTTTGGAAAAATAGTTAAAAGGCAAATTCTTTGTAAAGTTCTCCAATTTTCAAATAATAATGGAACATTCCTTTTAATCGAGTCGTCGTGGCATGGCAGAGGAGGGTCCTATTCCCATATGGGGAACTGCTAATTATATTTTTTAAACTATTTTGTTTTGCCAATACAATAAGATAAAGCGCAGCGTTGAGAACCGCCACATAATACGACACTTCTTAACACTAGTTTCCCTGCTATATGCGTGCCAAGCGTGAATATTTACAAAAAAAGTAATAAAACATAAGAATATATGTTATTGTCACTACTAATTTATTAACACATCGCCGATGGTTTTACGATCTCCATTGTTACATTGTTAGAGCTTATCTTTTAGGGGATCTTGTGGGGTTCCGTATCGGAATGGTGGTATAGACATTTATGATTGCGTTGAATATGTGGTTCAGATTCTTATACATTTGGGTTTTTCTTTCAGCTTTGTATATACTTTTATATACCGGTATGTCATTGGATTGGCGGATATCAACGCCTTGTCCTCTTCATCTGTCCATCATATAGAAATAATAATTTCCTCTAACGATAAACCAACCCACAAGCATCGCGTTTACGTCGTCGTATGAGTTGAGTTGAGTCAACTTTTTCTTGTTTTATCCGTTCCTATAAATCGATTAGTATAAATTAATACGGAACCCGATACATATTTCAGTCTTTTTCACCACACATATTGTAAAGAACAGTTAAAATAGCGGCATTATTATATAAATTGCCCAATTTAAGATATGCCTTAGATTTACGCTTTACTTTCGAAAGTTCTTCATATAAATGTTTCGATATCAGATTTTTATAATATTATTGTTATTTGTATAAGACGACATGCGGGAGATTTTAAAGGTTTTAAACACGGTAGAAGCTTCAAATTTAAATATCTGATAAAAATAATTGTAAAATGAATAATTGTAAAATGATGAGAACTTCGTGGCGCAAAGCATAGCGTCTGAATTTATCGTGACGGGTTTGGATTTCATTCTCACTCATGGGAGGAGAACCCACGAGCACAAACATCGTCTTTACCCGCTATATCGCATGTGCCTATGTTACGAGGGCATGAAAAATATTCGAGTACATAAAATGTATTATATTTCCACGTGACCACGGAAAAACCTCACGCTGAAACTAGTTTTAATATAAAATTAAATTTTCCTTCAAATTTTGTAACAAAAAAAATTGAACCCTAAACTCATATCTCTTGTTACAACTCTGAGTAATCAAGGCCGGCCATTATCTATACAATAATGATATATCGATGCACGATCTGACCCCAAGCTCAAGAGATCAGGAAGTCTCTAATATCTGATATAAAAAATGAGACACGCCTATTTAAATGTAAAACGTCTAAATTACTTATTCACGTATAAATAATTGGTAAATTATAATTTTTAACTAGCTCATGTAGTTGGTTAGAAAATATGGTCGTGATGCCACCTACTTAGATGACTATGAATTAAATACCACGAAAGTTTTTTTTTGCTTCACGTAGTATCCCGCAAATAGCAAGGAAGGCAGAGTGAACCTGGGAACCTATTGTTAAGATATATAAATTTCAAATTTTGGCCTGTAGATAAGTTAGAAAGTGTAGGGGAGTACTAAGAGAGGACTTAAGAGGTCTTCACGCAAAGAAAGCTGCGGGTGACTAGTAGTTAAATAATAAAAAAACACTATTTTCGGCACTTTGGAAATGACTTAAATTATTCTATGCTCATGCCTGAAATTCTAAGAAAAAGATCTTATGTAAACATAAAACCTCCCAAATTTAAGGACAAAATATGGATTTTTTTGCCTAATAAATGAATAAAAGGGGTTATATTTTAAAGGTTTTATCTCAAGATAAGAGTTTTTTTAGATTACAGCCAATGTTGCCGTCCGCAACTCACATAATAAGGCATACCTCGCTTAGATAAGTGCGGTTACGCTGGGACCTGGGTACGGTTAGCAGAATAATAAAATTAATTATTTGAAAAAAAATATTGCAAATGGCATACTCGTATATGATTGTACACGTTAATATTGTGGCTTAGATCTCCATTCGGGATAATATCTGTTACCAACTTATTTTTCTGTTCTTACAGATAAAGAGAATTCTCTTAAGCCAAGTTCCTTCAGCATAGCAATGTTGGTAAAAGTGTAAAGCATTTGTTATATTTCTTGTTGCCAATACCTACCTTATATCTTTATTTATCTTATCTTAAATATATTTGAAAATATATATATAGTTTTTTTTGCTTCATTTTCATGCTGACCCTACAATTAGTCCCCACTGACCACGCACTGAAGCTGATCTAAAATAAGATATCTATAGTCGACCTGCGACCGGGTCGAATAAATCTACGAGTACGGCATTATGCGTGCTCTCTCTGCCGTGTTCCTGCGTGAAATGTGAAAGAAATATAAGGAAAAAAGAATATCTGGGTAAAAAAGAAGAATATTTTTTTATGTACAAATGAATTAAATAGCTTCAGGCTTTGTACAAATTTAGGTAAGCATTGACTGTCACTTTGCACGTTAAGATGCAGAACTCATCGCAGCAGTTTCTTCAGCGCACCACCATTCAAAGAAATGATTATATTTATATTCATTTCCTCACTTTCATAGTAAAAACACGGCGTTAAGTTCCCCCATTCAATATCTCTCGACTAAACTAAGTGGTCTGTTCCCCAGGAACGGAGTATGTCACCAATAAGTTCCCTCTGCTTATCCTGTTTTGCGGAAAAATGCGTGAAACCGTTTTATTTTATTATGCTGATCACAATCAACTATAGGTGCGAAGTCGATAAAATAAAGTAAAAGAATGTCAAACAATAGGCCATAACGTCCACCTGTCACTTTTTGTTATTAAAGATTCAATGTGAGGATTTTAATATGATTAAAGTTGATATTAAAAGGCGATGATACCGCGTTTTTGTTTATGATGGGTAGTTAGTTCGATTTTTGTTTTTATTTTGAGATTAAAGCCTTTATGAAGCTGTGGGACTGCTTTTGTATGTACACGCGACGGTCATGTGTTCGATTCTTACTCACGAGATTCAATTATTTTTATTTGCTTGCTCCGGTAAAAAGACCCGGCGACCTCTGAACCAGCAAAATCTTAAAATTTGGGTGGTGGGAAACAGAATGCTTTAACAGTAGGTTCCCTCTGTGTATCCTGCTAACTAATTTATCATTTCAAATACTATAATTCTTAATATACTGAAAGTCAGACAAATTCTCAAAATAATATTAGTGAAAACGATATATTTAAAGATACAATTTGTTGTATACAACATGATAAACGACTCTAATGTATAGTTGAGTGCGTTTTCAAGCCTCTATAAGAATATTTCTCCGATATCTGATACGGGTGTAATCGACCGTGGTGGGATTGCCTATAAAATAGTTTATTTACATCGAAATATTTTAAATTAATAGCTTTTCGTTTGTTTGTGTTAAGTGGTTGTGAAGATGGTCTAAGGTTTGATTTTCTTTTAGGATTATATCACTTATGTTTATACTAGTAGCTTTTACCTACAGCTTCGCTCACCAAGGTAAGTGATAGGCACATAGCCTGCCTGCCTACCTAGGCAGAGGGAACCTGCGCACCTGGTGTTATACTATGCTCTCATTGAATAAAACAATTTTAATAGTAAAATACTCTCTGTATTTTATCTGCATTCTCTGTAAACAAACTAAATCTCCCAAGTGTAAAGATAAAAAAGCAAATAATGACATAATTCTTAAAATAAATAGTCAACGCGGCGCAGAAATAATAACACTCTTTATAAAGTTAACCATTCGTGACTTAGACGGTGGAATAGTGATGTATAAATATCGATATATCACGATGTTTTTTTGATAAAACAATAAGACGTTGACTGTTGTTTATCGTTGCATCCAAATTTTCCACCGAATTCTAGCGGCGTTGCGTGTTGAGTGGCGAAACTCAACGCCGCTAGTTATTAGAGGTAACTTGGATGAAGAAACCTAATGCCTAAGCATTAGCAAGATTAGGTCCATCATAGCACGAGATTTGGTCTGTCTACCCTGCATAGACAGGGACAGTGTGAAGCTAAAAATGTAAAGAACATTTTATTAATTTTCCAAATCGACGAGCACTTTCATCTTAAACGTGACTTAAAACTTATTTTTTAAAAGGACCACCATAAATATGGATAAGCATCGAGTTTTATAGCTATTTTAACATAAAATTTTATATTTACACAAATATAAAATGACTTTATCACGAGTTTCTTAATATTTACGAAATATGGAATGCTTGAAATTTAAATACAATGCTTAAAGCGTCTCTTCGTTTACATTATTTTTGTATAACGTGTGTTTAGTATAATAGTAAACAATATAGAGATATATAAGTAAATTTTCTGTAGATTTTAAAGCCGATAAAAATTCGATTTCAACGAATTCGATTCTTCCTTGACAAAAAGTGAAGATATTTTAATTTCTGTTGTTAGGAATAATGAAAAATCCGTTAAGAATTCCATTCAACATCTTAACCAAGTAATTTAAGAACGACATTTTTTCTGCCATCATACCTAGTGTTAAGACATTCAATCTCCCACTTTCCACTCTAGTTTTTCAGACATTACGTGTTGACTGGCGAAGGAACTGAACCTTTCCTGCAATACATAAAACAACTGTTAAAAATAGCAAAAAAGAAAAACAATTATATATATTATCGACATAATTCAAAAACACCACTAACCGCCCGGAGCAATCAAATCGTGTCCATACATTAAGAGCATTCATAGCTATGTCGCTTAATACAATTCATTGTACAAGGATCCTTGTACCTACCAAATTACTCTGAGCCTCCCCACCCCCCCTATTTAGTCCAAAATAGATGCTTTCAAAGGATTTAACAGCAAATTTAGAGCTCAACGTAGAATAGACAGATTCTACCCTCATATAAACACCGACCAGTGGACCAAGACCTCTCAGTCCCATACAAAATGTATGGCCCACGCATGGATGGAAAGTTTCATGTAAAATGGCCACATCAATCAAATGAACCCTGTATACGATTTACAAACTTGAAAGGATTCACGTTTAGATTTTTAAATTTGAAAAGAGTAAAAGGCTATATTTTTATACCATTACCAGATTAGATCTTTATGCGTATTGATTTCTTACTGGTTTAGTTCAATCTTACTTAGAAAATATATGAAGGCATAATACGACTGTGAACTCCGGTCACCGGTTGCGGGTTCTATTCCCACCCGGAGGAATGAATTATTCAAGGTTGTTGAAATTATATGATTGTTTGTCATTTGAGTCACGCATACTCGTATAGCGTGAGCAAGAGAATCTAGTTTTAAAACTCAATTATACACCACTAAATATTAAGTGGCGGAACTCAACGCCATATATTGTCACCAAGAACAATAAAATGTTAATTTCTTGTCGTAAAACCGAACCTACAATCATCGCGTTCGCAGTCAGTCGTTGCACCAATGCGCCATAATTCAAAGTACAAGAAACAAATTCAAAGTACAGCTATCAAAATTAGCATTGAATCCACGACCACCAGCTTTCAATGCGATAACGATCCACAATAAGTCGTCAGTGTGTAAAATACATATAATATAAGTGGTAAGTAAGTGACCTTAACATTGCTATTGTAACAGAGGTATTACAATGCGCTTACGCAACTTTCAAAATCCGGTTGAATTTATTTACTTAAACAAAAGTTGTATAGGAATTTGTTTTAAATATATACGTATGTATATATTTTGCTTCACGCTGTATTACGCACATGGCAGAACAGGCAGAGTCAAACTGGGAACGTAGTGTTAAGACGCTAAGTTCCCATTAAAACATTTCCCCGCTTTCTGTCGAATTTTTGAAATATTGCTTGTTCAGTGGCGAAACTCAACGCTGCGCTATTGCTTTTTACCAGGGACAAAGTATATATAGAACGATAATAGACTATAAAAAATAATAACATTTCGAGCATAACAGTTATTTACATACCTATTCGTACTGTACTTAATAAAATTGCACAATACACATAATTTTGTATGGAATCATAAATCTGTATCACGAAGCCACGGTTGTCGATAATCTGTGAAAAAGCTTACGTTTTTATTAGAATAGGGATATTTAGATCTTACGATATTATATTTCTATCAGTCGTTGCGTGTTGAGTGGCGAAACTCCATGGCACATCGTCTTATCAGACTGAAGAAATTAGGAAGAATGGGGATCAAATATATAACTATGGTGCTTACATAACGTACGTACGTACGTTTTCCGTATAGTAGGATAGGAAAAGAAGACCTAGTGCCAAAACAAATATATATTATATAATTTCAGAAACGGCATAAAAAATCGCAAGCACTAAACAGTTTATTGTATTTTATAGTCATTTTTCTTATTGAACCTGTAATAAATCACTATTCTATTCATCGATACATTAGTGTTAGTGCGATTGAGAGATTCCATTACGACGTTTTTGCATATCGATCATTATTTTATTAGAACCCTCCCTCCCTTACTTCCCTTTACTTCCACTAATAGTTTTGTGTAATACGAAAATAATATTTTATCCGTCTCTAAAATGGATATTTATGAAGACAAATCTGTTTTTATTAACATGATCGATTGGCATTGGTTTGTATCTATTTTGTGCTTGGATAAGCTTTTTTTTAAGCTGTTATGGCGCAGTGGCTCAAGCGTGTGACTGTAAACGTGAAGGTTGAGTTGAGTTGAGTTCGATCTTCACTCAGGGTTGACTCACGTTGAATCTTCACTCAGGTTGAGTTGAGTTGAGTTCGATCTTCACTTATTATTTATTAATATTTTTATTTATTCGATCTAAAAAAACAAACAAAACTCCGACAATGTAACACGGTGTTAAGTTCCATTAAAATGCAAAATCTGGAAAAAAATTGTGAGATTAAAAGTTTCTTAGGGCTTTCTTTAGTAGTTCTAAGTATTTTACATAAAATCTTTTATTAAAATAAGTTTCTTATAAAATATAAAGCCTTAATTAGTATAAGAGCAAGTTAAACTAACCGCGGACTTCATCTCAAGGATGCTGTAACAAATTTAAAGACTTTTACGGTTAGACTAGATCATATTATAAAGATTTTTTTTAATATCTATATACTTAGAAACGTTCTCTTGTTATAGCTTCATGCCGTATCCCGCAAGTAACAGCGAAGGCAGGGGGAACCTAGTGTTAAATCTCTCCATTCCGTACTTTCCGCCTAATTTTTCGAGGCATTTGCCCGTTGAGTGGCGGATAAAATTAGCACATTAATAAATAACAATTAATTTCCCCAAGTGGGGATCGAAGCTACGACCGTTGCGTTACAGTCACCCTTAAACCCCTGCGCCTCAAAAGATTTCCCACCTACAAAATTTACATAAAGGTAGGTAGATGTATGTATACTGTAGATAGGTAAAACCATGTGAAAGAGGCTTAGGCGCGCTCTGTTTACGACACGCCATGAATATTGAAAAGAAACTTGATTGAACATAACTTTTACAGCCATTTTACTGACAAACTTGAGATTTTTGCTATATTTGTTTTCTATCCAATAAGATGTGAGTGTTCTTGTAGCTCAGTGCATGTATAAGTAGGTTTGTAGAAGAAGGCTATAGATTCAATAAAATAGCCCAAATATTTTTATTTAAAAGTGGAGGTACATCTCTATAAAAACTTTTTAAAAAACAAAAAGTAATAAGTCAATAGGAAAAACAAAAAAGGGACACGTACTTAAGAAATCTTTAGTATGTTTTATTTTGTCTCATAAATTAAAGACATGACGGTTTTGGATTCAATTCCTAACTGAGGAAACAATTATTTTTCATCTCTTCGCTTTGGTAAGTAGACAAAGAGCGGCGTTGTGTTCCGATTCCTATCCCGCTACAGGGATACAGCGTGAAGCTCCTTATTGTATTCAAAAGTGAAACGGTATTAAATACTTAACATTTCCACAAAATGCATGCAATTATCGTTATCCGAGTAAGAGTATGAACGTAAATGCATCAAAGGATAGCTAAATTACACTGCAGTTTAAACAACCTATATATTGCTTAACTAAAGCTTTGTAATTCAAAAATATGGTTATAAATAGAAATTAAGGAATTTAGAAATGGCAGACAGTATAGTTTTGAAGGATTTAAATAAAACATGCCTCTGCCTTTTCTGGATAGCAGGGTAAGCAGCGATAGTGTTAGTGTAAAACCACTATTTATAAAAAACTTAGTCACTCTCCGCAAAATGTTTCTAGAATTCATCGAAAAGTGCCTAATAATATTTAAAAACTACAAAACAATTGATATTAAAAGAATAACCAATCGTCTTCCTCAATGTCATTTCTACAAGCTACATATGTTCTTAGATGTATACTTTTGCCAGAACTGAGGTATATTCGAATTTATTGCAGTATTTTGCATGTCTGAGTGCAAATATAAAGAGAGTGCGAAAAGCTACGCGTTTAACATATTTATATGGATTACAGATTGGTTTTAAGCTTTATATACCGTACCGTTCTTTTGAGATTATGAAGAGACAGGGTTTTTGTTTTGCTGGGTTTTAAAATTTATTGTTTCCAAGTAAGAGAATAGTAATTTAAGTTTTCTTTCAACTTTACGTTTTACCCTATATATCGAAGAGAAGATCTATGCCTCTGAGGGATCTTAGTGTCGATTGGAGTCATCGTGTGTTGAGTGCAACGCAACTCAAAGCTGTGATTTGCCTTTAAGAATATTTACTAAATTATTTCATCGAGTGGAAATCGAACCCATAACCTGACGCGTTTACAGTCACACCCTCGCGCCATGACTGGCCTCGATCTAACCTAATTCTGTTTCTACTTAACTTTTCAATTGTAGCTCTTATAATAACCATCTAAAAATCGATATTCCACATACATTTATAATCGTAATGTAAATAAAAAATCGGGAGTGACAATTTACTACGAACAATGCATGCGGCGTCATGCCTGTGACAGTACTAGTAGTTTCATATTAACCCAAAACGGTCCTTCGAGCCTGACTCTTATTACCATCACATAGAATTCTAAACGCAAAATCATTTATTGTTACAGGAATATAATAAGAAAATATAGGCAAATAGATACGTGAGCAATTTGAGATTACACCTGAGTTAAAGTAACTGTAGTAATTTGTATAATACTAATATTGTTCGTTGTACGTAAGACTGGTCAGAGCCAAAACTAAGTGGGGAAATTCGACGCAAACGTGCTAGAATCGTTTATGGATAAACAAGTATTTTGATATTAACGTCGATTTTGTGGATAATGAATTCAGTGCACTGTTGAGCAAAATATCATAAAGCTGAAGAATTTGTTAGGTTGTATGCTCTAATCTCGGTAACTATCCTGAGGCCTGACGTGGCGTAGGGGCCCAAGCGTGCAACTGTAAACAAGACGGGTTGTAGGTGCATTTCTACGCCGAGGAAATGAAATATTTAATATTTTCATTTCCTTGCTATAATAACGAGTTCAAAAGTGAGGCGAGTTCCACCACTACACCTAACGCCTGCAGAATTCGGAGGAAAGTGGAGAACGGAAGTGTCTTGATGAGAACAGAGTGCTTTAACTCTAGGTTCCCAGGTTCCCCTTCGTACATACAACGTGAAGCTAAAAAAATATATTTAAATCATCATAAGCTAGGCATATGACGGGTACCTACTTAGTACTAACTTCTAGCAGCTGCATCGTCCGCGTGGTCAAATGGAAATAACCACTCATTGTGTATGACACATGACATATTCTAAGAGTCCGAGGCAACTCTGAGCGCTTACATCAAATAAATGAACTTGATGGAATTATCCATAGCAAAAAAAAAATAATTTAAGTCAACAGTTCCTGGGATTAATGCATTCAACCAAACAAACTCTTCAGTTTTATAATATTAGTACCTATAGATATAATAAACTCAAAAGCTCTCAAAGTTGAACCATTTATTTCTTCTACGCCGCAATAATTATGCTTATTTAAATTAAACAACACTAGTTTATCATCCATTGTGTGGAGCGACTAGCATACTGCTATCTAATAATAATATAAATTATGTCTGTACATTTGTTTAGATTCTACTACAACGAGGACAAATTATGAATTGTATTATGTTTTTTTTATCTTTTATTTTATAACTATAGTTGTTAGTAAAATATAGTAGTAGTTTATTTTTAAATGAGTTATGAAATAAATATGATAAATATGATTTTTTTTTTGTTTCACTCGTTTTCCCGCTTAGCAAGATAGGGAGAGGCAGCCTAGTTAGACATTGCATGTTGAGTAACTTAACGCCGCGCCTTGTTTTGTTATCAGATAACAATAGCCAAAGAAATAAAAATGTGAAAATCGAACGAACGTTTACAGTCAAGCTATGTCACACTGAGCCATGTTCTTTTTTCATGGAAATACAACAACTAAGAGTTAAGAGAGAAGGCGGAGAGAACCTAGTGTCAAGATACATTCATACAAAGTCCGGTATATTAGTTAGTATGTTAACAGTTCGTTAAAATAACAGGTGCTTACCGTACAGCCTCAGGGTGAGTATAGGATATCTTGGTAGGAACGACTGAAATATCGATATAGTGGTAATAATAAGCATTAGGTATTCTGGTTGTATTCGCTCCGGGGTCTACGCCGCAGGTAGGGAGTTCGATTTTAATGGGGAGTTTAACTTTTGTTGCTTATAAGTAACTGTTCCTGACATGTTGCAAAAAAATATAAACATATTAAAATTCTGTGATCATGCTAATTTTATATATTTTTTTATTTACTCTGTAACCTACTTATAGCAGGGTAGGCAGAAAGAGCCTAGTGTTAAGACTCTCGGTTCTCTACTTTCCGTCCAGTTTTGGGTTGTT
This sequence comes from Heliconius nattereri, assembly GCA_013403645.1. Classification (NCBI taxonomy): domain Eukaryota; kingdom Metazoa; phylum Arthropoda; class Insecta; order Lepidoptera; family Nymphalidae; genus Heliconius; species Heliconius nattereri. The sequence goes on along the minus strand of JAAIXI010000219.1, from coordinate 6,792,103 downwards.
AGATGGTTAAATTTACCCTTACAGTTTACGTGTTTAATACGATAGATTTACAATAATTTTAAAAAATAGCTTCACGCTGTACAAAGATACCTCAAATATCAATCATCCCACAAATAGAAATCGAACTCACAACTACCACATTACCACACACAGCCGTCCATTGACCACTAGAATAGCAAATAAGGCAATTACAGTACATAAATAGACGTCCATTTAATGTGGACTATTTTTAGTGTAGCAACATCGACGTAATGAGTCAATAGGGCTCACGGCCTTAATTGACGGGACTTGAGACTTTGAATCGTAAATTGATTTTTTTTTATGATTACGAGCTATTTTTAACCGACTGCAATAAAAATGGGTTGTCAGTTTGACATGTACTTTTGTGTGTTATATTTTTGGTTTTGAATGTATAATGTTGGAGATCCTCGATTTAGATTTAAGAGGACGTGTGCTGAATTTTGTAAGTACTCGTATATGTATGTTTTTTGTTTTGATTGTAGAAAAAAACAACTTCACTCTATTAGAACTGGATAAGTTCTGATCTTGTCCGTATAACATTAATTTTTCATATTTAACAGTCCAAATAGACACAAAACAAAAAAAATCGAACCAACAAGCTTCCCATTATAAACTCCTAATTAAAAACTATTCTATTCTACAATATTAAGCTAAAACCCACTATTAAAATCACCGCCCATCCATTCTGGGTTTACTAAGAAACATTTGTACTAATTCGTTGCAATAAAGCAACTCGTAATTACAGCACTTGATAGAGGACAGTAGAGCGAGCACGCGACTTTTTGCATTTATTCTATGTGAAAAAAAAAAAATAGCTCGTCGTGCTGCGGTTCGAGTACCACTCGGGAGAATAAATTACTATTTATTGATATTTTAATTTCCTTGCTCTGGTGCGCGGCGTTAAGACCCGCCACTCAACACGCAATGCCTGGAACATTCGGCGGAAAGTAGTGAACGGATTGTTATCTCTGCCTACCATCGTAAAATAAGAAAAAACTGGGTAAAAGCGCATGGTCACTACGTCTACAACGCCACAAAAAACGTATAAAAACATAGGACATTCCTTTGTCAAGTAGAGTTAAAAGTTAGTTCTTATCAAAACTAGTATTTCATATAATATGTAGTAAACGATAGACAGGTGATCCTATAACACACGTTTTATTTATTAATTTCTTATTTTACTTTATATTGTATGAGATACGATCTTATAATAACTGAAAGCAAATTGTTTTTTTTATGGAACTGACAGCACTGACATTTAAATATTAAAAGTTACGTGATAAATACTGATTGAATAAAGTTTACATTATTTGTTTAGATAGGTTCCCAGGTTCCATTTGCCTACTCTGAATCTAATCTTACATTGCAAGTAAAAACATATGTATGTTTATACTTGCTGTACCACTTATATAATATATAGTATATTAGTTTACAGTTCTAAAGGGGTTGTATCTGGCAGAGATCCAAAACTATAATCCAATACTAGGTATGGCTTTAAACCAATTGAAAACTCATAATTTACCTCTAAAGTATATTGTTACGATATATTTCTTAGTTGAAAGACATTTTGGTAAACAATTTTGTTTGAAATTGTTTTATAAACGTCTAATATTGAGTATAGTAAATGCTTATTATGGATTAGATTCCCCTCCGGATGAAATAGTTTCATTTCCACGCTCTGGTAACTAGGCAAGGCGCGGCGTTATGTTCCGCCATTCATTGTACAACTAGGCGGTGCGTGAAGAACGAAATGTATTAGCCTTAGGTTCCCTCTGCCCATATTGCTTCGCCACACAAACGTGAAACGGCCTACGATACGACATGGGTTCAAAAAGTGCATCTATCTCCAACTTAAAGGCCGGCTAAGCAGGATCTCTTCAAGAGTTATACGAGGTCCATCAGGTGACCAGTAACCCTCGTGTTCCTTGTCGTTTTCATAAATAAAAAAAACGTATCTTCTCATACAAACTAAGAAGATGTTCCTTTCATAATTCCCTTACAATTATACTAATTGTACAGGTCTTACTAAGTAACTGCAGACCGCAATTACATGACGCCAGGTGACAAGTGTGGAGGGTGGAGTGTCTGCGGTTTGTTTAACCTTTTTTATATTATGGACTTATGAAAGAGCTTTTCTGTCTAACTTTTTAGCTTTCTTAGCCTTTTTTCGCTTTTTATACTTTTCATACTTTTTTTTAAAATCTAACTTTGAAAAAATGGAAGTTTGCAGTTTAATACATATGTATGTGATGTTGTTAGCTTGTATGAATAATATTTGATGATAATATGAGATGAATTTGTATGATGATCTATTTAGACTTTCAATCAATTTGCACAAATTTCTCGGCAATTATAAATTATATTGGGAAGACCCTTTTAGAATTAAAACTAAAGAAAAGACTTTTCCCCGCATAGCACCAATTATCGAGAAAATACATGTAACACCCTGCTTCGTGTTGTTCAAAGTAAGGAAATTAAAACGATTTATGGTTACGAATGGGAATCGAACCTAAGCCACTGACCACTGACTGGCTGATCCCACAACCTATCTTTTTAACTTCAAAAGACATTATTTAAATATCCTTTTATATATAACTACTTGACCGTAAAAAAACTAGAAATCATCTATTGTATAGAAGTAGACATCTGTGGATGCTAGTTTTAATAATGCGATTGTCATTCACTCGAATGAATGTGAACCTGTTCTTTTCAAGTCGTTAGACCACTTTGGGCTTTTAATACATAGATTATGGAATTATTATGATAATCCTAGTATTATTTAGTGGAGCGTTTGCTTTTTGCTTGGTTTGGTACTGGGTTCGATGCCCACTCATTGTAATCTATAAATAGATACAAGCCGTTAAGTTCCACCACTCAACGTACAATATCTCAAAAATTACGCGAAAAGTGGAAAATGAAGTCCATCTGCATTCATGCTAAGTGCGGGATAGGTATAATAAAAGAAAATCATTCCTCCGAATGGGAATCGAACCCACAATCGTCGTACTTACAAGAACACGCTGTGCCGCTGAAAAGCAAAACAAGTTTTTATGCAATCTCAACAGCTACTAAAGTTATAGAATATTTCAATCAAAAAACACTACGCTTCGTGATTAGAAATAAATGTACTTCTTCTCGGTATCATTTGTGACATAGGTACTACTTTTTCTTATACTTTGCCGTTATTTTAATTTTTATTCGCAATCGTTCCTTATGTGATGGTTGGGAAACTGACTTTACGCTACTGATATATGAGTAGGTTCAAATTCTAGTAACATGTAATAAGTTAATATAATCGCTTAGAATTATCAATTGGCCAGAGAGAATGCTATTTATTAAATATTTTTGACATTTTTAAATTTTCTGAAAAAAATATATATATGCTTTTTAAAACATAGTTTTCTTTCAAAACATTAGTATAATTTAATTGTAATACAATACTGAGTTTTAGCGGGTGAAGTCGCGTGTGGGTTGTTAGTATATCGTACACATCTCTCATTACTGTTTTTACAATTACAATTTTTGAATAAAGTATAGTTTTTTTATAAATATGAAAATAAATAAGCTTTCAATATAAAAAGCTTCTCAAAAGCTTACATTTCTTTACATTATTACTACTTAGCGTTAATTTGTTAAAAGGTTTAAAATGACAACAGTATCAAAAGTGGCATCAGGTAGCGTAAAGTGAAAGTTAAGCGATACGGTGGATGAGTCACAGTTATTAAAACTATATGATAAACTAGCGACCCGCTCGCGGCTTCGCCTGCTTGAACTGCATAATTATTAATTTACTAATATAAACTAATAAAAGAATTCCCTCAAGTGTATAATAATACAATTGGGGGAATTAATTATTATTTACTATTATTTGTATTTATTCGCTCTAGCACAAAGGCAAAAGCCCATTAAGTCAAGTCCGCCATTTAACACACAATGCCTTTAGAATTCTGTGGAAATTGGAAAGTTTCATCCAATTCAATGAGCTGTTCTGAGATTAGCGTGAACAAACGCACAGACAAACAAACAAAAAAATAAAAAAAAACATTTTTTGTTGTATTACCTTACGTTACGACACCAATATTTTTTTCTTATACATGTTCCATGTACAGACACTTCCTTACTGATTCCTTAAGATTTCATAATAAGTATACATAAGTATAATAAAACTGAGTGGTTAAGATTTCTTTTATTTCTCAAAATAATTTTACAATTTAAAAAAATGAACTAGCTTCCCGGTTTTTCCCTCACAGCAGAATAGGCAAAGAGTCTATTCTTAAGACACCGTCCAATTTTGCTTTTCTTTCTCCAAATTTGGTAAAATAACAAAAAGAGTGACATAACTAAACGCCGCGACACAACCATTACGAAACAAATCAAAAAATCTTCGACATCTCACTAAAAACTGACCCAACAACTGTATGAGTCAGTCACAATTATTCATGCGCGCGCGCCGCTATCGGTCCGTGTGTATGTATACCTAGCTATCGTATACAGGTGACTCACGTTACGCTTTGTTTACTTTCATAGTTTTTTTCATTGCTTTAGCTTTAAATGTTGGTATTTTAGTGCAGCTACTATTGCATTTATTGCATTTATTATGCCTTCATGATTATAACTTGATAGGATAATTACAATGATTTGCATTTAATATTATGTTTGTTAACGTGGCGTCCTGGAATAGTGGTTGACTGCAAATGTGAATGGTTGTGAGTTATATTCATATTTGTTAGAATGTTAGGATTAATATAGAGTATAATAAATAAAGGGAAGACATAGGGATCCTGAGAATCTAATGTTAAGACGCTCCCATTATGACACTCCCGTGACCAGAGCTAGTGAATGAAAATATTAAATATTTCCGAACCCCGAGCGGGATTCGAACCCAAAACTATAGCCTACAGTCGCACACTTGTACCTACACCACGAATGCTTTATCTAGATTATGTTATAATCAAAACAGAAATGACATAAACCTGAGCAACCCAAACCGTAAACAATCCGGCAGTATGTTCAGATAAATAAAGTAAATTGCACTATTCTAATATGCAATAATTTAGTTTTAATATAGCCGTGTTAATTTTGCATAAAATATTTAACAAACTAAATTTATATATAATACACGTAAACGGGTTATAGTTAGGCCGCGATCGGCAAATTGTGAAACACTTTTAGAGTGTACGATACGATTTATTTATATGTTGATACCTACAAATGAAACATCAGCTTCACGCTCTATCCCGCTTATATACAGAGGGTATTGAATATTGACAGGGATTATGCCATATAGGCAGAGGGAAACGAAAAAAACACTCCGTTTGCCACTTTCTTTTTTTTTATTTTATTTTGATTGCAAGACATTGGGTGTTGAGGGGCGAAATACTTATTTTCTTCGAATGGGAATCGAATCCATAACCGTCGTGACTACCATCAAGCACCACGACGCTCTCGACTCTTTTATATTTTTTCATTATAACATATAATTTTACAGGAAGAGTGAAAAAAACAGAGACCCAAACTGCAGCTGTGGCATAATATACGTATATTGTTTTATTTATTTCAATCAACCTGCAATAGTTACTGAGATTAGAACATTCATCCAAACAAATACATATTTTATAATATTAAATATGAATACCCTTTTAACTCTGATATCGTTTGCTCTAAAGTATTTTAAAACCAGTTTTTATTAGCACAGCGGCCAGGAGGGCGCGACATTGCTCCGTTCTAAAGTTCGTGACTGTGGTATACAGTTTAGTTCCTATATGCGTCCTTATTTAATAACATTTTAATATATACAAATAATATATATTTATATTGTGATGTAAGTTGTTTCATAATAATTGTTTGTTTTCTATAGAACTGTATGATACGTGGCAGTGTCAACACACAATCCCTCCAGTGTTCGGCGGAAAGTGGAGAATTGAAATGTCTTAATAGGAATGGAGTATCTTAACACTAGGTTCCCAGGCTCCCTCTGCTTGCCATGTGAGAGATATATCTCGCACATAGTGTGAAGCTAAAAAATCCAATAATCCAATATAAAAAGCCTTATTAAAATGGGACGCGATAGCTCTACGTTTGATCTTTACATGGGAAAATGATTAAGATTAAATTATTATCCTTTCCCCGCTCTACCTATACATGTTGTCAAAACACTAGGTTTTCTTCGGCCACTCAACACGTAATTTAATGTAATAGGGTAGAAAGTGGGACACTAACACTAATTACTTACTTATGTAGCTTCATGCTGTATCCCTTGGCGAGGTTGTCAGAGAGAACGGACCGCCAAACGCTACAGTCTCTGCATACCTCCTCCACCTAGTGCTCTGCCCGATGCTCTTTGGCAGGTCCTCAAGCTGTTTCACATGACCTTCCTCCAGTATCTTTGATAGACTTTCTCTGCCAGGTTATACGGGAATAAGCGTGAATCTTGCAAGATTACAAATAAAAACATTTAACTATCTCTCATTTTCAACAAATAAAAAAGGGTTAACTTTGTATTTGACGAAGGATAGAGTCATCCGAGAGATTTTGTTTCTAAGAAGACATGCTACAGCCAGAGCTAATTTAGATGTGTATCGTATTTTTTTATTCAATAGCCTCAAAAGAGTCGTGACGAGATATGTTCTCACATACATACATATGTTAATATTAAAAACGATTTAATCTAGTTTAAATTAATAAGATGTTTTAGACATTTAAATATGAGATAATTAGGTGATTTACCTAGACATTTAAGAGAGTCACAACTGATCTGAATGATGCGAAGATAGTGAGTTCAATTGCCACTTGTGGGAATGAATTATTATTTTCCTCGTTGTAATAGTAGCGTTAAGTTCCGCCGCTCAACGCATTATTTGACGGCAAGTTAGGAACGGAGTGTTTTACTGCTAGGTTCCATCTGCCTATCCTGCTTAATTTGGGATACAGTTTGAAATATATAATTGATGACATTAGTATTTATTGTTATAGCGGCCACAGTTACATTATTTGTAAAGTTAAATTAAATAAAAATACTATCTAACCATTATGGTAACGTAAGAGGTAACGTTCCTCACCGTCAAGAGGTTAACGAGGCCCAGGGGGGTGATATCACACTGTTAACGAGGTATTAGTAGGTTCCAATCCCCAAATTTCATTTCACCACCACCTTGACCATCAGTCCGTTACTTAGCTAGTAAAGTCTGCAATCCAGGTTGAAAACGGAGAACAAAGTGAAATTCTACAAACGAAAATTCTTTTTTATCCCGCTAAATGCGTGATAAAGCGTGCATCTAAATAAAACGGTTATAATAATTCATGTTCGAACTTGTATTACCAAATCACTTGTCATAGTTTCTTTTGATATAAAAAGAGAATAAGAAAACTGTTTCGTCCTTTGTGGATCAATTTAAGTCAAACATCGATTGACTTCAAAGGAGTTGCGGCCCCGGAAATTGAATCGGTAAACGTAAATATATATAAATATTTGGGTGAAAAAATGAATAGATGAATCGTTAGAAACTTACCTTTGAAAATTGTGTTTATCTAAACTTATATTTACATTTGGTTTGAAATTGGCAATGGTTTTATAAGACATTAGTCTGATAGAGTATTTTTTTCAGCTTTAACTGTATTTACATGTTAGACAAATCGAGAGGTAGGGAAACTAGTGTTAAGACACTCCATTTCCATTAACACTACCGTTCCCCACTTTCCGCCGACTTCTCGAAGCATTGCAGTGCAGTGTTCAAACTGATTATACACAATAGAAGACGAAAACGATAACGTTAAACCAAGTTTAAACTTGTTTTTAAAAATAGCAAAATGTACTCAGAAATCTGTATAATTTAAAATACAACGGACAATTCCCCCGCTATACGAGGTGCTTTTTTATCAAGTTTTACCATAAAAGGCCAAGCCCAAAAAAACCAAAAGAACCACATCCAAAATTCAAAACTAAAGTAAGAAAACTAGTTTAGAACACAAATATAAATATTCCAAAGCATAAAAACTAAGCTATAATATCTTACATCGTCAAAATAAATCTACTGTACGCAGTACGTCCTCTTGCCCTTTCGAGAGTACAACTTAGAAGCACCTCAACCTATGGAAAAACGATCTTATACCTCTAGGATAAGTGTTAAAATGATGGAATTATATATAGGAGAGGTGGTAACCGGTTTAGTAAGAGCTTGCCACCGAACTACGCATCATTGTGCCAGCCTATTGCTTTAAGTTGTTTTGTATTTTAAATGGTTACAATATTATTTTCTGTTTATGTTAATATTGTTTCTGTGAAATTGATTTTGAATTATTTAAATGCAATGGGATGCCCTCGAGACTCAGCGACTGTGTTCGACTGTAAACAGGACTGTGCTGGGTTTGATTCCCTTACGGATTAATTAATTAATTAATTACTCGCTCTGGTAATACGACAGAGCGCGGCGTTGATTTACGCCATTCAAACTAACATAGCGAATGTTTTATAAGTTAAAAGGAAAAAATAAATATTTCTTTATAATATTTCAAGAAAGAATCACTTAACTATACATTTAGTTTTCAACATAATGAAGTAACATGCTGTTAGACACCCGCCTACTTAGCATGTAATTAAAATAATTACTGTACATTATATATACGATATGGGTGGTTCTGTTATAGTCGAGATTCTTTTTAAGATTAACAGTTTTGATAAACAGATACAAGTACGTTTACAATTGAAAAATTAAAGATTTTTAATGAAATTATAGAGATACATGAGGCCAGCCGTGGCGCAGGGGCACAGAGTGTGACTGTACACACGACTGTTTCTAGATTCCCAGTCGTGTTTAATATTTACATTTTTTTTGCTCTATTCGAGGCAAAGCGTGGCGTTAAGTTTCGCCACTCAATACGTAATGTCTCCAACATTCGCCGGAAACATGGGAGTGGAGTGTTTTAGCACTAGGCTCTCTCTGTCAACCGTGCTGTGTGCGGAATACAGCGTGGCGCTAAAAAAAATATATACACACCTTGGAAATAAAATCCTCGCATCATTTAAGTTCAAAAGTATGATTTTCACTAATTAATAACTGTTATTCTGTACATAATTGATAGATATTAAAAAAAAGTCCAGCTAAGTCTAGAGCCAGTTCGTTCAGGTCTGAGTCAGTAACTTTCTATTCTCTTCTTTGGTTATGTCGTTTCGAACGTGTCAGCTAAGCACAAATCACTTCACCAATGTCTCTTTCTGGTAGACTAGCCGTAGCGTTGAGTTACGCCACGTAACACGCCATGTCTAAAAGTGGGAAAGGGAGTGTGTTAACACTAGTTAGGCAGGAACCGCCAGCTCTATTATACGGATAAAACATGAATCTGCATCGCATACATATACAAAGAAAATTCGATTAATCCTCGCTCCGACCACAACCAAATTTCAAATAGTTTGTCCAAACACCTAACCCAATTATGTAACAACGTGCACATAAAATAATTGAATCCGCGACCCGCCTGGTTGTGAAGGCGTACGGGCTATAGACTATAGACTATACGTCCTTTGTGCTAGTCCAGCCTCGGGGGGCAACAGTAATGCATATCAGATAACGGAGTGCCTGGTCAATAATTGGAAAAGCATGTACTTTGCACTGCTGGAGGGCTACATTTGAGTTACAATCGATGTGCAAAAGGAAATCTTTTGGGCAGGTGTTTCTGAAATCTGTGTTTTTGTTTTGTTTTTAGTATTGTTTTTGTAAAGGTAATTATATTAAATATAAATTCGATTCTTGATTTTTTTTTGGGAATTATTGAACCGATCTTAAATATTTGAAATGATATAATCTCAATAATATTTTTATAGTGGAAAACCCAAGGAGCCTAGTGTTAAGACACTCTAGTACTCGAGAAAATTTTCGAGACATTCACGTGTTGAATGACAAAGTTCGCCTACCAGACAGAGCGAGAAAATGAAAATATGTAAGTTCATATCTCCGGGTGAAAATGAAACAAATTATTCTTATAAAGTTCAAAGCCTGGTGGTAAAATACAATAGCTTTTTCCAAAATCCAACTCGTAATTTCTAAATAAGATGAAATTGATGAACAAAATTATTTGTTACAAAGTTATTGCTAACTTCGCGGTTAAATACCACCACTCAACACGTCTGTATAATTGGGTAGAACTTGCAAAACAGAATGTCTACGTATCAACAATTATACGAATCATCCAACAGAAACATTAACGTTCTATAAAACAAGTAGTACCAAACAGAAACTTGAAGAAAATTTCAAATAATCTGCAAGCTTCATGTGGTACTAAAAGCTCGGCTCCAACTCCAGCAGAAGTTGCTCCACAGTACACTACACTACAGTACAGTACACTTGTTACAATACGAAATAAAAATATTTCAGCTTCAGCAAATTTCACTTGAAACATTTTTCTATTTTCATATTACAGTCGGAAATTTTGTACGGTCAGCATGAAAATATAGCTGTGTATGTATAGGCCCTTGTATACTACAGGCAGTAGACTATGAATCTAGTATTAAGAAACTCTGTCCCTATTAAGACACTTCCGAAATCCATCCACTATGTCTTAGTCTATTGGCGTAGGCAAGTCGTGAGTTCGATTTTCAGTCGAGGGAATAATTTACTTTCATTACCTCGCTCTGATAAAATAACAGCTTATACGTTGAAATGGAGACACTCGTTCTTCAAAGTTTAAGTTATCATAGGTAACTTACTCAAAGCTATTGCCCAATAACAAATAAGTTTTACGATGAAGCAACCAAAAAGCAGTGAAAGCTTATATAAGTTAACAATATGTCATCGAAAGCTTAGCTTAGAGCTTCTGTGTAGATAACCGGCTACAGTGGAGACGTCGCTTCTCAATTTGAGTGCATAGAGTAATACATGTAGATATGATAATGTACTCGTATTAAAAGGATTTTCTTTTTCAACAGTTAAGTAAGAAAAAAGATATCGCAAAAAACTCATAAACAATTCATATGGTACTTCCGATTGACTTAGAATTATAAAATTTGCAAGTTAGCATCTACAGGTAGTACTAGTTCAGGAAAAATTTAGACTATACATTTGTGGTTAAATCCTAAAAAGTAATAGCGTGAAAAGGGAGGGGAGGTATCAGAGAAAAGGCTCTCTAAGGTAGGCTTTAATTTCAGAAAAAGCTCGGGACCCCCAATTTTTGTTCGTAATCCTCGGTGGGTAAGCCTGATTCGCGCTTGTCCGGTTATTTTAATAAACTAAACTGTAGAACTCGCAACCTTCGCCAGGCCACACTCGTTAAAAATATATCAAGACGGCGCCAATACTAAACTACATTAAATTAACATGTGAAATTAGGCAAATCTGTTATTTTCTTCATTGACCGAATTGGTATCGGTTTAAAACAAATTATAAGACTTCGGCGTTAAAACGTCTATTAACCTATTTTATTTGAAAGTTACGTTCGTTATCGACTACGGAAAGGCCAAATATATTATAGCTTCTATTTACATAGGTATAAGGTTCAAATCTGCATTGAAAAGGGGCGCCGTTAGTGCAACTTCTTGAAGTGTTTTTTATTGTCCGAAGTCAACTACTAAAGTTAAATTTTGATAAGTTTTAAAGGTCATTTGCTTTGGATAAGTATAAATATTTTCTTTATGTTACATAAACAATGAATCATTTTCATTTCTCTGTTCTGACAAGATAAAATTTGTTATCTGGAGAGCTATGTGGAGAATGTCTTAACGGGTATTAGGTTTTTTCTGACTTGAGGTTAATTAATGTTGCTAGCTCCATTGGCCTTTTCAGCGACATCGGTCGGGTAGAAAAGAAGGTGCTCTGTCGCTGAGAAAATGCAACTACTACGTGGCTTCTTGAGAGAATGTCAATGGCGGTAAGGATGTCCCCTACGGGACACGAACCTCGACTTGTGGCCGTTGATCCGGATGAGCTGAAGCATAAAAAAAATACGGCAGTTTTTACAATTATCGTTAAATATTAAAGCACAACGATTAGTCCGGTTAATCGATTGTATACTGTTATATTAAATGCATGGATATGAAACCTTTAACTGTTATGATATTGTCATAAACTCATAATAAATAATATTATTTTTTTGTATATTTATTTAAATATGTATTCTTCTATGACTCATCTGAGGGTTTACCCGAACGATATCTATCATTTCATGGTAACTTCACCTAGGGACTAATTTAAGGGATATTATACCCTCAATATGATAGTTGATTTAAAATAACCCTTTTTAACTTGTTAATTGACTAGTCATAATAATGCCCGTTTACCCTTGTTAAGCGTGATTATAAATATTTTCATCATGGTTCTGTATATATTACCTAATACGGAAGTATTTACTCGTTTCAGTTTCGCCACCCAATACGTGGAATTCGGCGGAAAGTGCTAAGTGAAATTGTCTTTAAGGTAACGAAATGGCTTAACACTAGGTTCCCAGGTTCCCTCTGCAAAAGTATCTAAAAGGAACTGATATAGTTGTTGGTTCTATTCATACTCGAAGACATAAATTATTTTCATTTTCATTTTAGAATCGCCACTCAACACAATGCCAAAGAGGGGAACGGAGTGTTTTAATAATAAGTTCCCTCTAACCCGCTACGCGGGCAAAAGCGTGAAGATATAAAGTTAATATTCTCCAGAACTTTTGTTAAGATCGTATCTTGTATGAGAATCATTAAGTTACACTATGAAATAGTAAAATTATGCAAATTGAAAATTAAAAAGTTAACAGCTGTTTAATGTATGTAATAAGTATTCTTAAATTAATTACATATAATAATAAAGGTGAGGATATTTTGGTGTTAATTTTTTTATTATGGCCGTTGTAGCTCAGTAGTACTGTTTCTGACTGTATGCGTGGCCATTGTGGGTTCGATTCCCACGCATAGAATGAGTTTTTGTACTTAACACGCTATGTCTAGAAAATAAAGTGGGAAATGCGGATAGGATTGTCAGCTATAAGCGGTATGAGCGTAAAGCTTAAAAAATTAACTATAATTGTTTAAATGTTTGTTGTTGATATCACTGGGTAGGCAGAGGGTACCAGTGAACCTAATGTTAAGAACCTTCGTTCCCATTAAGCCACTTTCGTCCCCATTTTCCACTGAATTCTGGAGGCAATGTTTGTTGAGTGGCGGAAGGAGAAGTTCCTTGTTCCACTCTTTGCAAAGTTAAACACCTACTATTTTACACAATTTCACACTTTAAAAAGAATTAATACAAACATTTTATTACCGAACTCTAATAAAAAGTAAATGTATGTAAATGAGTTACTTTTGAATGCAGGTGGTTAGTTCATGAGAAAGTGTACTTGTCCTTTGACAAACATACACACACTATTATAACCCTTAAATATTGTATTTTAAAGATTAGATTTCTTTCATAATATTTCAATTTAACTTTATAGTTGATCGATGTAGAGGAAGTTTAATATTATTTTCTATGTAATTAATTATGAATGAAATTTGTATGCGCTATAATGTTCTTTTTATAAAACTCGGTTTCTATCGCGAGCGGAGCGGACCCATTAAGGACTATTTTGAACTCGCAAGAGTAAACTGTATACTTATGGTTCCACCAAGGAGAGGACCGAGCAGAGAGAAAGGTGAAATGACCTCGCTCAGTTCTAGGCAGCGGAGTGAATTATTGCGCTGCGTTCAAATCTCGCTACGTTTAATTGTCTTATACAATTTCTAAATAAGTATTTCTCGTACCGAAATGTGGAAAAACACTAAGCATAAGAATGTTAAAAATATTTCTCGAACCTAGAATCGTTGATTTAACTGTCAAATACTATTCCGCCGTCCCACCACGGCTTCTCAACAAAATTACCTATGAATATCGCGTGACAAGGAAAGACGAGTGAAAAAATATGTGATATTTTTCAAAAACAGTACAACTAAAAGAAAACATTACATAATTGAATATGCAGATTTGGTTCCATATATTATAAGTTTTAAAGTGTAATGATCATTTAACTGGCTTCATGCTGTAGCCCTCAGTGCAGTCACAGGGAACTGGAGTGTTGCAATACTCAGTTCTCCACTTTCTCCATTTCTTCACGGGGCAGAACTTTATAACTCTAGCTTTCTCTTTCGTTTCTTTTCTTTTCTCACGCTATATCCTGCATATAGCAGGCAGCAGGAACCTAACGGTAAGACATTCCGTTTTCTACAAACAACCTAATTATTAAAATATTTATCTAGTTTCCAGAGCGAGGAAATGAAAAGAACTCATTCCCCAAGCGGGGATCGAACATACAACTGTCACGATTAAAGTCGCCGCTTAATTAAAGTACCTTTAACTTCCAAAATCCCAGCCAAGCGGCAAAACCGTCTATTTACACCTTATCCCTGATCTACTTAACGTATAATTAAAACAACCAGATTATATTATGCTAATTTTGATAGTGTTCAAGTGCGGAAAATCATTTACAAGTTATAAAATATGGCGTGACGCTGTTAGTTAATTATGCATGGGACTTCGGAGGGTTACCTGTTTCTTTCTATTTTCGTTTTAAATTTTGTACCTTTACTTTGAAGAATGAGGTTACTGGCGCGCGGTGGAATGTGTGACTGCTGGTATTATGATTCTAGGTTTGATTTCCACTCGGATGTATTTTATAAAATATTTTGATAAAATTGCAATATTTCAAAAGTTAAACTAAAGGTGTATTACTAAGTGTTGTCAATACAGATCTAATATTAAGATACTTTTTTTTTATTATTTTTTTTTGTATTTTAACAGCTACATCCACGGGCGCATAGTTGCCCGTGCCTTTTTTTATTAAATGAAAGTTATTTTAACGTGGCGTACTTAAATTTTGGGACAATTTAAACTGTACTTATATCTAGAGCTTATACTAGAGGGGTTGGATGAGACCCCTACCGACATTTTTTTTTTTTAAATGTTATTAACATATATAACTTATTTAATATATATTATTATAGTACATTATTATATATTAAGATACTGATTTACCTTTAAAAAATATTAAAATATAAAAAGAAATCAGCTTCACGCTGTATCCCGCACACAGCAGGGTAGGCAGAGGGAACCTAATATTAATACACTTTCAGCTGATTCTGTATGCATTGCATGTTGAGCGCTTTGCCTCGACACCAGAGCTGAATGGAAATATAAATGTAAATAAATATTTCACTTCCTCGAGTGGGGATCGAACCTACAACCATTACCCACTCACCCACTCCCTCACTCTCCCATCGCACTCACCCAATTACAGCGATCCACTTTAACACATCGCCTAATTTACAATTTAGATTTAGGTTTCGGTGTTTTTTTTTCGTCCATTGTTATAATTGTTTGGACCACGCGAGCCTCCGTAATGTTCTTACGAGTATCACTTCCGCTCTGGTCATTTGTTTATTTTTATTGGGGTATTTAATTTATTATGTTATACTAATTTAAAAATTAATTAATAAAATAATAAAAGTAAGTAATAATTAATTAATAAAAGAGTTTGTTCGGTTCAAATCGCTAGTCTCAGGAACTATTGGTTCGAATTAAAAAAATATTTGTACTGGATAGTCCTTTTACTAAGAAGTTTTTTCTCAGCTTCACTCTGTATCCCGCATGTAGCAGGGTAATCTAGTGTTAAGACTCTCTGTTTCCATATAGACACTTCCGGTCCCCACCGAATTCTACCCATTTGGAGGAAACATTCTACCCATCGTACTATAGAACTTACAATATCAAGATTATCTAACAAAGTTATGAAAGTAAACACGTAGAATATACACCTGCGTCGTAAGTACACACACTGAGAGGAGTGCCTCTCAGTGTCCTTTAGTAATCCTCTTAGATACAGCCCTCTCCTCTTAGGTCTAGTAAGATAGATCAGTACGATCGAAAGCTTAATGTTAAAGTTAAAAAGCTAAAGTTTAAATATTTAAATAAAACATGCACAAAAAATAGGTTTATCAATGTTTTTATTTATTTTAAGTGGTGAACGGAAGTGTCTCATTGGGAACGAAGTGTCTTATCATTAGGTTCCTAGGTTTCCTTTGTCTACCCTGCAGGATACAGCGTGTTGGTAAAAAAGGGGCCAACCAAGGGTTCCGTACATAAATTAGGAGCTCTCGAGCTTTTTATGAAATTCAAACTTAGCTTAGTGGTTCGCCGGAAAGTCCAAGAATGGAGGTGTTTTAATGGTAAAAAAGAGTGCTTTAACCCTAGACTCTCAGGTTCGCTTTGCTCCTGCTGATACTCTGACATGCCTGATTTGTGAAACTAAAAAAAAGAACATACAAGTCGACATATAAACAGCGTTGTCGAAAAACATAATTATTCAAAACAACATATTTCATATTTGTATTGTTCACGCAATTTTATTAATTATAATGACTTTATATATTTTTTTATTTCAACTCTAATGTATTGTTCTAGTCGATGACGTATCGTCCTACGCTAAAGCGGAAGTGAGATTGGATCTGGATCCGAATAATAGGCGAATAATTACATTATATACGTACTATGGAGGAACAGTTATGGTTGAAATGTGTTTTATCACGTTTTTCTGTCTATATATTGATAGTTTAGTGTAGAGTTTTGGCTATCTGTTGCGGAGAAAACGGAGAGAAATATATTACAATAAATATTTTTTTATTAGTTGAAAGTAAAAAAAATCTGTATTCCTTTCTTAGCTTCGCGCTAAATCCCGCACATAGCAGAGTAGGCAGAGGGAATCTGGGGATAGGACACTCCGTTCTCCATTTTCCGCCGATTTCTGGAGGTATTGCGTGTTGAGTGGAAAAAGTGAATAATAGGTCGATCTGTAGGAAACAGAGTGTCTTTACACTAGATTCCCTTTAAATTCCCTCCTATAAACAGAATACAACGTGAATCCATCGCATTACTATGAATTTAGTTAATATAAATCCTACAAACGGAGGCTAACGAACGGAATCATTACAAATTACTCCAATAGGAACGGACGCTGGTATCCATTAACTTCTATACAAATCTCAAAATCATTTGAAGGGATCCCTTTATGAATTACCAAAATTGAAATTACCGATTCCCTTTGAGAGTCCACGCTAATTATTTTGGCCATCAAGAAACACGAATAAAGTACCCGTAAAGTAGACGTTTTTGATGTATAATTAAAGGAGGTTATTTCGAAATATTTAGCGAATTATAGAAATGAATAGCGTTTCGTGTTCCCTTTTTCTTCTTGATGTAAATTATTTTTTGATGGCTTCGCAGGTTTTTAGGACGCACTTTTTT
This sequence comes from Heliconius nattereri, assembly GCA_013403645.1. Classification (NCBI taxonomy): domain Eukaryota; kingdom Metazoa; phylum Arthropoda; class Insecta; order Lepidoptera; family Nymphalidae; genus Heliconius; species Heliconius nattereri. Next base: position 6,774,842 of record JAAIXI010000219.1, on the reverse strand, counting down.
TTAATTTTAAGATTGAAGCTAGAGGCCACGTGGCGCACTGTGTGACTGTAAGCACTATGGTTGTAAGTTCGATATCCATATTTAAATTATCTCCAGTTCTGTTGGTAAACAAAGAGTGGCGTTGAGTTCCGCCTCTTGACGTATATAGCGTGTGTATTAGTAGTGTGTATACATTATGGATTCGACTCCCAGTCGGAAAAAAAAGGAATTAATTATTTTCTTGACCTCGTTCTAGTAACAATACAAATCGATACGTTAAGCTCCGAGAATCAATGTCTTAAAAAATTGGATGGACAATGGGGAGCGGAATACTGCTATATGCGGGTTACAGCGGAAAAGTAAAAAAAAGAAATAGGAACTGAGCCCACAACCCCCGCGCCTACAATACGACACGATCCTACTACTAAGCTTTCACTCTAGATAACCAAAATAAACAGTAAAACATACATTATTACAATTTCCATTGCTACGTAAATAAACACCGACACCTTACGTACGCCCTGCGTCCCGTGTCGCTTCCCTAAGACCTGGGTCAATATTTGGTGAGCTCACCTCATTCGTTGGAGTTGGAGATGGGTGGTGTATCGATATGGTTTGTTTGTTTTACGTTTAGATTTTTCTTGTAATTTTAAGAGATATAAGGATAGGCTTGTGACTACGGACTCTACGGCATAAGGAACATGGGAACCACATGCTAAGACACTCCGCTTCCCAGTTTCCGCTAAATTCTGGAGTTTGTATATACCAAATTTGAATAAAAATAATATATAAGGGCTTTTGAGAACTTCGTGGCGTAATGGAACAACGTTTTGACTGTAAACTCGATTGTTATGAATCCAATACTTGCACTAAAGTTTATATTTCAATAATTTCACATTTATCGATCTGAAAAACAAAGCACGGTCTTGAGCTCCACTACTTAACACATAATATCTGGAAAATTGAGCGGAAAGTGGAAAAGGAGTATCTTAATACTAAGTTTCCACTGTCCACGCTGCAATGCAAGGGGACATGGGTACCTGTTTTTTGTTACATCATTGTATAATACAAAATTGGACTATAATTACAAATTAGATAACTAAAACACTATTAAATACGTTTTAAGTAAAGAATCACTTAAAATCTAATTTCATTAGCACTCCAATTAATAAAATTTTGAGTTAATTATTTTTTTATTGTAGTTTAATAGGTTTTTTATCATTTAACTTTTTACAAATCCACATGAAATTATACTTTTTTAAGTATACCGTAAAAGAAAAGCAAAATAGCAAAGTAGGCGTAGGGAACTTGAGAACTATTACTGAGACACTCCTTTCCCACAATCACTTTCGTTCCCCGCTTTCTGTCAAATTCTGGAGGTCCTACATATCTAATGGAGAAACTCAACGCTGCTTATTATCTGAATTTGCGAGCGACGAAATGAAAAGTTTATTAATTCTTTCTCTAGAGTGGGAATCCAACCCACAATCTGTCGCACACTTGTGCCCCAGAGCCTCGACTGGCCTCAAGTACAACAAGCACTAGATAGCATAAAATAAACTAAATTAACTCAGTAAAATAATGAAAATGAATGAAATCATATAATAACTGTAATAAATGCGAAAGAATGTGTCAGATTTGCAGAAAATGTTCTGAAATTAAGGGATATTTCATTAAATAGCTTAGCAGGAAACAATATCGGGTACGGTTATACTACTGAAACTGTTGACTGGACAAACTTATGTATTCTTTATATGGTAAAAATATACAACTTGTCGCTAGTCGCTTCCCACTTTTATTATTATTTATTTCATACTTTATTACACCATAAAAAACTTAAGCACAAAACAAAAAAAAGAAAACTAACGTACATATAAATTAACTAACAATTAACACTTTTGTACGTTTAAATCTTTTAAAAAACGCAACTGATTTAAATGAATACTGACCACAAGTGTGAGTTCGATTCCCTATCGAGGAAAATAAATATTGGATATTTCCATTTCCGGGTATGGCAACAAGCAATGTCTCCAGAATCCGACTACAAGTTGGGGACTATAACGTCTAAATTTTCTCTGCCTACTCTGCAATGGGCAGGATACCGCAAAAAACTTATATAACGTAAATTAAACTATTAAAAATGACCTTGTTCGGGAATTAATCTATTACAGTAGAACTCCTTCCTACTTAAAGCACCAGTCAAATTTCAGCGCTCTTCGCCACGTTTTCCAGGTTCAGATAGAAAGAGATTCTTACACGGGTAGGCAGAGGAAATCTGGGCCCCTAGTGTTAAGACATTCGTTCCCACTGAAACACTTCCGCTTCCCAATTTCTGACGAATTTTCGAGGCATAATGGCAGACAAATGGCAGTATATTCCCGAACTCCAAACTTTGCCCAGTATTTGACTGTCAGTCGCCAGCACGCACCTTTCCCTAGTAATATCAGAGCAGATGTACTAATTAAGGGGACGAGGCGTGGGCGGGGTATTGTGACCTTCGATTAATGAACTAGGGGAAGTTTCGGGTGAACTGTACAAGGGAGGAGATGATGCGGTAGAATGATAATCTTGGAAAGGAATAAGCAAGTTTGTCTTGAAATTTTGCAGAGCGAGAAAATGAAAATATCACTTTCCCGAATGGGATTCGAACCTATAACTATTGTGTTTAAAATAAGCGATACGACCCTGGAGAGTAGATAACGTCGACACATTTAATGTGATATAATATAGCTCGTCCAGTCTAAATGAACCATCTAACACATAAATAATATTTCGATTTGAACCAGAAGTTCTTGAGATTAGCACGTTCAATATAATTTCATTATTTTTTTGTTTTCTTATTTATTAACTTCACACTGTATCCTACAATTAATAGAGTAGGCACAGGCTAATGTTAAGACATACCGTTCCCTTAAAGGCGCTTTGGAGTTATTGCGTGTTTATAGGCGGAACTCAACGCCGCACCTTTCCCCTTACCAGAGCGAGGAAATGAAATATTTAATATTTTTTGGATTGGAATCGAACCTACAACCTGTCACGTTTACAGTCGCACCTTTGACCATGTGCGCTACGACTCACCTCATTCATTTAGAAATCTATATTTCAAAAACAAATTCAAACCTTGTACCACAATGTATAACTAAGTAAACATCCGACAGTGCCATATTTAGCTTGTAATTGCGGCAAGAGAGACCGTCCAGAAGCAGAACCTCACTGAATCCTTTAGTAGGGCAGTCAGTTGATAATAATTTTATCGAAGAGGCTTCCCCTTGATTACCTTACTTGTTTTCTTTTTAACTCACTTAGTTTTGTAGTTAGGTAACTTTGGGTTTCTGTAAATAATATATGAATTGAACTAGACGCTGATACCGACGTGGCGCAGTGAGGGAAGTGGTAAATGAGACGTTTGTGGGTTCAATTCATATTCAAGGAATGAATTATTTTTAGTTTTTCGCTCTGGTAACAAGGCAAACCGCGGCGTTGAGTTTCTCTACTTAACACGCAATATATTTCGAAATGTAGAGTATTGCGTACCGTTTATCAGCTTCGTGGTGTATCCTTGCTTTTAACATGGTAGACAGAGGGAACCTAGTGCTAAGACACTCTTTTTCCCACTTTCCGCCCAATTTACTAAACATTGCATATCAAGTAGCAGAAGTCAACCCCGCGCTTTTCCTTGTAATCACCATTGAGGATCTGAAGATAATTAATTCTTCCGATTGGACATCGAACTCACAACCGTCGCGTTTACGGTTAGGCCCCTTAAATATTTATTATATATATGTTAAATATACAAGTTGAATATACAAATTAAGATTTATAATCACAAAATCTATGTGCGAGATTGAATCATTTTGTCAAAATTAGTTTTTAGATATGACGAATCATTTGTAAGTAAGTAATATAAGAAGTAATGAGTCAATTTTAATATAATTTAATTGTATTAAGTATAGCAACATGGCTCTATAGAGCATTATTTGTTGTATTTGTTGTATACGCGATGATTGTTGGTTCGATATCCACTCGGGAAAGATTTTTGTCAGAATTTTTTTCACTCCGACGCTTCCCCTCTAGCAGAATAGCCATACGGGACGATCTGAAAGTGGAAAAGATTATACATTGCGGAGAAGTGAAAATAACTAAATTATTATTTTTTTCATTATTTTCTTTGCTAAGCTTTTTCGTTCAGCACATAGCAGAGTGGGCGAAAGGTATGTTTATTCGTTTACGATTCTTTCTGGCGAATTCTTGGGGCAATGCGTGTTGAGTAGCGTAACCCAACGCCGCGCTGTGCCTCACTATCGAGCGAGCGTATAAAAATTATAAATATTTAATTCCAAGCAGGAATGGAATAAATACAATTGCGTACAACGAAAAAGAAGTGTCTTGACTCTCTCTCTGACTCTCCTAAATAAATTTAATAAAAAATACAAATATGTAAAACAGCAAAGTTAACACTATTATCTAACAAATATTTTTGTGGTGACCTTAATTAGAAAAGCTATCCCGAATAAAATTTGAGCCGCTCACGAAGTAAAAGGGGCAAGGGTAGAGAAATTAAATTAAACTAATAACTTACTTTCGTATAACAATTTTCAATCTATATTAGCAAAATCAGCGGAAACTGAGGGGATGATACTCTTGTAATTATATTTTTTTTCGATTCACAGTTTAGAAGAGCATACAATGAATTGAATTATTTTCTTTTATCAAGTCATATATAACAATAACTTATTGTTCTAATATAACCTGAAAAAGTAAATAAACACATAGCATTAGACTGTAAAGGCAACGGTTGCGAGTTTGATTCCCACTCGGGGAAATAAAATTATTTATTTCTTCGCTCTACAAAGCGGCGCAATGAATAGTGCCTGTAGTGCGGCCTACTCTATGTATGTGAAACAAACATTTATTTTTCTCCAAATTGAACCTGTAACTATCAACACTCCCATACCACCATAATAATTCAACCTATTCCAACTCACAATAATAAAAGATATCTTCATAAATGTCTTTTTCAGGCCCAAAAATAATTTATGTAAAAAGTTTTTGTAGGCGGATTCAATTGTATTAAGCATTGTGATAACAGATTAGTGGGGGATATATTGTTTTTTGTGGTCCCCATAGAATTGTTTTGGGAAGTTAATTATTTATCGTTTGCCATACATATAACTTTGGGAACCTTTTCTTTTTCCTTTTGGACAGGTAGAAAGTTCGAAGTTTTACCCATTATGGGTATAAGAATAGAATAATGTACATATTTCATAATTTATGAAAGGCAAATTGTTATGTTATGTTATATCGGCGTTCAGTTCCGCCATTCTACATGTCTGAATGTAAACTCCATTGCCTGCCATTGAGAATGGAGTTTATAGGTTTTTGGGTCCCCTATGTCTACTATGATATGTGCGGGATACAGCATGAAACTAAAGGTAAAATAAATTTAGAGGTATATACAGTGAAAATAAACATTTTATAAACAACATTTATAGGAAAGAAAAAATCTATTAAACCTTTTCATACAAATACAGTACCCTTATAATACGTCAAACTATCAAAACTGAAAGAAAAATGGACTTCATACGGTAAAGTTACTTTTATTTTACATTTTGAAGCAAAATATGCCTTATTCTGTTAAAACAAGAGTTGAACTTGAATATTCTTTGTAATTTATGAAATATTTTTTTTTTATTTAGATATTTTTGTGGTGAGAGGCCCAAACGAGTCACTGTAACATGACAGTCGTGGGTTCGGTCCACTCTGGGCAATTGATTATATTATTCATATTTTAATATCTCCGCTCTAGTATCAATTCCTCCAAATTTCAAAGTGGGGAACGTATATAGGAGGGTAGCCATGAGGAACCTGAATCCCGGAACGTAATGCTAGGTCGCTCCGTTAACGCTTTCTGCCAAACTCTAGAGGCATTGGTGAGTTAATTGGCGGAACTGAACGCAGCTGTCTGCATCGTTACCAAAGTAAGGAAATAAAAATATAATGTCAATATATACATGTCACACTCATACCCTCCGTTTTTATAAACGGTTAAGAATAGGAAATGATCAAATCTACGCTACTCTACAACTAAATAAATTTAAAAAAAAAAAATTTTTCTCATACTATCAAATTTCTTAGAAAACACGCTACGTGATGTAACTCAGAAAGATTTTAACTTGAATCATTTGAGCACGGGGATGATGCGTGCTAACGACGTGTTCAGCCACTGTATCTCCAAAAAAATAAGATATTAAAATTTATACTGGAAAAAAGATTGTTTCTTATTTTTTTAATTATTTTTGGTTTTATAAATCTATCTCTAGAATCTCGGATATCTTAAAATGTCTGAATGAAATCTGCAAATTAGGATTTGCTTAGAAACATGATCGTTTAAATCTTACAGCATCACTTTTTATCCCATACAGCAGAAAAAATAAAAAAAATAATTAAAAAGGCGTATTTTTTTTTCTTTTACCAATAACCACCAATAAATTAAAGGTTCTCTGATTCAGGAAGGATTGATGCTAAGGTGCTCCTAAAAAGGTATATTTTCCACGCGACGTATGTCTCACAGTAGGTACTGTGCGTCGCATTTCGTCTTCTTATTACCATAGAGAAGAAATTTAAATATTTTATTCCCATCGTAAGGAATCGAACCCATAATCGTCACTTCACAAAATATTATGACAATTATATCTTTATTTTGGTTATCATATTATGATTATATAAATATTTCCCTCACCTAAATTGAACCTACGGCCTCCAGGAATTACCGCTAGACCTGAGGATATATCAGTGCTGTCATGTACAAAAATAATTATGATCTATTACAAGTGTATCAGGTATTCGCAGCATCTTTGGAATCCAATGATAAGATTCGCAAGAAACTTATCTTAAATATGTAATATGCAAATACTATATCATTGTTTAGATATTTCAAAATCACACCACGTTGTAGGTTGTTTGTTGAAATTTGATTAATTAGGGAATACCTGGTAAATGAGAGTTAAGCGGAAAATTAGGTGTTTTTTTTACTCAGATTTTCATTTTGGGCAATTAATTATTTTCATTTCATTGCTCTGGTAACAAGAGATAATGCGGTGTTGTGTTACGCCATTCAATATGCAATAAAGCAGCGGAAAATTAATAAATTTCATTCGAATTCGAGATATATTATATATTGTTTGTTATTTTCAAAAGCGGCACTAAACAGCGCACTTTCAAAAATCAATAATTCCCTAAAACTAACTTTTCAGCTTCACGTTGTATCGCAAATGTCTGCTACATGAGTAGGCAGAGGGAGCCTAGTGTTAAGACACTCCGCACCTAATATACTACTGAATTCTGGAGGCATTCCTTGATAAGTTGCGGAAATCAACAAGCTTTGCCACAGCACCAAAGCAAAGGAATATTAAATATTTAATATTTTTAATATTAAATATTTAATTGGTTCGAGTGGAAATCGAACTCACAGCCTGTCACATTTACAGTCACACGGTTGTGCGCCTGTGCGCCACGACTGGCCTCAAATAAATATCAACAGCAAAACCTCAATAACACAAGTAAAACCTTTTAAATATCAAATATAAGTCCCAGATACGGATATTATTGTAAATGTCAAATAAAATTCTTTAAACGTAGCGTACAGGTGACATCATAATGTAAGAAAATGTAAATGCCCATATATGGTCATAAAGTAATATATAAATAGTACTATACTTGTATAAACAACTACAGCATTCAGTAATCATATTACTACTAGACTCACTTGTTTTCATAAAAATAAATACGTAACGTTACGTACGATTAGTTCACTTACTTAGCATTTAAACAATTTTTATTTGTTTATATTTTTATCTGTTTTCTTTGTTACCTTCACGATGTGTTCTATACAAAAGGGATTCTATACAGGGTAGGCAGAGGGAACCTAATTTAAATACCAATTGAAAAAACATTTAATCACTACTGTGAACAATTAATTGTATATGTAGCTATTTATGTATTGGAATCATTATGTGTCTTCTTTATTATTATTATAATTTTTAATTTCTTATTTATTTTTCTCTTTGTTTTAAAACTGCACTGTAATCTCTTCCCGCTCTTGGACAGTCATATCCACTTCCTTTGGTTGGCTGGAAGAGATTTCTTTTAGAAATAAGCCCACCATTGTAATTTTTAAGTGCAAAGTGTATATATATATATAATGATTCCAATGATTCCAATACATAAATAGCTACATATATATATATATATATATATATAACCTAATCTTCCCCACTTACGAAATGAATTCTCATTGCTCCTCTCTGCTGTCCTGTTAAGTTCCGCTACATAATACGGAATACCTCCAAAATTCGACAGAAAGTGAAAAACGGCACTAAGCTTCCTCTGTCTAGTCTGTAAAGCTGAAAAAAAACCTTTAACATACAAACATCTATAGATCAATAGAAATCGAACCCGAAACCACTGTACCACTGCACCTCTACGGTTCTTCTAATGTTTATCTTACAAACTATTACTATTATAACGTCGATAATAAGAAGCTTTAAACTCTAACTGATACATTTGATATTCACACGCCGCTTTACAGATTTCATTTCTGTGTATACGTTAATTTTGTATGTACATTGACCGTTTATGTACAGTGGATGTGATGGAGGTCTTCGTGTCATAATTTAGTTATGTTTTTTGCTTTTTTTTCAATTTTTTCTGTATTTCATATATATTAGGGTAGGCAGAGGGAACTGGGGAGAATTGATCGTGGATAAAGCGTGCTATTGGAAAAAAATACAATGTGGCTATAATATAACGATAAGCTTAAGGCTTGCGTTTTTTTAAAAAAATAACCCTTTCTTGAACAGAATTGGAACTGAAAACTACCTTACTATATTTAGATCTGCACTATATAGAGCAAAGATCTAGCCAAATAGACCTATGAGACAAAACATCTAGGATTTCAACGATGAACATCGAATATTCCCTATAATAATATTATATCGAGTTTCTACACAGGCTTGAGGGTTTAACATCACCACACCATTACCATTCTAATTTATAATTGAAGCCTTCGAGAAACATGAGCTTTATTCGAATTTAGGCAATCATCATTCAAATCACGAATCATAAAAAGAGTAACAAAGACAGGAGAAAACTTCTATACAATACAATTCAACAGGACTAGGTTTCCAGGTTCTCTTCGCCTACCCTTCAAAATGCAGGATATAGTGTGAAGAAAAAAACACGAAACGTCCGAACGTATCTATTGTATATCGTATCTGAGCCGCGAGAAATTAATGGATATTATTTTTTTAAATGTAAACAAAAGACCGATTAGCTTGAGCGTCAAATTACATTGACAGTGTTAAAACGTGTTGATCTGAATCACGCCACTAATTATTACGAAATTATATAAGATAAATTACTTTTCTCTACTCCGAGAGTAATTATAATTTTTAAATATTTTCGTTTACCCGCTATAGGGTTCCACGAACGGACTATGCGTTGAAGGCTGAAAATGAGAGAACTTGGGTGTCTTAGCACTAGGTTCCCTTTTTTACCATGCCATGCGTACGTACGATCAAAATCTGTGACGTACATCAACTTATAAAACACGCAAGGTTCCCTTTACTTACCTTGCTATCCGGGGACTGGGATACACCATATATACAACTATAACTATACAACACTTAGGTACATACATAAAATAACATAACAATTATCTGTCCGTATTTAATTGAAAGTAGGTGAACTATCAAAAGCACATATTAGTGAAACCCAGTTCCAGTTATCTATAGTAAATAATATAATTGGTGGGAACGTGAAGTTTGACGAACGAAATCGAATAGGGTCAGATAAAGCCACTTGTTTTATCTTGTATAGAATATATATGATATATACTATAGTAAGAGTCCGTCATGGCACAGCGGCACAGGAGTGTGGCTGTAACGCCACTGTTATGGGTTCCACCCACTCGAGGAAATTAATTATTATTTGCGATTCTCGGCGATGAATTCCGCCACTCAACATACAATGCTCAACATAAAATGCGGAACTGAGTGTCTCCATGTTAGGTTCCCTCTGCTTACCCTGCCGTGTGCGGGGTACAATGTTAACCTAAAAGTTTTGTATGATACTTCATACACTATATGTGTCTTCGTTAACTCTAACCGTAGGAACAGAGGTAGGTGAGGAACTAGGAGCAGGCAGAACTGAATAGTTTATTGCCTTCATTGACAAATAGAGTATTAAACGAAATACACATTTTGTTTAAACTCAGGAAATACCAGTAAGTAGTTCCTGAGATAAAAGCGTTCAACCGAAAAAAACTTTGCAGCTTTATAAACCTTAGTATAGACGTACACAACATGTTTTCTTACTTCTAATTCAAATAATTAAGTACTTTCTTAGAAAAGAGCTAAACAGTCCAATATCTTTACAATTACTCCTTCAGTTAAGTCGGTTAAAAATCCATATCACATCTAATCTTAATAAAATCCTTCACTTTCTTTGTGAAAACCGGTTGAAGTTGAAACGAGAGGCTTAAAGCAGGATAGATATTGCTTGTTGCATCCCAATTGGTACAGGCGGTTTGAAAAAATAACCTTATTTCCATACTTATAAAGTATATTTTTACTAACTCTTTTGATATTTTAGACCAGTTTAGGCTTAAAATGGCTAGTGGTCGTATAGATTTTAAGATATTCATGTTTTTGTATAGGTGCAATTTTAGTGTTACTTTCTTTAGCTTCACGCTGTATCCCAGAGAAGCAGAGTAGGCAAAAGGAACCTAATGCCAAGAATCTCCTTTCCTGCACACACTGCAATTTTAGGAATATTTTGTGTTAACCGGCGGAATTCAACGCCGCGTTTAGCTTGTCACGGGAGAGAGGAAATGAAAATAGTTCATTACATTGAGTTTCTTCGATTGGGAACCGAATCCACAATACGCCGGATACACTCCGTTTGTGACGCTTATTCCGCCTAATAGGGTAGGCTGTGTCAAAACACTCTATCCTTTTTATTCCATTGGAGTGGTTACTTTTAAGAGATTGTAAATTCAAATTAGTTTTGTTTTAAAAGTATTGTATTGAAATACAGAATTAATTAAATTTCATTACTCATCCTCACAAAGTCTAAAGTAATTTCGCTGTATTAGCTTTATTTATCTACATACATACTTACATATATATATTATGTTAGTCATTCATTTTTGCTGTGACAAGCAGAAGCCTTTATAAGAAATGCATGAATTAATGGTATGAACATATCAAATATCTGATGACAATTGAGTCACCGGGTCAAGGGTGATATCGCGTGAAGTTATAGGTACTTACTTCATGTTAGCTTCACGCTATATCCCACATTTAGGATATAGCCTCAGAAAGCGGAGTGTTACGATATTACGTTACCCAGACACCCTCCAATTATCCAGACATTAGATGTTAGTTGGCGGAACTCAACGCTGCACTCTGCCTTCCTACCAGAAAATGAAATAATTAATTTTCTGGAGTGAAAATGAGTTTACTCATAATCATCACGTTTACAATGAAACTAAACTAAAAAATAAATAATTTAAAATTAAATAAAACATATATATTTCAGTACATATAGATATATAATCCTTTACTTTTACTCGACGCAAGTTCCCAATCATATAAAATATTTGAAATATCTTTTTCAAAAGCTGATTTCCAGTTCAATAATTATGAGGAATTTCATTTTGAAGGCCTCCGTGCCGCGCTGTACAACTGCAAACGCGATGATCGTGGGTTCGATTTCAACTCGGGGGAATGATTGTTATTTCTCGTTTGCATTTCTCTCCTCTAATTCTAACCTTATATGCTGTTTATAGGAATGAAGAAAAATTAAAAAAATTTACAATGTCAATGAAAGAGTGAGTAGGTGAGTGTTTTAGTACTGAAGTACTTTCTACTTTTTTCTGCTATATGGGAAAAATACCTAATGTAACGCTTAATTGATCTGTATTCTGTACCCGCGTTACTTGTGGATCTGATTTTCGGAAAATGTTTAAATATTTCTTCTTTTGCTTGATAAAACAGATTGTTCCTCCCAAGGTCTTGTAATTCCTTCTTCCAAATAATGTTAAAAATAGAGAGTGATTTATCATAATACTGTATATTTTTCTGAATACTCAACTACTACAACTAGTCAAGACCGTCAACGTCGTGTGCCACAGCGGATATCCAACCCGCGACCACCGTGTTCCACTGCGCTGCAAGGACTGAAGTCCTTGACAATGACAGGGATGAAGACATGACAGGGGTTATATAAAATTATATACTTTATATAGATATACGTAGGTAGGTAGGTACTACCCGGTATAAAATTTTGTAACCGTTAACTAACAGATGTGGTAACTATAACTCTTAACGAAAGCTCGGGCAGTAAAAAAGCCTCATAAAATTATAATTAACTTACTTAAAACTTATTTTATGGAGTTAAATATAATATAGCTTGCGATGTTTTATGTAACATTTGTAAAAGTTGCATCAGAATCTGTCAATTATAAATATATACCCCTATACACTGCTATGTGCTGGATACAGCTTAAACCTAAAAATTTTAAGTCTCGTGGATTGGATTTTCATATTGCTAAAGCTTAGATCTTTCAAAGTACACAATGAATTTTGATACAGTTTTCAATAGGCACAATGATTCATAAGACAAACTGCGTTGAGCACCGCGACTAACAACATGCAATATTTCGAAAACTGGACGGAATGTGGGAAACGGAGTTTAACACTACCTTTCTTTGCTTATAATGCTACATGAGTGAGGCTAAAATATATAATATGTATTAATATAGTCAATTATTTAATAAAATAATTGTGTTCACCAGCCTGTATGGAACTTTTAACAGAATGTAATTCTTTGTCGGGAATTTCCTTTTCAATTTCAACGTGAAAATATATATCGAGAGTTACAACTATATTATTTATTTTATTGAATATTTCACATTTGTTCTATAAACGTTCACTGTATTGTGAAAGTTTGATGAACCTGCATCTGTACCTACTCGTATTTATTGGGTTCAATTGAAAATTTAATGGTGAACATTTTTAGTAAAGCTTTGTTTTTAAGATTTTTTTGTTAATTTATAAGTTTTAAACTTTTTTGTGGTAGTAGTGAGGGTCGTGGGTTCATTTTACATTTTCGCTTGAGATTTAGCTTGAGGCGGCATATTAATTTGCTAGTTCTAATAACATAACGCAGTATTACGTTGAGTCTTGTCACTCAGTATTCAATGTCTCGAAAACAGGTTGGAAAGTGGAAAACAGAGAGTCTTAACACTTCACACGGTTGTACTCTGCCTAAACGGTTCTTCTGTATGCTAATACAGAGTGAAGCTAAATAATATAAAGTTTAAACTTGCAGCCATCTTAACCGTAATCTCGCGATTTCCTCCAGGAAATTGCTTCACTAATTATTATCTATATGTTTACTTAACGTTACTTAAAACATAATCTTTAAGCAAACCATTTGTTAACATAAGCTAACGGATGCTTACCTATTTCTAAATTATTTCATTTTTCGTTTTTATCCCGCACACAGCAGAGTAGGCAGAGGGAACCTTGTGTTAACACACTCCATTCTCATGAAGACACTTCCGGTCTCCACTTGCCGTCGAAATCATTGCATGTTGAGTAGCGGAACTCAATGGACAGACTTTGCCCCGATACTAGAGCTAGGAAATGTAAATATAAAATATTTTATTTGTCACAACCGTCGCGTTCCAGTCACACCCTTGCGCCGTCACGAAGGTCTCAAATTGGTAAAGAACCCTAAATTATTATTATTATATTTTAATAATGACGCAAATACTTAAGTATTACATACGAGGTACATAGAGGACATAAAATGACCACCTGACGCCTTGTTATGGAATAATTATATTTAGGAACAGTAGAAATAAGCATTATTATCCTATACTATATTTCAAGTAGGAACTTGGATAATAAAAAAGTGATATGCGGGCGAACGGCAGATGTTAATTATTTAATAGATTTTTTTTTATTAAAAATTGCCTATATACGTATATTACACTAGTGATCTGCACGCGGCTTCGCCCGCTTATTCTAAGTTTTCTATTGTAGCCTATGTGTTATTCTGATGTATAATGTATAGGTATACACCTACCTACCTACCTACTGTAAAGTTTCATCTAAATCCGTTCAGTAATTTTAGCGTGAAAGTTGAACAAACATCTCACTAACTTATACATTAATAATATTATTATTTAGTTGGTACGATAGACATTACGCTGGCGCACTTGTTAGTGTGGGACTGACGGTGGTGGGTTCAATTCGCTTACGAAATAACATTTACATGCTAATTTCACTTTACCCGCATTTGTTTGAAAAATATTTATATGTAGGTACATAATATTATGTAGATTCATAATATAATTAAATTGCTAATTAACACGCTATGTCTTGAAAATTGAGCCGTGTGTAGTAAATTGGAGTGTCTTAACACTACAGTTCCTCTGTACACCGTGCTGTCTACGGGATACAGCGTGAAACTAAAAAAAAAGTACAATATAATAAGGTTGAAAATATATTATAATGTAGGTACATATACCTCATCTTAAACAAATTTCCAAGAACACAATTACCACTTGTATCTATTACAAGAAATTGATAAGCACGTCACTGATAACGTTATCAGTGTGGCTACCAAATTACTTTGCAGTCTTGATATATCGCTATCAGTCATAGGTTCGAATCCAAGGTCAAATAAAATAAATCGTATGCATTACTCATTTGAGATGGGAAACCAAATTAAAGAATATCAAGTCATTGCATTTCGGTGGTAAGAGACTGATTGTAAAAGCAACGATTAGTTCTCCACTCGTGGGAATATATAAAAATTGAAATAATTTGTTATTTTTTAACTTCACCTTTATCCTGTACATAGCAAAGTATGTAGAGGAAACTTAAGAACCTAGAGGTGAAACACTCCGTTCTCATTAAGAGATATCCGTTCCCTAATTTCCACTGTACTGTATCAGAACACAATATCACGCTTTCTCTGATGATGAGTGAGATTCAAACCCACTAACATCACCTTTACAGTTAGACGCTCTGCCACTGCGCTATAATAGCCTCAATGTAATAAATGACCCATAAACTTCCATTTATGCAAATGTAAATTACATGATTTAATAATAAAAAACAGCAATAAATAATAAATATTCATAAATATATACATCTCGAACATAATATCAATGATTGAGAAATAATTATTAAACCATTCATTTCAATTACAATGAAATAAATATTCCATTTATGACAAATATGTTATAAAAACACTAATTTCAAGTATTATTATATAATAATAATAATAATTATTATTATTAATGGAAGCAAACAGATATAGTTATTATGTGAATATTTACTTCTTATTCATATTTATAGGATAGAAAAATTAGTTACTCATTAATAAACAAATCCCACAATTATTAAAAAAATCATAACAAATATTTTACTAAAATTTATGGAACTTTAATACTTAATTTTAAAAATATTGTGATATAAGTAATATGTTAGACAGTATATAGTGGATTCGATTCCCATTCGGGGGGAATAAATAATTATTTAAAAAGGTGGCATATAAAACTAGAATATATAATACTAAAAAAAAACTATATAATAAATACAAAAAAAAAACAACGTAAAAACATTGTTTTACCCGAACAACACAGAAATAACGTACACACTCATCTGTGGTGTCGGCGGGAGTGCGGGCGCGGGGCGAGGCGCGCGGGTGGCGCGCGGGGTGCGCGCGGGGGGCGCGGCACAACAGCTGAGTATATTGACAGCTCGGCACGTTGCCTACCAGAGTTAGTTAGTCGTCTACCCTCACAGCGTGCGGACGTGACGATGACAGCTGTACGTCTATAGCCGCGTACGAAACGCTAAAATTATGACTTATGGATATTCACACGATAAAAAGTTTATCATTATAGAGAGAAAACTCAGTATAGTAGCTAGGTACAGAGAGGACGGAGACACGGCTGAGAGGCTGACTTTTAGTGTTTTAGTTCAGTGACTGTGTTATTGTGTAAAGGGTTATATATATTTTTTGTTTTTATTTTTTTTTTGGTTCGGATTTACAATATGGTACCCCAGCAAATTTCGGATGTTCGCTCTATGACGCCCAACTCTAATGTGCCGGTCTTTGGATCGCAATTGGTTGATAAGAATTCGTCTACGCCGTACACTGATGCTACGCAGGTGAGTCTGTGTACGATTTTTTTAAGTGTCGCCCAAAATACGTTAGTTGTAGGTTTTGATTTTTTTTTAAATTTCGGTAGGTTTACGTGTAAATTTTGTGTTGGAAAAAGTTTTAGAAACTTTATAATTTAATCGGATTTTTTGATTTCTGCTAAGTGATCCAAAATAAGAAAAACACAATAAGTCATGTAAAAATATTTTGAAAAATTATAATATAAATTAAAATACAAGAATATATAACCATAAAATAAATCTTCCAAAAAAACTCAAATCCTAAAAGTGTTATAAAAATCGTACTAAGCAACTGTAGAACAAAAATTGAAAAACATAAACAAAATTGCGCGCAGTACATTTTATCACGGGAAAACATTTAAATGACACGAAGAAATTTTGTAAACATGTTTTTAACGTTAATAGGGCAATCTATATGAAAAAATCTAACAGATTTTTTATACATTGTAAAAAAGAATATTGGACTTAAAAAAGATAATCTCTTCTTAGAAGTGATTAGGAAAATGTGTACTTAAATTAATTATTTGTTTACAATTGGTCAGCAACATTAATAATATAGTTATTCACATAAACAATTTCCATTTCGACGCTAATGCTAAACTATTAAAATATAATAAAACACATAAGATAGCGATAACCCAAAATAAATATGCTATTTTAAAAAAATATATGCACTTTTTTATTTGAAAAACAATTTTTGAACGAAAAAAAGCTAAAGTTCACAGCTATAATATATTTTACGAGTTTTTTACGTTATCGCTACTCGCGAGTGAAATTTTAATTTTTCGCAGCTTACGTGGTTATTGCCCATACAGAAATTAAATTTGCCAAGCGGGGGCTGACGAAGAAAAATTATTATGGAACATGCAACTTGTGAGCTTTATAGGAAGTGGGTTTTCCGGGCCGATAAAAATTATAGATTTGCACGAAAAATATTTTGAAGTGTATATTTTTTACTGAAGAGTATTATTAGTATATTGTTAGTAAATAAATGTATAAAAAAAATAATAATATGGTAATTAAATTTTACAAAAAATGTGTAGGTAATTAATGCAAAAAAAGTAAAAAGCTTTTAAAATATTAAACGATGTAATGAGATGTGTTGCATAGAGTATTTTTAGAAGTTTCCTAATTTTAAGATTGAAAATCAAAATAATCTAAATATTACACAAAAATCGAAAATTCTACTGAAAAATATAGTTTTTTCTACCAACAAAATGTGATATAAATTTCCATAATAATAACTACCCTTTTAATGTGCTATAAAATAAACAAAACTAGGTTTCGAAGTCGGAAAACTTAAGTTTAAAAGCCTAATAAATTAAGTGCGTGAGTAAAACGATTACTGATAAAAAAAATACTTATTTAAAATAAACCTATTTCTATACGTGCGTGTAGAGTTAATCAAAAATTATTTGTTTTAAATTTTTAAATGAAATTATATATTTTTTTACATGTAAGGTAAAAATTAACTTAATATTTTAACTTAAATTACGTTATGTTTACGTTGAGTTCTTTTATAAAATAACGTTTTTTTGTAGAATTGAGTGCGTAAGTGGAAAAATGTAAAAATGAAATAAAATTTGCTTAAAGCAAAATTAACTATAAAATAGAATAACAGACGCCAAGGTTTTTTTTGAAAATATCAAAATTTTAATAACTTTTAAGTATTAGTAGGTTCATTTAAATAAAACTAACAAATATGAAATGAATAATAATTAAATTTTAGCGAATAATAAATAATATGCACTAATAATGAAATACTAATTTAGTATGAAACTATTTTTAACGATTATTTAAGTGTCATTCAGGGACGATAAAAAGTACTATTTTAAAAACTAATAAAAAATTTAGACGTAACGGGACTCGAATCCAAGTCTCTTGAACGATTTTCATTTATTTTTTCTATAATTAGACTAAATATTAATAATAAAATATTATATTTACAAAATAGATACTATAAATTGTGCAATACAAATCTATCGTAGTCACGTATGCTCAAACATAATCCAAAAGCAAAAGTCTAAATAAAAAAACAATTTTCAAAAAGAAACGTTTTTTTTTGCAAATAGCTGTCAAAATATTACTTTCCCCATTTTCCGCCGAATTCTCGAGAATACTCTTCTTTATTGCATATTGACGGATCTTAACGCCACACTTTTTCTACTACAGCGGGGATAAGAAAATAATTTATAAATAACCATTTCCCCGAGTGGAAATCGAAGCCAAAATAATCGCGTTTACAGACATACGGCCTTCACATTAGTTCTCGAGTAATTATAAATACTAAAACAAATTTTATTAAAAACCAAAGAGCCGTGCCAAATTTAACACTAAAAATATGCAAAAACTGAATAAAATCGTTTTAGCCACAAATAATAGCTTCTAGGAATAAAAATATCCACTAAAATTAAAATGGTTGGTTAACTATATACCTACATTAAATTCTCTCACTTCCAAAGTTACTTTACATTAATCATTATTAAAACATGAATATTTACATTAATTAGTGAATCATACATTAAAACACACATTAATAGGGTAGCCGATTCAAATACGGTCCTTTAATAGTTTTTCAAAATTAATTGATTTTTATTAGTTTCATTTAAAACATTAAATACCATAAATGCAGTAATTTTTCACCTAAAGAGAGGTCGTCGAGGAGCAATGGTTAACGCGACGTTTGTAGGTTCGATTACCACGTTAGTATGGAAATAAAAAAAATAAATAAACTAATCCTACTCGCTATTTAATCTACAAAAATGGTGAAACAGAAACCAGAAAAAAACAAGAGCAATCAATACTAAAAGTTTGAATGTTTATCGCCAAGTCGGTACGCACTCGTAGAATGCGCCGCCGGGTGCATTAACATTTCAATGTCATCCGCAATATTTTTAGTCATCTCATATGTGAGTGGCCTTACGGCGGGTTCATGCGCGTGCAGCGAACGCTACGCTTTAGTAGGAAACTGGGGTGGGTCATTCGCTTTTTTAGGGTTCCGTAGGTATCTCTGAAGGTAGAAACGGAACCCTTGTGGGACCTATGTCTGTCCGTCTGTCAAGGCCGTTTATCTCGAGAACGCGTGGAGGTGTCGAGCTGAAATTTATATCAAATATTCAGATCTATGGTTCCTTGAAGTATAGAAAAAAAAACGTTTAAGTCAACATTCTACACGTGGTACTACTTTCTGTAGACTTACAATTGTAAAATTTAGTTCAATGTGAACTTATAATTCAAATAAATTTATAATTGAAATAAACTAAAATAGACAAACACATTGACATTCAAAACGGAACAAACTTCCAATACCCAATGTATGCTCATACATTTCCGAAGGAGAGCAAATCGTGCTTGTAAAATAAGGAAATGATTAAATCATTTTATCATTGTACTATTCAACTGTTTGCAGTAACAATGGAAACAATTAACTATTTCATTATCGCGAGATGATCATATTATTATTATATGTAAAGCTAAAGTGATTATTCAATATCATTGGGAAATATTATTGATCATTAAGTGTTACGTCATATCGTTTTTTTAGTTTCACGCTGTATCACGCACGTAGCAGGGTAACACACAGGAAAGGGAACTTGCGAATCTAAAACCAACTTTCAGCAGAATTCTGGAGATGTTGCGTTTTGAGTGCCGGAACTCAACGCCGCGCTTTGCCTTGTTACCAGAGCGAGGAAGTGAAAATATTAAATATATCATTTCCTCGAGTGGAAATCGAATCTATAAGCTGTAGAGCATACATTTTCTATTTCACTGCGCCACTACTGAGCTTTTGTTTGTATATACGAATATATCATTAAGTAATTATATGTAATTTTATAAACAATGATATCTAATTATTAATAGTGAACAATTGAACTTTTCAAATATTCATACATTTTTATATATACACAATATTTCTTTTACTAGATTTTTTATGCCCAAATTCGGGAGTTCGTACGACAGACACTGCACTGATTCCAGCAGAAAAAAATACTAAAAGTATGCAGTTTTGGACGGTTATAATCCGAACGTCGAGTTGTGTTGATTTAGCTTTTTTTAAGCTTAACGCTGTATCCCATATATAGCAGGATAGGAAGAGGGAATCTAAATTTAAAACAATCCTTACCCGACTTCTAGAGTCATTCGTTGCGTGTTAAGTGTCGGAACTAAACGCCACACTTTACCTTGCTACTAGAGCAAATAAAAGAAAATGTTAAATAGGTAATTCATTCCTATCCATGAGAATCGAACTTACAACCATCGCGTTCACAGTTAGCCACCACGCCGCCCCACTTAGTTTTTGTTGTATTTTTTGCCTGCCATGTAGCTAAGTCGCTTATAGACAGATTTACTTCCAAGGTTACGTACTTCAACCATTTATTACGTTAAATTACTGAACTGTGATTGTTACGCTCTCTTACAATTGTTGGAATAGAGAGAGAAAAAGTCGAGTTACTTTTAATTTACTTGGACTTCCTTGATGTGAGGCTGGTGACTTTTTTTTAGTTCTGTCTGCTTCGCCACTCAAACGCAAGGCGTTTGAAGTATTATTCTCATTACTTTCAAATTTAGTTTAAAAATGGATACGATTTCTAGTTAACTTCAAATATATGTTACAAATCATTCGTTATTACTTTTATATTTGAAAAGAAACAAGTGAAAATTGGAAAAGAAGAAAAAAGCTTCATGTCCTCATAGTAGGTTAGGTAGAGAACGTACTCTTTAGTCACTCCGTTCCCCACGCATAGCAGTGTTTTCAAACTATGTTTAGCACGGCTTCAAACTATATCTGGGAACCTAGTGTTAAAACACTCCGTACGCATTAAGAAACTTCCATTTCCTACATTCTGCTGCATTCAGTTAATCATTTACCAGTGCGATATCAAAAATGATTTTAATGCATTAATGCATTGAGTTAGTAACGAATGAGCAAGCATCACGTTACCAATAAGTCACGTTACATTGCCCCTGCGAAATGTGAGGAACGGAGTGTAAATTAGGTTCCCTCCTCTTACTCCGATGTATACAGGAATACGGCGTGAATCTACAAAAGGTATCAATATCAAACGAATCCTTCCCATCAGTTTATCGTTTAAGTAATTTTATATGCCCTAATGGAGCTGGTAGCATTCGAAATCAGCGTTTGATTGTAAAATACGTGCTCATGTCGACAATGCAATTTGCTGTGGGTGGTGTTTTAATGTTGGCTTTATGCAGAGAACGGCGTTAGTTACGCAATGATTGCCCTGATACCTGGAACTTTGTTGAATTTTGTATTTAATCTTGACATATTATATCTTGAGACTAGTCGTTGGGCACGGCAGATTGTGAGTTCGATTTTCCTTCGAGAAAATGATATATTTTATGTTTTTACCCCTTTAGAATTCGCTCCGGAATTTGATGAAATGCATGGAACAGAAGTATCTTAATGGGAAAGGAGTTTCTTACAATTTGTTCCCAGGTTCCCTGTGCCTACCCTAGTGTGAATATTTCGCTTTACTTCCCGATAAATTTTCAAAACATTGCCGGCAATGAACAGGTTGAATGTCGGAGCTTAACGTCATATCTTGTCAATCAGAAGTCAGAACATATAATTATATCTATCAATATATCTAATAACAACCTGCCCCATACAAACCAACAGTAACTAAAAACGAATTCACTTAAACCAGCTATTTTCACACCAAAAATATAAACTTGAGAAATTAGAGCCCGTGACATGTGAAAACAGAAAGTCGGGCTATAAATTGTTGGCCACGTTGACGCCGACTGAAAATCGCAACTTGTACGAAACGTGGACCGGTCCATATATCTTTCAATTCTCAGGCTAAAGCTTCAGCTTCGTTTGAAAAACACTCGGTGAATTGCGAAATTCCACCTAGGTAGGTAGGTATACTGTTGGTACCTAGGTAGGTATTTAGTCTCGTTTCGGTACTAAATTATTTCACTTGACAGCGTTAAATAAGGATAACACTGTGTTTTTTTCTGTTCTGAGCGAGAGTATATTTTGGTGTATTACAGTAAATTCAAACAGTCTTTGATATAATATATAGTGAAACATACTCTATGTTTAGTTGTACTGATGGTTTTGGTTTTGGTTTTTCTAGTAGGAATGAGTCAATGAAAAAAAATTAAAAAGTCACAAAATCGATGTATTACATAAGCCACAGTAGCTGCGCCAGGACGGCATCCAAGAGTCGCAGGTTCGAGTCCACCTACGTTTAAATATCCATAATTTTTTAATTCAACCGTCTAAAATTATAGTAATAAACATATAAAAAAGTAAATAAGCTGAGCTTGGCGTTCAATCAGCAACTACAAATTCGAATAGATTATCGTTGAAATTGCATCAAAATTGGACGTTCATTACTATCACTAATACCCGTTTCTATTTAAGCCGAATCAAATTCCTCCTTCACTAGCATTTGTTAGGACTTGAATGTACTAATACCGTTGAGTGGAGAGTCTTACAGGCTAGCTATTATACATTTGTCTATTGTTTTGTTTATTTTCTTTGTTCATTTTCTATTAGTTCGTATATTATTCTATGAAATTTTAGTTAGGATGACATTTGAACTTGCAGTTTGAGGTATTGTTATAAATAAGTACAACATAGTAAAGCTTCAAGTTCTTCACTATTGAAATAAAATAATAACTTAACATCTATACTTTTTAAAACGTATAAAAAAATACATAATGGGATTTGAACCCGCGCTTCTTGGAAACCAAGTCCAAGGGAATCTGGCTAAAACGCCGCTACGTTACGTTTCGATACAGCATTTTGCATAACTTAACACCGTGCTTATCTTCAGCCATCGTAATTACAGTTAGTCGATGTTACCATTGTCTATACATTTGGTTAAAATTAGTTATTTAGACCCTTTTTATATGATTACTTCCAAACAAATAAAAGTTTCAGGGCTGATTAGATGTCTATAGAAGGGCAGCTTTATTGTACAACTTTGATTGAATTGTAACTAAGGTTTTGGTGTAAAAGGTACTACGATGAAAACAGTCTAACTGAACACGCGATGGTTGTCAGTTCGATTCCAATTGGGGGAACTATTTTGTATTTTTTATTATTTAAATGTGATAAAAGAAAATACGTGGAGAAGGGAGAAGTCTTAATACTAGAAGAGAAGGAACTAGGTTCATTTTTGCTGTCATAGGTTCTGCCTCATACCGGACAATGGGGAACGCATGTTTTGACTCTAGGTTCCCTCTTACATTCTAAGTGCGAGATACAGCGTGAAGCAATATATATATATATAAAGTTTTATATAAATGTGTTTTTTATGCATCTATAAAACGTGATTTCTGAATTATCCTCGCATTGTCATCACAATAATGCTCTTTTAAAAGTCGTTCTTCGACATTTACTCCTTTAAAAGTATAAAACCATAAAATTGAAGGTGAATTTTATATTTTAATTGCATTTCCAGTTTTATATTCTTTTAAATAGTAATAATATAAACAAAAATAAGTGAAAAGCACAGTGTCTTGACAAATACGTTACCCCCCACATTTTCATCGAATTCAAGACATTGTGTTGGTTAGCTAAACTTAACGCCGTACTCTTACTACAGTAGTAGTAGAGAAGAAATCATCAACATCACCACCACCCACGGGCTGAAATCTCATTTGAGTTTACGTTTAGAACTATTTTCATTAAATATTTACGTTCATTCAATTACACATATTATTAATAATACATTCATTTATACAAGTTGATTGACTTTAAAACGACAGTAACAATTAAAAGAAATTCATAAAAATTATACCCTATTGTTCTCATTTTTTTAAGTAAAATAACACATTTCTTATTCAAATTCCACCTTTATTTCTTTATAAATAAAGTTGATAATAGTTTGTATGATATTGATCGACAATGACCTTTAGAACTCTTATTTTGTAGAACCAGTTATGGTTCTAACCAGTTCCCTGTTGCTATACCAGACTGATTTGCTCGTCGGCTCTAGAAATGACCCTATCGTGTTTATACATTTGAATTTAGTTCACTATTTTAACTGATTTAAAAAAAAAGAGGTTATCAGTTTGACATATATATTTTATGTATGTTATCAGTTGAAATTGGATTATGTTTGGATTTGATGATCTTTTGAGGCCTAGCACGTGTGTTAAAATTCGTTAGTTGTGTATATGTTTGCCTCCAAATTTCTCTGAAACTAAAACCTATAAATAGATTAATACTTTTTATTTACATCAGTCATATTTAAAGCTAGGCAATACTTTCATTAAAATTAGTTCTGTAGTTTGAGATATGGGTAACAAGAACAAATATTTCAATTTGGTTAACAACTTTTGAAGTTGAAAAATAAACTAAACCATTTCAAAATGAAATCAAAATTTAAAATTAATTTTAATTAATATTAGCTTTCAATAAAAAAACTACAACGGCATTAAAACTAAAATTAACACAAAAGGCAAACGTGACTGCAATATAAAGAAAAAGTCCGTGCTATAATCGTGTCGTGGTCGTTACGTTGTACATTTTCCTGTCTTTTTTTCCACGCCATTTTTGCAGACATATATCTAATGTTAAATTCTTCCTCCTATCGACCAAAATCGAGACATTGACTGTTAGCTGGTGGAACCGAACGTCGCGCCTTGTCGTGTTTTATCAGGAAACTAAAAATAATCAGAGAATCCCTAAAGTTATATCACTCCTGCTTTCCGCCCGAATTCAAAAACAGCGTGTTAAGTGGCGGAGTTTAACGCCACACTTTGTCTTGCTATACCACTTCTATTATAGGAGCGATTCCATATCTATGAAACATTCAGTGACTTCCTATACCAAGGTAGCCTTTAGAACTTTTTCTACTGATATTCTCAGTAATCGCGTTAGCCATTTAACTTGTGGACAGTTCCTTTTATACAATTAGTTCCTTATTGAATTGCTATTGAAAAAAAAAATCAACCAGGTTGCGATCAACCGAGTTTATCTGAAAGCTTCAGCTGAAACTTCTGTTCATTTTCGTCTAAGTGGATTTGAATTGGCTATATTTGATTCCGTTCCAAATTCTAGTGTATATCTATAGGATTGTCGGGAATATTACACATAGATTTTTGTGAAATATATCATCATGTCTACTTTCTATATACACGTTACGGAGTTAAGTTCCGTCACTCAACACGCAATGGGGATTGTTTATACCAATGGCAATTCAATTTCCATTCGAGTTCACTTTAGTAGAAACAGCGCACTGATTAAATCTATGTAGTGTCTCAAATTGGCTCGAAAAAAAAGCTATTAACAATTTCATTTACATATCCAACATTTTTCCATTTCCGTTGAACGAGTAAAAAGGAAACAAACTTAAAAATAACTCATTTCACTCACGTCCAAAGTAGTTGAAAATGCAGGTGTTTCCAACACTAAAATTTAAACTGAGTGAAGTCAATACCTACCTACACAGTTCTTTTCGTTCAACTGTAGAATGCATTTCTGCTTAAAGTGCAAAAAACGAAATGGATAGACTGGACTTGTTTAATACTCAAGCGATGAATGTGGGTTTTGTTCCCATTCAGGGGTATTAATTATTTACATACATTTCAAGGCTCTGGAAGGTCTCGGAAATTGGGCAGTGCGTGACGATCGATAAAATAAATATAAAAATAGAGAAGTATCTCCTATACGCTGCATTCCCTATTGAAGAATAAAAAAACATGTCCACCGAATTCAAGGCACATGTTAAATCACGGAACTCAACGCCGAGTTCAATTTCAAAATGGCAACAAATATCCAAACAAAGCTAGCACAACCCCAAAATCGGCAAAGCATTCGGATGATTTACATCGGCAGTGGCGTGACTGTGGAACGAAACGAAGTAAATCCCTCGGAATTAATCACCCACTTCGAATTTCCTTTTCCTGCGAGGCACTCGGAATTGTGTTTAAGTAAGCAGATAGATATATTTTTTAATAAATTAATTTAAGATTGAAGCCTAAGAATTAAAGCAGAGGCATAAGGGTGCGACTGTGACGGTTGGGGTTGATTTTCACTCGGGGGAATGAAATAGTTCATATTTTGATTTCTTTGCTCTGGTGACGTAGCTAAACGCTGCATCCACCACTCAAAGCTCGATGCCTTCAGAATTAAGCGGAGAGTAGTTAGCAGATGTGTGTGTAGCAGATGTGTGTGTTAATGGAAACGGAGTGTCTTAACACTAGGTATCCTCTGCAAATCCTATCTGTAAGATAAGCTTGTAAAGTATCATGACGTATCATACAGAATTATTGGTTATTTCCATTTAACAACAAGGGCGAAATCACAATTAAGAACTAATTTAATAAATAATTAACAAACAAACAAAATTCCAACTAATTTCGAGACTACACGTTCAAATCCGCATATTAAATTAAATATCAAAAACGTATTAAATAAAAAGAAAGATTAACACTTAAAAGAAAGCTATTTGATGCTTGTTAAAAGGATCCCAATTTCGTTTTTTATTGCATCGTACTTCTTACTCCGGACATAACTTTAAAATTGAACAGATTTTGATGTACATTTTATGTTCCTATAGAGGAAGTTCCCAGAGTTGTACCGCTACGTGTTTAATACTGTGGATAATGATGGGATTATTGGAATTGAATGGGCTGCAACGAGATGGATGTAAAAAAATAATTGGGGCTGTCGAATTCCTATATGAAACTGTTGAAAATTACTCGTGGAAATTCTTCGCTCTTCTTCCTCGCCCTGGTAACGAGGCATAGCGCGGCGTTTAACTTCGCCACTCAACACGTCATTCAGCAGAAAGTGGGAAAGGAAAATCGAGTGTCTTAACACTAGGTTTCCAGACTCCTTCTATTCCTACCCTTCTACTGGTAATATTAAAAAATAGTATTTTTTATAAAATATTAGCCACAAAATATACGTAAGACGTGAGGATTAAAATTAAATAAGTGATTGTATAGCTTGAGATAAAAATCATTGATTTAACGACAGTCAAATAAAGGTTAAAGATATCTATCTAGTTTGCATTTTTTGTCGTTTTGTTTCATAATACTATAATTTAAATTAGATACGTATAGTATGTTTGTGACACTGTCAAGGCGCATTTGGTGTCTGCCTGTTCAGTATGATAGTGGGTTCAATGTCTGTTTACTCGTATTAAAAAAATCGTGGAGTTTTAAGTGAACTTTAAGACACTGACAATATTAATGGTCGTTCCCGTAAAAATTTCGAAAAGTGCTCCTCTGACTTCACTTCCTGAAATACGTACAAGTCTATTTGTTTTTTAATTTTTGAAAATGTATCTATCATCTGCCAGTGTTGGTTCAAACTCTAGAGTCAGAATTTATTTTTAATATAAGCGATAAATAAAGACAAGTGTCCGCACAAGCACTGTTTTCTCTCTGTCAATTGTCACAAAATGAGTGACAAAAATTATATATACGTAATCAAAATTTCCATATGCAAATTTAATTAAAATCATCATCAATCTGTCCAATGACTTATTAACGTATTAAATTTAAATTTAAACTATATAAAGTTATCATAATATTATTCCACTTAAAGTATATAATTGGCATGCTTTTATTGATTTACGAGTTCTATCAAAACTACTATTTTTTTTTACAATACAAATAATTTTTTTTTATTTTTCATGTTGCTGTTGGTATTTTGGGAAGTCACTTTCTTCCACTTTTCCGTTCCCCACTTTCCATCAAATTCTGGAGGCATGTTGAGTGGCGGAACTCAACGCTACGCTTGTGGGATCGAACCCAAAACCATCGAGTTTACAATCGCACTTTTGTGTTCATTGAAACTTAAATATATTATAACTATATAAGGAATTTAATTGTTAGGTATATATTTTTTTAAATAAAACGGAAAACAATAATAAAACATATTTACAGGTCCACAGTTTCGTTTTACCAGAGTAATTTAAATTCCCCCAATTGTGGATCGATGCCACAGCCCAGACGCCACAGACGAGCACTGTACCACTGCACCACGACGTCTCTATAATACCTACTCATTATACATTTTGACCTCTATCCAACTTTCGTACTAACTCGTATAAGTTGAATTTAAATTCGCTGAACTGAGTCACCTTAATCAATTTGACAAAACTATTAAATCAATATAAAAAATACCGGCTCTTGGCCTGTTTATGCAAATAAATATAACTGGCTTCTTTTTGCGGCTTCGCCTGTCTCAAATGGAAATAACTAAAGGTTGTGAAATACATGCACCATTCTAAGTGCCCGAAGTAACTGGTTCCAGATATCTATAAACGATTGACGGTCTATAACCCTCCTTGATTTTTCACAATTCAAACTAGTAGGTAGTTCCTGAGATTAGCGTGTTTAACCGAATATACTCTCCAGCTTTGTAATATTAATATAGAGATATGCACCTTTTTAATACGCCACATTGATTTATAATACTTTTAAAAATGTCATTTATTTCTGAATACATTTTAGATTGTGTTGAAGATAAAATATGAATATATTTTTTGTCTAGAAGATTTATTATTCTATGTCATTTTATTTTTGTATATATAAGTTTTAATTTATTCGGTGGCTTGTTTCTTAGCTTCACGCTTGATCCCGCATATACCAGGTTAGGTAGGGAGAATCTAGTGATAAGGCACTTCATTCCCTATTTATTAAACAGTTTCTTTCAAACAACTTCTTGGCAAAAGAAGCTACAAAAAATCTATAAAATTATGATATTTTAAAATATCTATTTATACAGCTTGTACTTGGAAACAGAATATCTCACGAACATTGCCAAAGTAAATTTATTAAGCTCTAACGTCGTCCAATTAAAACTTTGTTGTTAACTTATAATTAATTATAATTATAAATATTTGATTTGATTTCTTATAGTTAAGATTTATATTTATAGAGGTACCGTTGTTTGGAAAAAAAATAAAAACTTGATCTAGATTAATTGATTCTAGTTAAAAGAAAAACTAAACGCTGCACTTATCAACATATTTGTGAGCGCGGTGTTGAGTTCCGCCACCAACATCTGGAATTTGGGCGGAAAATGGAACTTACTTAATGAAATATTTTTCATTTATGTTTCCACTCTCTCTTTTTGCTCTGCTAGGGATACATAATTTAACTTCCCAGATTTAAACCTGCTATCCATTGATTCCAAATCAACAATTACTTATATCATAATATTTAATAGATTAAGCATTCTGAAGACTCAATATTTCGTTTTACGATAAGCGTATGGTGGGTGAATGACTTCGAACTCATTTCGCAATATTTTTAAAGAATTTTATCAAGCTTTAAAAGTTTTAAATCAAATACGACGTCGAAAAGCATCTTGCGAATAAATTGATATCACAGTAACTCAATTAACTCTGTGATGATTGTGGATTCATGTAAGGTTGGACAAATGACCCATGTCGTTTTCAAGTTCCTATCTATAGTAGGGTGGACAAAGGTAACCAAGTGTCTTAAAACTCCGTTCCCCAATTTCCTCCTAATTATCAAGAGATCGGATATGAATAGGAATCGAACCCACAATCGTTGTTTACAGTCATTTGCTGTTACAGCCACAATACTTACCTATAGCTTATATAAAAAAAAATAGTTTACACAGTCTGCTTAAACAATGTTTATGAGCAATGTTTTTTATTTGTCAACAAGATTTTTATCTTTTTGAAAACGAACGGCGGCGGTAAAGCTAAAAAAAGCGAAAATCCCAATTCGCTTTAAAAATAACATGCCCAATTTTTGTACGTAACACGGATATGCAGATCATGCAGATTTATGAAGAAACGGCGACGCTACAGTATTTCATTGAAACTTTTTTAAGATACCCTCTTTCCAATGGAATATAAATTTGCAAATAGAATACCAGCCGGTGGAATGAATATTATCATGCTAATTTTTATCCTGTCCTGACTGTCTGCAGACGTGATTACCTACTTCCTTGCCTTCCTTTATACCTTTACTTTGTATCCCGCATATGGTAACCTAGTGTTAAGACAGTATTTCTTCCGCATATGTATCCCGCACATAGCAAAATAGGTAAAGATATCCTGGGAACCTAGTGTTCATATACTCACTTCCCATTAAGTTACTTCTGTTTTTAAAGAAAGTGAAAATATTAAATATTTAATTTCACCGAGAGCTGGCCAGAAAAATAATTGAAGTCTACAATATGAAAAGAAGTTGAAACCGGAGTGTCTTAACAAAACCAGTGTTCGTTTTCTCTTTGTGTATCGTAAAAAAATAATAAAAAATATATAACTACGATCGTATACGATTTGGCAATTGAAAATGAAATAGTGAAAAGTTCGAACTCGGCGTCAAACGAATGAGTTGTATAGATATGATCTGTGAATACTTTCTATTATCCTTTGAAAACCGTCAGCAATAGAAAAACCGTCAATATGGTAGCTTTCTATCAAGCGTATTAAGTCTTTTTTTTTATTTCATGATGTAACCCTCATATAACAGAGGGAACCTAATGGAACCTCTTGTGAAATTTTTAAGACATTATGTGTTGACTAGCGGAATTCAACCCCACGCTGTGTTATTACCGGAGCGAGGCAATAAAGATAACAAATTAAATAATTCATTTCCCCCAGTGGGAGTCGAACCCACTAACGTCGCCACTACACCTTGACAGATTTTTAGATTTTGATTGATTTTAGTTATTTTGGTTTTCTCTTTATCTATAAATGACATTTTCCACAAGACATTCCTTTAATATTGAAAGAATATTTTCCCTCGAGTATTTTTACCAAGTTAGTTATTAGAAAACCCTTTCAGTTCTGAAAGAAAAGTTACATATTGTTATATAGTAGATATGAGTAATATAAAGATTCTTTATATTACTCATGAGTAAGAAAATTTTCGATAAAATACGTGTTGAGTGGCGGAACTTAACGCTGCGCTCGATACCTACTGGACTAATACTTTGATACTCCATTATTGTGTATACAACCATTATTTTTATAATATATTTAAAACGCAACATTTAGCTATACTAATACGGACATATTGCAATTAGAACACAAATGTACACGCTTCAGCGCTTTTATAAAAGAAACCTTTTGCAATACATAATTAGCTTATGTGTATGATCTTGTAAGCGTAGCGCTTAAACTGACGGACTCAAATACTGTGCACTCGGCTATTACCGCCTCGACGGGCCTCGACAGCCTGGCCTAGGCTTCAGTTTCTTGCAATTACCAATATATAGTTTTCCTGTATATTAAAAATTGGTTCAAAATTTATTTTTTTTGGAAAATATGCCTTCATATTAGATAATGGGTAACGAAGCAAAGTGCGGCGTTGAGTTCTGCCACTCAAGATGCCTTAACTAATCGGAGATAATCTGAATGGGGAACGGAGTGTCTTAGCATTAGATACATATTGCATGCTTAAAGACTAGTTACGACAGGGGAAACAGGATAAGAAGAAGGAAATTTAAAATAAATATAACCAAACCCCCGAGTTAGAAATGAACCCACTGTACCACGACAACCCAGAATTCAACATGACAAGCTCCTTGACTTTACAAAGACCTGTTGCACTAAACAATAAAAGTGAACAAAGCAACCATTTAACAATCCACGATCCAGTTTTAATATTTAGCAGGTCTTAAGAGTTCGCCATAAAACGCCTTACAATCTACCATTCATTCTATTATTACGCGTTCCATACTTCAGTAGAGATCGTATACAGTTTTTATTAAGAGTTCGAACCATAAATTTTACATAAAGCTAGTTCCAAAATTCGGACACTTGTCGCTTGGGCAGAAACACATTGATTCATAATAAAGTATTACAGTTTTAGATATACTACTATGTGGGCCAAACGTGTGATAGGTAGTAGATTCGGTTTCCACTCGAGGAAATTAAATATTTAATATTCTCTTTTCCTTGCTCTCGAGAACGCAGTAATTAAACACTTAAGGTTCCCAGGTTCTATCTGCCTATACTGCTATGTGTGGGATATAGTGTAAATTAAAAAAAAAGCAAATAAAGCACATCATATGTCTAATAAACATTTAACGATATAGCCAGTTAACCACTAGGATCTGCCTAGGTTACAGAAAGTAAATGATACCTATTCCCAAGAAATCAACGTCCCCAAATAAATTCTAAACCAAGACTATCTAAAAAAACAGTTTTGCCCAATTGCACCATATCAATAAAAGTTTTTATAACATTAATAAATCACCAATTTCATATTACCTAACTAAAATTATCAATTCAAATAATCCAATCATCTCAACTGGTACATCATCAAATGTCCAAATTAAGGCACACCATTTACTCTAACAAAAAGCTGAAACGAGATAGAGACTTGAGTTCAGCTCAGTTTATGTCTGAATCTATTGACTCGGTAATGCGAGTCATTTCACCGAAAATACCAGCTCCAAGTAAAGGAAACTTTTGACGCCCTACCCTACCCTAAAAGAAAAGATCTATTCGAACAGCGTGCTAAAGTTAACGGTGGTCCTTTGATCGTGGACGAAAGTTCTCACAAAGACGGTCTGAATGCTCAAATTAAGAATTAATTAGAAGTTAAATAAAGAGATAAATTTAGTTTCGTTTTTGAATTTAATTTTCTCGTAGTTTTAGTTATCTTGTAATCTTATGTGCAAGTCTTTATATTCTAATTCTGTGTGGTTTTGTTATAATTCTTATTGATTTGCTTCAATATGTCTATTATATAGTTTTTTTTATAGCTTCAGGCTGTATCCCGCATATAGGAGTACCTAGAAACTTAGTGCTTAAACACTCAGCTCCCTACCATTGCGTGTTGAGTGGTAAAAATATTAAATATTTCATTCTCCTGCCTGACTTGCATCACGACTAGCCTTGTTTAAAGTTTACTCTATTTATACATATAAAATCTTAACTAAGACAATATTTTAGTATTGCAAGCAACCTGCCACAGATTTCTGTCGAAGAAAAAAATTGTTCTTGATACGTTGGTTACCCTAATGCCTTTATAATTACATGCCCACATGCATGTCTCGTCGTGATCACGGTAATGGCTCTCTGACCGTGAACTCGCTGTTCTATATGTTTACAGTTAAATTGGTGAATCACCCACCATGCTAATGTCATATTTTGCGTTTCCTGCGTTGGTTTTTCCATTTTATATGTATTTTTTGGTTTTTCCTAGAAGTTTACTGTTTAGGCTTATAAAGTAATATAGTCTTATAATTTCTGTTTCCATTTTGCTTGTGGCAAAATTTTGGCAAATAAATCCTTTATTAGGTAATCCAGATTTTAATTAAACTAAACTGAAAATTATTCTAAAAAATATGTAGAAAAGTAAAAGTGAAATTTATATCAGTAGATTAATTAAATTAATTAAGAGGCCAGTCGTGGTGACGGAAGAAGGTTGTGGGTTCTGTTCCCGCTCGAGGAATGTAATATTACTAATATTTACAAAGCGTTGAGTTCCGCCACTTAATTACTGCAGAAAGTCGCGAAAAATAGGGTTTTAGAGTGGAG
The DNA here is from genome assembly GCA_013403645.1 of Heliconius nattereri. Lineage (NCBI taxonomy): Eukaryota > Metazoa > Arthropoda > Insecta > Lepidoptera > Nymphalidae > Heliconius > Heliconius nattereri. The sequence goes on along the minus strand of JAAIXI010000219.1, from coordinate 6,741,127 downwards.
ATTACCCTGTCTGAAAATAAAAAAAACAAATCATAAATCACAGATTACTCAATTTCCAAAAAAAAATCTCATTTAAAAAAAAAACAGTTAAAATCACCTCCTCATGAGCACTAAACGTTGGTTCTCATGGCAAGATGTGATACATATAGACCCGTTACAAGTATAGTGCGTGGCTCTAGCATTACCGTGAATGCATGCTAAATTACAACTAGCTGTGTTTTTTTTGTTCCCAAGCTAAGCTATATATCATTATGGTATGAAAGGAATATGAAGTGTTGCTATGTTTAGTTTACGTGTTTTTTTGTTTGTATTTGAGTTGCGGAACTCAACGCCGCACATCATCTAGCTAATTTGTGAATCCCTTATCTTCGTTGTGAATTTAGCAAAAAATAGTTTTTTTTCTAGCAACTCACATTTACGTTATATTATAATTAAAATAAACTGATAGAGCATGCGACAGCTTGTGGGTTCGATGCCCATTGGAAGAAATGAGATATTAAATATCTCTATTTACTCTAGAATTTAGCGGAAAATGAAGGAACAAAAATGTCTTAACGGTGTATCTCACCAACGAATTCTTCCTGGTATGTGTGGGATACGTAAAGCTAAAAAATATGTGTATTACTTTAATAGAATCATTGTAATTTCAACAATTTTTCTATTCTACGATTTTACTACTACAGATTAGTAAGTGCAGCGTATTTGGCATGCTTTCTTAGCTCGTGTATTATATTTTGCGTCACACTATGGATTGTATGTGTGACATAATTATTTACCTATAGGCTTAGCGGTTAAATTTACGAAACCGGAAGTCGTAGGTTAATTTTTTTATTTTTCAATTAAATTAAAACGCTGTGTATGGCTACGAGCGCAAAGGTTGTAGGTCCCATTCAAATAATTATATTTAAATTACTTTCATATTCCCGTCACAACGGCGTTAAGTTCCGCAACTCTTGAAGCGTATCATTTCACTAGATTCCTTAACTATCCTGGTATATGCGGTAGATGTTAAAAGAAAACAAAATATAACTGCGTTTTACTTTACAGAGTAAACGATATCATGACGCAGTAGTGACGTTTCGCGATAGTTGTAAATTCAAATGTGTTTACATTTTTAAGATAACATACTCAATCGGCTTAGTATTTTTGTTTTTGTTTTTACAAATCTGGATATCTTGACTAGTGGCAGAAGTTAACGCCGCATATCTACTTATATGTTTACCATTTTAGTAGGTATATCTAGTTAGGTATGAGTCACACTTGGTCTAGATTTATACATATACGGCGTATTACTGTACAACTGTGTTCACGATGACTCGAGTTCAGTTGAAAAGCGAAGAACGGAGAACTTGTCCCTTCACACAAGGCTCCCACGGTATACAGCGTTACAAGTTTTAAACAAATCCTTTAATTAAATAAATTTTTGATTCTTCATACGCAACATGCCTGATTAGCGTAAATGTCAAAAAATCTATAGTCAGTTTCCCCCTACGCCGAGACACAGCGCATTGAACGACAATACTAAACGCCACACACATACATAACCTAATCAAAATATGAACCTGTGACCACCTCAATAGAAATGATACTAGAATGATAGATCTATTACAAAATCCACAATTTCGGGTATAAAATACAGTAAACTAGCACTGAATATCCTTAGAAAGTGTGACAGAAATAGAACAAACGCCGACACGTGTACGAGTATGAGCGCACTACGCATATAGTTATTGCGTCGAATAACACCGAGTGAAGCGTTTACTGCTAATATGTTTCTAGATATCCACTAAACTTAATTAAACTCTGTTAATCGTAACTCTGGTAACGCCGCAACGTGGCGTTGAGTTCCGCTCAAACACCATTTCCTTCTTACCATCAATATTAAAAGACACCATGTGTGTTAATTGTCGGAACTTAATGCCGCGCTTTATCTATCATTTCTAGAGCAAGGAAGTTAATGTAATTCGTTGCCTCAAATGGAAATCGAATCCCAAACGTTTTACAGTCTGTCCTACTTCGCCATAATGAATATTATGTTCAAAATAACAATTTTACATACGTAATATAAACCTGATATTAAGGAAACGCTTTCTAAACTAAATGCCTTTGGCCTACATATTACCTGTGTATTTTCCTAACGTCGTCATTTAAAATTTAACCTTAAATTTCCTATTGGGCCTTTATTTTGTTATTTTAACAAGAATTCGACGGAAAGTGGTGAACGGAAGTGTCGTAATAGGCAAGTGTTTAAACATTAGGTTCCCAGGTTCCCTCACTCTACAATGCTACGTACGCGATGCAGCATAAACTCAAAAAAAATGTTGAATTGTCGGTAGAATTTGAGCGGTAATAGAACCCACAACCAAGTCACGTTCACCAAAATCACCGAATAACTTAACAATAAACAATATGAGGTTATAAAATTATCATACATTGTCATTTTGAGACAATTAATATTTTGTGACCCACTGAACTAAAAATTGAATTGAATACGCACATTCCTGTGAAAAGTGACTCATTGTTTACGTTTTTTTAAAATAATATTATAAATACATATTATGTTTATATGTGAGGATGTTCTGGCTGCTATTTGATTTCAAACGCGACGGTTGTGAATTCGATTCCCACTTGGGGTAATGAATTATTTTCATTTCCCAGCTCTGGTAACTAGTGAGTAGTGCGTCCCATTCAACACTCATGAAAATTGGTAGGTGATTTGGGAATGGGATGTCTTAACGTAAGGTTCCCTCTGCCTCCATGCTATACCTGCGGTATAAAAAAAACTTGACTTTTCCATAGTATCAACTAGTGAATATGTAAGACGATGTGTAATATAATATCTAAAGTATGATAAATAGATTTATTTTTCATAATAAGAATGGAAAAAAAACTATCAATATAATAATGTAATAATTTATTTTGAAATTAAATTCGACAAAAATGTATATACCCCTACAAATGAAGTGACCAGTCACTTCCTCATACTAAGTCACTAAATAAGCGAAATCACTCCGCTAACAGTCGATCTAAACCAATAAAAAACACGTGTTTCGTATATTAATAACTTTAGAGCGCGTGTAATGATGTCAGTTGTACTCTCATAGAGACGACTGTGTTGCATTTACTATTAGTCTAAAAAAAGTGGTCTAAGTCAAAAAAAATATTTTTTGAAAAATTATACAATCTTAGGATTAGATATTTTTACCAAATTTTTAATAAACATCTATATATCTATAAATTATTTGGTGGTTTTTATCAGTATAAGAGGACGCAAAACAATTATATTTTTTTTTGTCGGTTGGTCTGCACTTTTAAAAAAATGTCCACACAAATGAAACTGTGGGCTACGATAAAGCAAAACCTAGTGTACTCCCCACTCCGTACTCCACTTCCCGCTGAATTCTTAAATCATTGCGAGTTGATTGACGGAACTCAACGCCGTAAATATATAAATATATTATATAATAGATATACACTTAAAATTTATCAGCTACCTAATAACGCACTAAAAACATACTGCTAAAATGTCTTTCCCGTTATCTCAATAAAGAATTGGACGATATGTTACAACAGCGCCAGCATCCATGAGAGGTGGGTCGTGCCAAAACTACAATTTATTATCCAAAGATTGGATATCGAGGAGTTCCACTATTTCTACTTCTTGTACTAACGCTCGCTGGGTAGTTCGTGAGATAGTGTTGCTTAAATGTATATTGAAACTTATATACATTATTCTATTCATTATTGTTAAATAATCGAATGAAATTATAAAAGAGTATATTGAGATGTTCTTAATTATTCATTCATTGTAAGAAAACTTTAAACAACAACAATTTAAACGTAACGGGATTTGAATCCGTCCGCTCGCTCTGACCCCTAAGCCATACGTTGTACATGTTAAAGTAAATAACCAGCTTTATCTTATAGGAGCAGGGAAATGTTATTTTATCATTATTTTGAGTGGGAATTGAACCTACAGCCGTCGCGGTCTCTTAATCTACGGTCATAGTACAGCTATGAAGTCTATATATTGATATATAATTGTATTTACAATATTTCTGTGTGGTCGTGCCCTTTATCTCCACAATACGTTTTCATTCCTTATCTGTAAGTAACATCCCTAAACCTAGAAGAGGTCGAGTGGGAATATGATATCTTGTAACAGTACCTACCTATACAAGTAATCGCCGACGGTTTTTTTTGGAAAGATAATTATTTTTTAAATAAAATTTCTAGAAACTTCAAAAATATTTATTTGACGATTTGGATCTTTGAGTCTTGTTAGGGTTAAATATTGATAGTTAGTATAGTATATAGTATAGTATAAAATCTGGTTAAATTTGACCAGACAGTGCACTTGTTTTATCGTATTGAATAAACATTTTTTTCTTAGCTTCACACTGTATCCCGAAATAGCAGGATGAGCAGAGGGAACCTAGGAAGCTATCGTTAAGTTGCCTCCATTCAACTTACCAATTTTCACGACCTTGCGTGTTGGTTAAATTCAATGCCGCGATTTGCCTTGTTATCAGCACGAGTGCATAAAAACAATATACTTTCCAGAGTTAGAATCGAACCCAATACTGTCGCCTTAACAGTCAGATTCTGTATTAATATATTATTTTTACATAAACATAAATGTCATCACTCTCTCTTGTCCTTGACTGTTAATAATATTGCTTTAAGCGTCAAATCAATTAAACGATAAATAATTACTGCGTTGGCCTTAATATATTTAACAATAAACCTTCTGTTTTATTATATCTATACTAATATTATGCAGAGGCCGACACACAGGTAAACACGACGGTAGTGGGTTCGATTCTCAATCGGGAAAATGAAATATTTATTGTTTTCATTTCTTCGCTTTGGGAAACAGGCCACGTGCTGCGTTGTGTTTTGTCGAAAGTGTAAGAAGAAGAAGAAGAGAAAGAAGCAGAAGCGGGGAATGGAAGTGTACTAAATGGAGTGTCTTAACACTAGGTTGCCAAGTTCTTTCTGCTTATCATACTATATGCGTGATACAGCGTGCAAGATAACGTAGAAGTAATATATTTTTATTATTTAATAAACAAAATCTTGATTATTGTAATAAAAAAAAAAAAAAAATTTATAGTGTCGCCATACCAAATATCGATCCCACGACTATTGCCTTAATAACCAAAGTATGCGTACTCTATCTAGCAAGTGGAAATTTTTACTTCCAATAGTTTTTGACGTAATTTCAACATAATCTTATATATTAGGTATGTATATATTATTTATGTAATTACATTACTATTGACACGTGTATTTAATAGTCAATGCTTATCACGAGACAACGTTGTATTAAATAATAATTAATAAACAAACAGAAGAAGACTAATAATCTTCTATACTTTTGTACCGTTTAATTAATTCCGTCAACACGCAAACTTTTCAATTTGGGCAGAAAATGAAGAACAGAGTGTCTCGGCACTGGATTCTCTCTGCTTAACTTGCTGTATGTGAAATATATGAATCAAATTTAAGTAAGTTATATAAAGAAAATATAATCTTTTAAGAATAGCATAATACAAATGTTTACGTTGTTATCAGTGTTATCAGTATAGCTATCGATGTCACTTACAATAACTTACAAATATGATATCAATACATTTATCTTTGTATATAAACAATTTTATGTTGATCTAAATGCAATGACGAGGGAATATGACGTTTAGTATACTAGAAAATAATCTATAAATAATATAGGGGCAGTTGCCTTTTCGCTTCGCTCGCAATTTCTCTCGCTTCGTTCGCTATATTGATCAAAAAAAATAATCTCTGAGGGAAAATGTACTTTTTTATATAGGTAGGTACATTCTATAACACTTACAATAGTCTTTCCTCATACGGGATATTCTTGGTGGCTGCTATGTTAATATATTTTTATAAGATAATTTATGTATAATTAAAGTTAAAGAAAAAACATTTTTCTAGTTAATTTCTAAATTTTAGGAAACCCAAAAAAACAACCTTCAACTTACCTTTACCCCCCTTAAGCGACGAGGTTGTGAGTTTGAATCTCATTCGAGGAAGTAAAATATTTAATACTTTTACTTTCCCTTTTTCTGGGACCCGGTTTCCAGGTTCCCCTTGCCTGTTTCTATGTGCGGGATACATTGTAAAGCTAAAAAAACAACAATCAGTTAATCACATTTCTCTAACTCTATTGTAAGGTAAAGTATGTAAGAAAGGAAAGTATAAGGTAATAGAGTAAAGTAAATCTACTTACCTACTCGTAAGAACATCTATTGTCAACACACTGGCCGGCCCGATTGAATCGAGGGCTTTGATTGTTCTAAATAAGAGGATATTTAAAGAAAACAGGAAGATATCTAAGGATTTGGACAAATAATTACTTATTTGTCCTATATTTGTATCTATTAAATAAAAGTTAGGAAATTTATTAAGACATGCTTAGACAATGTGCGGCGTTTTGGTTCGCCAGCTAATGTGCAAAAAGACATTAAAATACAGTTTGAAAAAAGAAGTCGAGATGTCTCTTACATGAGAAAAATTGGGTGGGAAACGGAAGTGTCCTAATGGGAACGAAGTGTCTTAACAATAGGTTCCCAGGATCCATCTGCTTACCCTGATATGCGCAGGATACCACATGAAGTTATAAAAAAATATGAACAAGATAAAGAAAAAAACATTATCAAATGTAAAATTTAAAAGTTCTTATTATTTCGTGATAGGTCATTCGATGATATTTTAGTTTTAGTACAGCTTCATACAAGGTTGATATATTGGTCTAATATACCGAAACTTATTTCATACAATAATATTTTAAGCATATTTTTTTATATTTACAAGAAACATAGAAAAAGTTTAGCTGGTGTAGCAAAATTTAGTGCTAAAACTTAATTAATTTAATTCCCGAGGCATTACATGTTGAGTGGCGGAACTCAACGCCACACTTTGTCTTAACACCAAAACGAAGAAATGATAATATGAAATATTTCATTACTAAAACTACTACAATACTAAATTTGCAGTCTATCCTTTAATCTTAATTTCAATCCTGACTTCCTATTTCTAAGATAGACGTATATAACTCCAGGACAGGATAATAAAACATTCCCATACAAGTTTATCTAGAAGTTAGCGAATTTATCATAAACATATCACACGCCGCTTGCGCTTACGACAACCAGTTTCGCCACTAACCATTATTTGTATTAAGATAAGCGTTTACGCCGCTGTAGCGCAGTGGGACAGCGTCTGGTTGTATTTCTCACTAGAAAAGGCAGAACGCCGTTGAGTTCTGCGTATTTGTATGCGGAAAATACATATTATATATATACATATTATATTCCGATATATCGGATATTGAGTGTATGTTGCGGAACTTAACGCTGTGTTATATTTTACAATGTTCTATAATCGAAAATAAATTCAAATATAAATAATTTTAGTGAGAATCGAACCCATAGCCATCGTTCCCACTGCGCCACAAAAACATCAAATATTATTTATATAAAGATAAGCTCACAAGGTTGTAAGGCACATAGTCAATATTTGTTTCTACAATATTCTCTTTTTAGTCCCTACTTGATTTCGAAATCAAATTAAACAATTTAAGGTCGTCCTGGCGCAACAGCTCTGTGACTGACTGTAAATATGTAACCTGTGTGTTCGATTCCCGCTCTGGAAAATTAATTATCTCGATACATTTTCGCGCTTTGGTGAAAATACGCGCGGCGTTGAGTTCCGCCAATCAATATATAATATATTGAAAATTGAGTATTGAGTGGAGAACGGAGAGTGTCTTAACATTAGGTTGCCTCTGCCTACTGCGTTATATGCGGGATACAATAAAAAAAGTAAACATCTATTAAAACCCACCGCTTTGAATTCAAATACAAAACTAACGAAATTATAAAAGAAATGTGAGTTTTAATGACTAATAAAAATTGATTCACCTATAAACAAAAACTTACATATATGAATAAAATTTACTCCATTTTTATGATGATTGTGGGTTCGATTCCGTATATAACAAATAAAAGCAAATTTTACTTCCCTTTTAAAAAAGAAGCAAGCGGTTGCAGATCAGGACCGCTTTAACAGACGAAATTATACCTGCCTGTGGCAATTTTTTTTGTGGCCAAATTTTGTATGGACGAAGCGGAAAGTTTTTTGTAGGCAACTCCCACTGCCCAAATTGTAGGCTTGAGCACCTGACTGAACATATGTTATGCACTTGAGAGTAGCAACTGTGTACTCGATTCAACTTTCTACCATCTAAACAAACAGTATTGGCAAAATTTAAATTTCTGTTAGTTTTATCTCATTTCAGTTTATCGTGTATGCGATTTTAATTATATTTAGTATAAATTAATCTAAATAAGGCCATAGCATTTGACTATAATCGGGATGGGTGTGGGTTCGATTTTCATAAGGGGGAATGAATTATTTTTATTTCTTCGCTCCGGTAACAAGACGAGTGCGACTTTGAGTGGCGCCGTCATAAATACAATCAGTGTTTCGACTTAAAAACCAAGACGGAGTGCCTTGACACTCCGCATACCGAAGGGGGGATTTTTCCCCCTTTAGTGTAGCCCACCATCATACAATTAAATTTATATTTGTAAAATGAAAAATCAACTATCACAACAACACAACCAAATATCAGATTACTTTAAACAATTTTAATCAAACAATAGACGTTCAATGGACAAAAAAGATCCAAATAAAAAAAATCAAATCCCTTTATTTGTTCAGTCGTAAATTTCAGTCTAGATCGAGGACCATGAGGGCTGCCGGTAGCGTACAATAAAAAGAAGGTATAACAAAAAAAACCAAATGAATGAAAACATAGTGTAGATAACGTTGTTTTTATTATGCATGACCGATGGGGGCGGACTGTGGAACTAGAAGTGTCACATTACTTGAAATGGTCGTAAATGTCGATGATGATAAAGCTGGAGATGAATTTCTATAAAATTTTATGCTAAAAATTTCTATAGATCAAAAAAATATATAACTTTGAGATGGTTGAAGCTGTGGGAGATTCTTTTAGCAACTTTTCGTTTTTTTATTGATACCAGTAGTTTATTATTTCTTCTTCTTTTTAATGCAAACAGTAGATGTAGGCAGAGGTCAACGACGCAATTCGTCTACTATAAAAGAGAAAAGAGTATTATTTAAATACTTAATAATAATTCAAATCATTACTCAGAGCTGTTCACGCAGTCTTTAGGGTCTACTATAATTTTCTTTTCAAACACGTCTTCGTGAACCATTACATTATAAATTACCGCACATAACGATTATTATCTCACCAGCATATTAAGATATGAATACTCGTAGTGGTAGCGCAGTGGGACGGTGTCTAAGCTTAAATACGATAATAATTGGAGATTCGTTCCCTCTCAATTTGTGAATCATTTTATTTACCCCTTCTCTGGTAGATAAGGAGCACCGTTGAGTTCCGCGGCGCAAGATGCAATGTCTCAAAAAGTCTTCAACAAGTGGGGAACTTAGTGCCAAGACACTCAGCTGCTACGCGACAAAAAGCTTTACTTTTTTATCAAATACATCAAAACGGCCAGCTCATATCGGGTAGTCTACCTGTCCACATTAATAATAGTTTTTTTTCCATTCTCTTCTACATTGTCTGTCTCATTTGATTGATGACTGTGGAATACTTCACGGTGTAAGCCCCTTTGGGAATACTTTATCTTTACAAGTTACGAGTAGAGAATCATCCAATAACCTCAACGTTTAATAGAATTTTTGTTGTCTATTTTTAACTCTGATAGATACCATCTTTTACAATCAATTTGTATGAAGATATGTCATGTTTTGAATTCTTATATAGCATTATGACTACTATCATTAATAGCTTCAAGTTGTTTTCGTATAAATGAGTGTCGATAGAAGGAACCTAGTGTAAAACACTTCGGTTCGTTTAATTCTTTTCCCCAAGTGGGATTTGATCCTCAACTGTCACTATGCTGTGCTGCTGCGCCATAGCGGCCTCTACTTCTTTTTCGAGTTTTACAAATCTATTGACTATAAAGTATATCACAATAATGCTTATAATAATGTATGTTATATATCATACACGACGCAGACGCCGCTGCAGGCGACAGGTACTAAAAACACTATAAATTCAAACTACTCTTTGTCCCATACGATTATAATTCATTAATTGCCGACGCACCAGAAAGTAAAAACGATCTGAATCGATTTCTAACATCGCCAATGCACATAAAAGTACTAATTAAAAAGGCGGACATTGGAAAATACGTCGGCAGTGGCGTCGAAAAACAAAGAAAGAAATGGCACCATCCGGCCAATCTCGATAAAATTGTATATAAGAGGATTAAAAGATTTATTGTATAAACCTTTTCAAAGGATAAAAATTTTTTTTTGGGAAAAATCTTTATTTTGTCAGTTTGCTTCTTCGTCAGTGGACGTGCCGACGCATAACTTAGCTGAATTGTTTAAGCATATACGTGTATTTGCCTCGTTCATGTTAATGTTCATTTGTTTTAAATTTGTAGTTACTTTTTTGGTGTCTTTGTTGTTTTTTTCTCTTGGACGCTAATGGATTCGTGTTAAATTGCTCTAGTAATGTTTACTTTAAGCGCAGTTTTAACGTCGGCAAGAAAAATATTGATTCACCCAGAAAATTTGATATTCTATCGTATTGAAGTTGCGGGCTATTTAATTACTTGATTAAATAAAAATGTATAATGTATATACAACAGAATTGTTAGAGAGAACTTAGCGTTTACCTCCGTTTTTGACTTTCCACCCAATTCCAGAGACATTACGCGTTATTTACCGAAACTAAACGCCGTGCTTTAAAAATAATTTAAATCTATTTCTAATTATGGAGCGAGCCAACAACCATCGTGTTTACAGTCAAAAATAAATCTAATACTTATCGTGCAGAAATCGCGTGTTTGTAGACAAATTCTAGTCTGGAAGGAAAATTTGTTTGTAACCTTAGCTTTACCTTCGATTCTCATTTTGGGCAGCCAGCGCCAGCCCCCGGTCACGACTTCTGTTAACTTGATTTGAGCTCGTGATCGTTTGTGATCTGTATTACCCTGAGTTATCTTGGAGAGACGTAGTTTAATGCTTCCAATATCACAATTACGTGATTTCCTAATATATTGAAATTATTATTGAAAATTGAATCCATAATTCCAATATGTCGGTTTTGTTTCGATTTTATGAAATAATGTAGAAAAATCCTGTTTTATTCCATTGCCATAAGAATTTAGAAAACCCCTTTCTTAGTGCTTCCTTGCCAAATTTTCTAAGGTAATTCAGTGACTCATATTAAAAACATATTATATAAGTGATTCTAAATAAACATACACAAAATTAAACAAGCTAACTTATAAAAATTATAATTTTAATATTATAAAGAATAATAAATGGAAAAGGTTTTCATTCTGCTTAGGGTTTAGTTATTTTTTTCTAAATATTATTTTAGCTACAGACGGTTATAACCGTTTGTACAAAGTTTAAGATCAAACAGTCGCTACAATTAACGTTTCTGCCTCAGAAGTTGCCCGCTCCAGCTTCATTTGCTAGAAGATTGGCTAACTTTAAATACACTCCTGGATATGTTGTTTAGAAATGTGAAATATATTTTTATATTCTTAGCAGAGATTGGCTGAAAGATGTAGAGTTGAGACTCTTCGATCATTCCTTATTCTTTGAGACATAGCGTCGTGTGTAGCGGAACCCAACGCAGCGCTGTATCTCACCAGATAACCAAGAAAATGATAATAATTTTAATATCTTTCACTGATTTCAATATACTTTTATTAAACTAGTGAATCAATTTTACATTTTTAAATATAAATTATTATAAAAAAAATACATTTAAAAATATAAAAAACCACTCTTCCGAGGGCGGGACAAGGGTCCAAGCTATCGGTGGCTAGGGCTCCAGAGACAGGAACCTCCGCACAATACGCGCCGTCTCAAGTAACACTGCCTTCTGTATCCAGTTCTTGATCCAACAGCTAAGCGATAGCCTCTTAAGGTGTTGGTCGAGGCTTTTCCCTATTAAACCGTTAACCGAAACCACTATCGGCACAGTGATAGTCGCATTGACATCCCACATGGCGGTAATCTCATGGGCTAGGTCCAAATACCATACATACCATTAAGAGAAATTATCAATCATGTATGTCACAGCTGAACCTATCAATATCTAATAGTGAGCAGTTTTGAATTATTTTTTTAATAATATCTATCTTTTTCTTTTTACAGGTAAAATCCTATATACATTAATGTATTTGGATGCAGTACCACGTCAGTATCAGTAAGTGCGAAGCGAAAATAATAATTAAAATAAACATGTCCGATAATTCGTAAATCGTTGGCAATTTATTAGAATGTAATATTTTTTTGCTGATTTTTTTTTTTGTTATTGACAATTTTGAAATCAATATAATATTCAATTAGTAAATCTTTTAAACCAATACATATAATTTTTAAATTATTTACTCTTCTTATCATTACCTCCAAATCAGGTAAAAAATGGAGAACTGTGAGTGCCTGGACACATTTAGATACTTTCAATAAAAACAAATACTATAAAAATATCTAAAATCTTCAAAAGAATTTCTTATTCTTTCATTAAATATTTTTTCTTTCTGTTGGCTGACAATTTATTTGTCTGTCTGGCTTCGATTGGCACAAACGTCTGACCTGATCTTAACTTAACTGACGACAGTAGATTTCTTACAAAAGTGGATCTATATGTTATTGCCTTCAATTCTTATTTTGACAAATGTACTTCATAAAATAATTGAACAAAAAAAACCGACTTTAAAACCAAAACAAAAACCAAATTATCTATACATATAATAAGAGATGGATAATAATATCTTAATTAATTTTATGAAAAGAAAGGTGAAAAATAATAAATTAATTATTTACTTTTATAATACCTACACACTCTTTAAAATCCCTTAATTAAAAAAAATAAACGCTAATGAACGTTTCTGAGTGTGCCTACAAGTGAGAGAACAGCGGTTAATGAGGATGTGACTGCTTAACTGGTACAAATTAATATGTCACTTAAAAATTGAGTAGGAAGCTAGCTCTAATGCTAAATCTAGATTACAAGTATTTATTACACAGAATAACTGTAAGGTTACGTATCCTAATTTACTAATGTTATTCTTGGATTTGTATTAGTCATACTAATGTAATGAATATTTGTAGTGTCTTTCCTTTATCTGACAACAACGGCGTTGAGTTCCGCCACTCTATACGCATTGGAAGTGAGGAACGAAGTGTCTTAAAATTAGGTTCTCAGGTTTTCCCTGCCTATCATACTACGTGCGTGAAGTAATAAAAATGTAGTAGAGAAAGGAGTGCCTTAATACTATTTTTTTGCCTACCTACTAGATTAGAAGATATATATTGACAAAAGTGTAACTTGCGTTATAATTTCATAACGTATATGGCATAGCAAATATTTTATAATAATTTTGTAGTAGATACGAAATTTATAATGGATATGCTAATTTTAACGTCAATGTGTTAAAGTTCACGCGTTGTCACTTTTTAGGTAATTTAACTGTCGAATATTAAATTTGAATGTAATAATAATATTTTGATTGGATATTTGTTTTTAAGATTCACGTATATATCTCATATAAAAGGAAGGCCAGAGAGAACTTAATAATAATGATAATACTCTGTTACCCACGTTCCGCCCAATTTTCAAAACAGAGTGGCAGAACTCAATGTCTTTGCCTTATTAGCTGCAAGAAAATAAAATAACTTATACCCAAGCAGGTAACAAACTCGCATCCGTCGCCCTAATATTCAAATGCTGTGCTACTGCGCCTCGAGGGTCTCATGTTGTAATTTTAAAACAATCGTATTACCAAAAATGTTGTTTAAACATCGCATAATACAAGTATACTAAAATAAAAGTAACAATTGTACGAAGCAAAGAAATAGACTGTCACGGGCAGACTCGAGCCAATTTAGTTTGGTAACTTTCTTAGTTTCTGTTTTATTTAACTTCGCCCACTTTGGTGATCATATGAAATTCTTATTTGATTTCAAATGAAGATTCATATGTTATAAATTAATTTCTTTTAAAACTTTTTCAACTCAATACTAAAGTTCTTACTTTGCCGAATTATATATTAATTCATGGTGAAAAATGAACGTATATATGATCAAATCATTTTTCTTCTTAAATTAGTTTTCTAACAGAATCGAATCTGTAACTATGGTGTTAAGTAACACCAAGTTGTCACAAATATATGTATTTAGTTAATATTGTAATTCCTATGTTAATTAATATACATCATCATCAGCAACAAAAAAGTCCATTCTTCCCTATTGAAAGCAGCTTTTTTATTGTTTTTAACTAAGCTTTAAGGTCTTAACTAACTCAACTAAGCCACCAATAAATAACAACCAATACTTAAAATTAAAAAATCCATTGTAATACAAACAACAAGTCAAAACTAATAATAACCAAATGATATTGCTAAAATATTAACTTTTCCAAGTGTCATCCATCACAACGTATAAAAGGCAATGACAGTAGTCGAGGGAATAAAATGGGACAGCCTTTGTTACTACACAAAAGTCTCTATCACCTATTGAATATCTGAATTTTCTGAATTGTTCTTGACAAATTGAAACAAACTGTGAAGTTGAAGAGTTTAGAACTCGATAACTGCCTCCAAAACGGGGCAAAGATCCATTAATTTACTTGAATTAAATCAGTCGAACATTTTAGCTTCGGGATTTGGATGCTACTTTGAAATAATGGAACTGTAAGTCGTTAAACTTTTACTTTACTGTAATAAGTCTGGGCGATACTAATCATGGAGTTTGGGTGTAATTTAATTTTTATTTTTCTATTCTATTTTGTTTACATTGTTTTTCTGAAGTGTTTTTCTCATTTTATAATAGGTAGACAGAAAAAAACGACGACACTCGACGTCTTATTTAAACACATTGAGAATAAGTTAGTAGAATACATCGTCTTAGAGTCATTTTAGTAATATCTTAGTGCAATTGATGCAAATAATAAATTATATTATAAATAGATACAAAATAATACGAAGCGAAAAGGTCAATTTTTTCACTTTAAAATGATGCAGTATAATGAACCAGCGGGAAGTAAGTTAGCATTAAGTATTCACGTTCCCCGAGCTGTCTCTGTCGAGGCAGTTAAAATTTCACTTGGCTAAGCAAAATTTTCTGTCCGCTGCATAAATCTTCCCCTTTTAGGGAGAGGGAGTGAACGAATTCTTGCATAAAATTTACATCGGGCGGTCCATACAAATTACCATTTCGTTTCTTACTCTGATTAAATGTTGTAGAAAAAATATTGCTCTCTAAATGGAACAGAAAATTCTCGGTTTTCGACTCATTAAAATTGACGTTTTGTTTTTTTCCTGGGTTTTTTATCGTCCCCCGCCTACGATTTCCTTAGTTTACCATTTGATTTTTTACTAACGCTTCGATATTCCTTAAGTGATTCAAGTAATTGATTAATATGTTTCACTAAAAGATTAATGTTTCACTTACAAGTGGATACAAAACGTTAATGTAGATTCATACCCATATAAATGATTCTGTAGAGAAATTCGCTAATGTTCTACAAAAAGTGCCAAACTTGGCAATGCCCGTGAGGGTTTCATCCAAAAAAGGTGTGTGTTACAACATCTTCCTCGCAGAAGGGTGAGAAAACATTGAAGGCAGGCTATAGGATATTTGGCAGACATCTACAAGCTAATGATCCTCTTGATTGTGGTAAAGTGTCGCTATAAAACGTCTAGATGTTGCCAACTTGAAAAAAACAGTTACTCCAAAGTGACTATTTTCCTGGCAGCTAACCGATATTATGAGACAATTGCCTGTAGTGGCTCGAGATGCTTTGTCCCCTTGCACTTGTGCAAACTGACTTCTATCGCGTTAATTGTTTCAAATGGAAAAACTTAACTGGACCGAGTTTTTTAGGAAAATAGTAAAAAACTATTTTCAGATATTTATTATTATTAAAGGTAATTGACATATGCAAGAAATGATACCTGATTGCTATGACCAGAATGTTATCAAAATCAAAAAGTCTAGACGTTTAAGAAGTTCAATTTTCTATATTTGTGTAGTATTGAATTATTTCGAGAAATCCAGAATCGTGAGCGACATACAATAATAGTCTTTTAGCCGTCAGCCATTCGTGAAGCAGTCATCTGCTATTGTCAGACAATTTATTTGATATACCCTCTTTGCTCACGGCAGATGAAATCAATTTTGAATTTATAATTTAATTTACAAGCTCGGCTCTGAAAATGTTTAATTAGACAAAACAAAAGACGTATCGGGTTGTTTGTTAATATTAATATTGAGGGTAGTGCTCCTGGGCTACGATTGAATGGTTCGCTGTAATTATGAAGTCGTTAGTTAAATGTTTTTGTTAAACTATAATTTATAATGTTTTCTGGTATTTTCATTATTTATAATAGTACTAATTGTAATACTCTAATATTTACTTTAAAAGATTTATTTACCAGGTCTGGTATGATTAACTACAGATTTTTTTTTAGCTTCAGTCTGTATTCTGCACATAGCAGATAGATTAAAAGGAACCTGGGAACCTTGTATTATGACTCTGTTTCCATGAAGACACTTCCGTTCCCCGCTTTCCGCCAAATTAGCGTAATGACTGAAACACGCGGAATATGTATAGCTTAGTGACCACAAGTTGCTCTACCTCAAAAATTCAGACGCTTATCACAAATTTCAGACGATATCACGCCTGAAAAGTAAAGAAAGTATTCCTTGATCAAACACAATCTTTTTAAAATTCCCAACTCTTGGAAATTTTCTGAAAGTTTGAAATATTAATTTTTAATAATGTTTCAAGACCGCGAAACCATTGCGCTGCCGACACCGCAGTAATTTTTGGACCGACTTTATTAAAAGTTGATACCGAGGCAACGGTTACTTGAGTAAAGCTTTGTTCATATTTAGTTTTTTTTAAATAAAGCTAAATTTGTTAATAAACAGAAGTAATTTTCCCTCTCTTAAATCACATGCTGGGTGACGAAATCTAACAGCGAGATTTATCACCCTTGTTGATTTATAAACCATACGAAACAAATGATTAATATATGTAAAAATATAATTTATAGGACAAATTTACTCAAAATAAATAATTTTTGGAGAAACTTCCGTAACGTCTCCACCGTATATAAATATTACTCCAACGTGCCACACTTCTGTTAGGTACCTACCATAATATGTTTGCGTTGGCCGCATCAACGTTTCAATGTTCTGAGGGTTCATTAATCACAATAAATTGGCAGGAGGGGACTTGGACAGATACCCCACTCCGCAGCCGTCCTTCTTTTTGCATCGTGACGATTGGTGACGATGACGGTGCAAATATTTTCACGCCATAATTTGATAATAGAGAGAGTAACTTTCTAAATTGTTTTAATATTTTGATTGATCTGCATTTTTTTCGGTTCCGTGGGACTTCCTGTGTTAATGATGTACGAAATTATACTTAAAATAATAACTAACTTTTTATATATAAATAAGTAGTCGATTAACCGTACCTATTCATTGATTACCGCTACGCATAGCGCTACCAAAGGAGAAAATAAAAATAATCTCGCCTTTGCAATCACACGCTGATACTGCGCCTGGAATCATTATAATGATTAATAAATGTAAAAACATGGACCATCTTCCAAACACGAATCATCTATCTAATATTTAAATACGATATACCACGCAATCCTTCCGTCGTTACAATATTTAAATCAAATTAAACTGTGGTACTCACGTAAATTGAGCATAAACTTAAAACAGAAAGGCCGAAAATTAACAAAGCCTAAGTAAATGGGTGCAGAATTAAATATTTATGTGAAGTCACGCCCTCTCACTGTGTTGGTCTGGTCTCGTCTCCGGCCAAAGTAGACGAATGTCCGCTTAAAATAAATGTTTAATGTTAATAGTTAAGGATCTTTGCTTGAGAGAATTCAGAATAGCAATGATTTAAATTACAATTATTTGTTTTTAGTTTCACGCCTTAAGCCTTATGTAGCAGTGTCTTACACTAGACACTACACTACCTACTGTAGTGTAGTGTCTAGTGTAAGACACTCTGTTCCTCACTCTCCGACGTTTTTTTTAAGGCATTGCGTGTTGAGCGCCGAAGTTAAACAAGGAAATAAATGTTAATAATAAAAAATACTAATAATTAATAACTCAAACTGTCGCTGTCGCTGTCAACTGTCGCTTTAACAAGACGAAATTGACCTCTGTCTTTAGAAAATACTCCATCCCAAAGGAAATTTATTGAATCGTTTTGTAAATAACATAACTAAAGTTATTTAGAAACAAATTGTATACCAGGCTGTTGAGTAAAAATCATATCTAAGCATTGCGTAATTTAGTTACGTAAAGCTAACATTATATTTGGCAAAAGGTTGCGTCCCTTTGCCCTATATGTTACTGAGGCGACCTTTCTCAGTTGGTCTGAATGTGAACAATTTTACATGTGAACACTAAAATAATTTATAATTTTATACTTATGAAGTATTTAATTTCGAAGTTTTATGGTTGGAGAGTTACGGTTTCCCTCTGCATACCCTGCTTAAATCGGGATACAGCGTGAAACTGATATTATATATCAATTACTACTATTATCAAACTGAAAGGTTTGTTTGCTTGAACGCTATAATCTCAGGAACTATTAGCTTGAATTGATGAAATATTTTTGTTTTTGCTTAAACCATTTTATTTTTACCCGTTTCCTGAGG
Source organism: Heliconius nattereri (assembly GCA_013403645.1). Taxonomy (NCBI): domain Eukaryota; kingdom Metazoa; phylum Arthropoda; class Insecta; order Lepidoptera; family Nymphalidae; genus Heliconius; species Heliconius nattereri. Next base: position 6,722,312 of record JAAIXI010000219.1, on the reverse strand, counting down.
AAGGCTACCGGTTACTATAACACTGTATATATTACTTTTATAATATGCTCATAACAATTAATATACAAATAACATTAGTATATAAATGTAAACAGAAGTTAATAGTATATATAAATTACATATATATGTAAATATAATTGGTTTCCTTTGATTTTTTTTTATAATTAAAAAATATATATAATTTGCTAGTGCTGGAATTGAAAGGGTGACCTTCAAACAAATGATCGTACCACCGAGTATGACAGCAAAAATATTGTATCTTACAAACTTTGTGACAAGAAGTTATTAAATAACTGTCCCACATTGAAATATAATTAAATATCATTATAGCGGCACAGTGTCTGACTGTGAACGCGACGGTCGTGGGTTTGATTCCCACTGGAGGAAATAAAATTATTAAGTTGCTAACCATCACGCAATTTCAGCGAGGGACGGGAATGTGTTAATGGAAACAGAGTGTCTTAACCCTATGTTTCTAGGTTCCCTCTGCTTAAACTGCTGTATACGAGTACATCGCAACGCTAATAAAAATATAGCTTCATATACGTAACAGGGAAGGCAAAGCCTATGTTGGCGTAACTTAACACCACGTTTTGTCATTCTACAATCATTCCACCAATAGGAATCGAACTTACAACCATCATGCTTAAAGTAAACACGCATATGGTAAAAAGGCATTTAATATGTTAATAACCCTTAATGTGAATAACACTTTAAATATTATAAAATTATTGAACCCAACTGTTAACGGTTATACTCATAATCTTTTAATTACTAGTCAAGTTATGTGCTCATTTCCTAATTGAAATCAATTGGTTTTTGTCACTGAAATTTTATTCAAATCTTTTAAAAAAGCAGTTTCATTCGTTTCTTCATTTCGCTTTATCTTGCATATCGGTGGTAGAGAAAATCAAGTGCTTGTTGAGTGGCGGAACTCAACGCCGCGGTTTTTTGTTGTTTATCTTCTAATGCAATGAAAATAGTGAAAGGAAATGTCTTAAAGGGAACAAAACGTATTAACACTCCATCTCCAGGTTCCATTAGCTTACCCCGCCGCTAGTGGGATACATACATGAAGCTGTTAAAAAAGTCCTTATTAACTTTTTAGATTTATAATGTTGGTATAAATAAAATAGAAATATAGATAAGAAGTAGAATTGAACCCATGCCCTTTTAACTATTACAACGTTCTGCAACATTTTAACTGTTAATTTGATTAATTATTCTACTATAACATATTCTATTCAAAGTTTACTCGCTTCATTATGCATGCCCTAAGATTTCGATAGCGGTGTTAGCGCCACCTGGCCTATTAAGAACTGGTTTTTGTGGATTTTTATCGATTTTCGTGATTTTTTAATGATTTTTGATGTTTTGACACCGACTGTGACCTAATTGGGAAGTGTGTTAGTTTTTACGACAGTTGTACGTTCAAATTCAATTACTTTTCATTACATTTATAAGAATAATACAAAAAATGGGCTGTTTCTTCCGGTATTCCACTAACGTAAAGTTTTTTTAACAGATTTATACAAAATGTTACAATATAAGAGGGTAAACAGAGAAATTGGTCTCTAGATTCACAAGAATGCTTAGTCAACGCGACAGTAGTGGGTTCGTTTCTAATTTAGGGAAATGATCTATTTTCATATCATGGAATTCTCTTGCAACAAGAAAGTGGAATGGAAGAATATACTCCATTATCAGTCTACCCTAGTATATGCGGGAAAATGCGTGAAACTACATTTTTTAAAGTTAATTCTAATAATGATTCTCGCATTAACGATCAAACATCGGCCTTAACACACAAATACTAATATAATACATTCAGTATAGCCTCGAGGGTTACGAAATTCGCATGAACGAGTTACGTACAAGAACAACTACAGCACGCCCGGCGAGTCGTGGTCACTCTGAAATTAGCTGTAGATGAGTATGGATTTGATTTTAGGATGTTTTCTTACTTTTGTTTATTTATCTTCAGAGTGAATAATGCCCAAAAGTTTAGAAAATCTAAATTTAAGAGGCCACGACTCGTCGATCGACGACGTAAACGGTCCACGGTCGGAAATACAAATTCTTGACCTTACAGTTTTTTCTAAGATAACATTGTTTTAGGCTCTAGGCATGTGTAGATAATGGTTTTATTACTGAATAAATCATTGTTTTTGTTTTATTTTATTTTTTAGGTATATTGCGATTTTTTTTTTGGTAATTTTTTACCTACTTACTACCACCATTATTAAGTATAATTTAACTTAGAGATAAGTCACTTTATAAAAAAAAGGCTTTCACGTAGACTTGGGAAATTATAAAAAGCATTTTATAAAGTTTCCTCCAATAATTTTATAATTGAACCAACTCCCATCCCAGTCCGATAGACCACTGAGCTATAACAGCGTTAATAATTACAATTATGTATTTGAATAGATTATACATTTTTATATTTCATTCGCGTGGAGGTTGTTCAGTAGCCATAATTGTTCTATGATTGATCTTAATTGTTCTCAAATTATATGTTGAGCTATCAAAACGCGAATAAAACATTTAAAAGATAACTTGTATTATGTATATTAGTACCTAGACCTTTTTCAGCTTCACGCTTTATCCCGACATTATCATCGACATAGCAGGGTAGGGAACCTGGAAATTAGTGTTCACTCCGTTGTTATTAAGCCACTTCTGTTCTTCACTGTACGCCTAATTCTGGAGGCATTGTGTGGTTAGTGGCGGAAGCAAAAGTCGCGCTTTGCCTCGTGTCAAGATATTTCATTTGGTTGAGTGGGAATCGAACTGACAACCTGTCGTTTCAAGCAGCACGCCTACACTACGGTACACGGCAGGTATCATATGCTAGCTAGGTCTCATGTCCTGCATAAGGTAGATAGACCATTCACTTCCCACCGAATTTTCGAGACATTACGTACGAACGACGGAATCTAACGCCTCGGTTTGTCTAAATTGGAAATATTATCATAGCTAACTTATACTACCAAGTGCACTGTTTCTCTGCACCAAAACGGCCTCTTCGAGATATCATTCAAAAGACATTGGCACACTCCCATGCCTATGGTTTATATTACAACATAGAAGCCTTGAAATTTAAATATCAGTTCTAATATTCCTTTCTATTCAGAAATAATAATTATTTAAGATAATCACACATGAAACAGTCATGGGCCAGTGGAACTTCAGATCATTCCAATGCTTCGCGGTAGAGTTTCGTCACTCAGCACGTAGTGTCTAGAATTTTAGCGGAAAGTGTACGCTATGTTTGGGTCTCAGAGTGTAAAGCTGGAATCAAAACCATTGTAATATCAAAACCGGCCAAGTGCGAGTCAGAATTGCGCACGAACAGTGTCGTTTCATTATTAGAAAAAAAATTCCTCTGGTCACGGAGGAATGCTTCAAGTATTCGGTGGAAACTGGAGAATGGAAGTCTTAATGGAGAACAGACTGCCTTAATACTAATTTCACAGATTCCCTCTGTCCTCCTGCCTCTGCCATCCTGCTATGAGTGGAATACAATATGAAGCCAAAAACAAAACAAAAAAATAATCCCAATTACAATTTCAGTCATCAAACCTTCCATTTGATGAACAGATAAGGATCTACCTGCGTGTTACCTTAATTTCGGCTATAATGCTACAAAATAAAAACCTCCTCTATTATTTCATAGAAACAATACCTTTTTACATGGCAACGTTATAATTTTGAACAATAGGCAATTATCCTGTCAGCTATTTAGATTGAGATGTGAGTTATTGAATGCGTTTTCTTTTGTCCTTGTATTTGTTAAAAATAATTATATTTTTTAAAGATATTTAAGATTTTAGTCGTAAGTAGCGACATATAACTATGTTTTTCTTTTTAATTTTAATCAATATCAACAATAAATTATGTATACAAAACTCTAAACTACATCGTTATAGATTCGACAACTTTTATGCAAAATATTTAAATGCCTAAATGCTTAAATTCCAATTTTCATCCCAGATTGAAAAGAGTTACGAAGTATTTACGAAAAATTATGTCATGAATATTTTTGCCAAAATAAAAATAAAAACCGTGCCATCTTGTTAAAAATTACAATCTATATCTGTATTGGGATTCCTTGAATAAGGAATAATAATGAATTACCACGATTGTGAGTTCGATTCTCATTCGGGGGAATAAATTATTTTTATTTCCTCGTTATTGTATGAACAGAAAGTTCAGCGTTGACTTACTCAACACGTAAAGACTACGCTAACGGAGTGTCTTAGCACTGAGTTCCTTGTGCCTATCCAGCAAATAGCAGAGTGAATCTAATCAATGACTATGTTTAATATCTACGGAACCAATAATATAAAATTTCAACTAGCACTTTATATTTGTTATTCAAAAAAAACAGTGTAAACACCTACACCGTGAAATCTATATCTATATATTGTAATGCCCCAAATTTTTATTGCTTGTTTTCAAATAAATCTAAAAGTAAATTAAAAGTGTTTTGAATTAAAATTATATTCCTTTTACTTTTTCGGAAACAGTATTGAAGCCGTACAAGTATTGTAACATGTACAACATTTAATATTTTTTCATTTAATTGTAAAGAGACAAACAGCGGCGTTTAATTTTCCTCGCTCTACTGACTCTCCACTCTCCGGTTAATACATTTTATACAGGTACTATATGAAGTAAATATTAAAATTTAGCCTATTAAGGCCAAGATTAAATTTTAGCCTTCATCCGCGACGTTCACTTCTACTAAATGAACCCACATAACATGGCACTACTATGAAGATCTTAGCGTTGCCGAGGCAACAGGTTAATTGTTTACTAACTTAAAAGTTAATTAAATAGAAGGAAATTAATTTAGTAAATAATATAGGCTTTTAGTGTGTCATTCTGTACTATCGCGACGTTAAGTTACGCCACTCAATACACAATGTCTAGAAATTAATTAATTAATAATTGTTTTTGCTTATCATGTACAATTAGGGAATTCGAACGTACACCTATTATATAGGTAATTAGATGTGACAATTGCGCCATAGGTGTCTATAAAATACAATCCATCATTACTGTAAACCAATACAGGCCTTCCAAATAAGGTATGAAAAAAATTAACATGTCAAAGTTTAAAATGCAACGTGGGCGCGCAGTGGGCGGTAGCTAGTAGTTAGTATTACCATAAAAGTTAAAATAACTGTAAGAAAATATATTAGACATGATGAAACTTTATATATAAGTTTATATTATAGTGACTGTAAGGATGTCGGTTTTGGGTTCGAGTTCCAATTGGGGGAGTAATAATTTTCTTTTTCTCGGTCTGGTAACTAGTTCACTCCGTTCCCCACTTTGCGCTGAATTCTGGAAGCATGGCTTGTTGAGTGACGGATTTCAACGCCGCGTTTTACGTAGACACCAGAGCGGAGAAATGGAAATATTATAAATTAAGACAAACATTTCATTTCCTCGAGTGGGGATCGAATTCACTTTGTGCACCTGCACTATGACTTGTCTCGGGGAACTCTTTCTATCTCTGCCTATATTGCCGTGTGCGGGATACAGGGTGAAACTGATTTTAATTTAATAACTAATTCACCTCTGACTCGCAACACGCAATCCTTACGCTATTTTCCCTCTACCTATCCCGCTATATGCGGGATACTGCGTGAGCTATAAAACATACAATGAATAAAATATGGTATTTTCGGCTTATACATATGTATTCGATACAGAGGGGACGTTCACCCGACGGAGATGTAAATGTTACATCATGACTCTCGACTTAACATATGTAAAAGGAATACCTGGAATTTTGATGTTCCTGTTTTAAAGACAGTTTAGAAGATGTTTTTACTATTTTTTTTACTTTCTCGCTGTATCCCGCTTATAGCAGGGTAGGTAGAGGAAACCTTGTATTCTAACACTCCGTTCCTCACAAAATGTCTTATTTTTGAGATTGCGAGTTGAGGGACGGAACTCGACAAGAGAACGGAGTGTTTTGACAATACAATGTGTACCTATGCAATGTATATGCTATTGGAAATACAACGTGTATGCGGCTGTAGTATATGCGGCGGTATAAAATCGAAAGGTCACTCACTCACTCATCACGAAATCTCAGAAACTGCAAGTGCTAGGACTTTAAAATTTTGCACGGAGATTATTTATAGGACGTAGGTGCTCCCTAAGACGGGAATTTGCAATATCCGACTCCTAAGGGGTTGTTTTCGGGGTTAATAGTTTGTATGAAACTTCGCTACTACAAGTGCTAGAAGTCTCAAATTTTGCATTGGGGTACTTTTTAGGGCGTATATGGTAATTAAAATTTGATCTTGCTAAATTCAACCCCTAAACGTGTGCTTTTGGGATTAATAGTTTGTATGGAATTTCGTTATTACAAGTGCCAGGAGTCTTAAATTTGGCATGGGCGTTACTGATAGGACGCATTTGCTTAATAACAAGGGAATTTACAATATTCAACTCCTAAGGGGTTGGTTTTGAAGTTGATAATTTGTACGAAACTTCGTTATTACAAATGCTAGGAGTCTCAAATTTTGCATAGACGTCACTTATAGGACGTAGGCACTCATGGAGACAGAATTAATAATAACGTAGTTCACGCAGGCGAAGCCGCGGGCGGGCCGCTAGTAGAATTATATAATAAAAACTAAGGTCAGTCGTGGCGCGGGGGCACAGACGTGCGACTGTAAACGTTACTAGTTGTGGGTTCGATTCCTACTCGAGGGAATGAAATATTTAATATTTTCTTTTCCTCACTCATCACGCAATGGCCAAGAAATTCGTTAGTAAGTGAGAAACGAAGGTGTTTTTATTAAAAGTGAATGTATTAAAACTAGCTTCCCAGGTTCCCACTTACCGTGCTATGTGCGGGATACAGCGTGAAGCGTTAAAAATCATAGAATAAAACCAAGTATCTTTCTTAGTTTTCCTACAAATATATACCGCTGTATAATGTAGTTTATTATTATTATACAGGAAGTTCAAAGACCTCATTACAAATCGAACGCATAATATATAGGACAATTTTTGCGATACCTAACGTCAATATTTAAATTACTTTGAATATATGAATTAAATTTCTTTACAACTGTATTTTTTATAAAGATTTGTTTAAGCAGTTTCACGCTGTCTATATACCAGAGTAGGCAGAGGGAACCTAGTGTAACGATAGTCCGTTCTCCAATTTTTGAAAATAGCGTGTTGAGTGGTGGAACTGAAGACCACGCAAAAAAATAATTCTTTTTCGTTTAAATTACATAATTTATTTAAAACTTTAAAATGAAAATGATCTATCCCAAAACTATAAGTTCTTCATTTTATATAAATTTGACATAAACTCTCTGCTTTATGGTCCACATCCAATATATATATTTTGAATTCCCATTATCCCACCAAAAAAAGAAAGAAAACAAAATATATTTCATTCCACATTTTCAATTAACACTAATTCACAAAAACCAATATAAAATCAAGAATCGATTAAAAATCAAACAAACACATAAACTAACATTAAATTTAAATCAGAGTTAAATTTTCAATCCGTTCCCCCCGCGTCTAAACTTCACGAAGTCGATGACCGTCCTTCAGTTTGTTAACCTATCACCTCACAAATGACACTTTAAAATCAATCTTCTGTAAAGGCAGACGCTATCGTTGCTCAGAGCGGTGACTGTAGACGATGGGTGCAGATTCGATAGCCAGGATTAAATGCTTATTCGGGTAGGATTTAATGCTTTATATTATGAATTTAAAAGTTAATTTGTTTGTTACCCCTTAGCGCCTATTTTACTGATTATTATGAAATATTGTACCTATATATATATACACAATTTCTGCAATTTCTGCTTCAGTAACGAGGCAAAGTGCGGCGTTAAGTTCCGCAGCTCAACATAACATACCTCCAAAATTTGGCAGAAAATGAGCAAGTGTTTAAATAAGAACAGAGTGCCTTAACCACGAGCAATTATTTATAAAAAAATTAAAGGTTAATTACCCACGAGGCAATTTCGTTTAGTTTTACGGTTGAAGAGTTACTCTTTCAGTCTTGTGTCATTGAACTTGCGATCTTAGCTACTCTTGATAAACTTTAACTTAGAATAAGGTTGTTGAACTAGATTTCTCTAAATTTTAATTTTATGTTGTAAAGTTAGTTTTGTTTTGGATTTGATGAATGTGGGTTCGATTTTATTTAATTAATTGATTATATTTTATTTTATTTTGTATTTTATTGCAAAATACAGAAAGTATTTCCGCAATGTTTTCTCTATTTGTAGTGGTAGAACTCAACGCCGCTTTTTGTTACCAGCGCGAGGAAATGAAATTATTAAACAATTTCCAGCGTTTACAGCCGCACAATTATGTTTTTATTCCTGCATAAATATCATAAAAATATTAATCTCAACCGAGCACTGAACCTACAGCCATCCTGTACCGCCGTACATCTCATAAAAAATAATCATTTATACCAATAGATTAAATTTACAATACCTACGTACTACGAATTTGTCGTACGATCAAAACAAAGGAGTCAACGTACTCTCGTACGCTACGAGTGTATGACACATTAATAAATAGTACGCCTAAACATGTTGTGTTGGAAAAATGTTTAGATTATTATAGGAACTGTTTCTGTAAAGGCGGTAGTTGTAGGTTCCATTTATACTTGAGTTAATCATGTTTTTTTTTAATTTTCTCTTATATTAAGATAAGCTTAGGAAAGCTTAGGTTTCGCCTTCTTCAAATGTCTTGACTCTAGGTTACGGACTCTTTATATGCAGTATATATATATATATATATATATATATATATAAAAAGGTAATACCTTATATATTTTTTGGCTTCCCGCTGTATCCCGCACATAGCATAGCACGATAGGCAGAGGGAACCCACTTTCCGTCGAATTTCGGAGCAGTACGTTAATTGGATTGCCTTCGTTGTCAAAGCGAGGATAAAAATATTAATTATATCATTATCTCGAGTAGCAATCGAACCCACTACCTGTCGGATTCACAGCACGCCTAGGCCCCTGCGCCACGAAGCCAAATTTCAACTACTATCATTAATTATAATCTTAAATTAAGCAAAATAATTATAATTTTCAAATACATGTATGAAACGTGACGGACATATGCCAAGATAGACGGGTCTGCTAGGTTATCTACGCTATGAACTAGGTCGTAACTCAATACTAATTTAGACATTTAAATATTATAATATGATTTTAAATATAGATTATTAGTTAGCCATTGAAAATTATAGGAAACTAAATCGGCTTCACGCTGTTTCCCGCACACAGACACTCCGTTAGCCATTTGCAGTCGAATTCTAGAGGCATTTAGTGGCGGAACTTAACGACATCTTAGCATAGAAATTAAACTATAAATTTAAGTTCAAATTTCATTTACTCGAGTGGTGATCGAACCCACAACCAGACCCACACATGAGCCAATACGCCACGACTGACCTAGTCAGTGGTTCAAAATTTTAGAATAATATTTATTTCAAAAAAAAAACTAGCTTCACGTTCTTTCCCGCTTAGCTGAATATACATATTATATTTTAAAAAAAAACAAATAACTAAATTCCAATATTCCATTAAACCTTTAACACAACAGCGACAAGTTGAGTAAATTTTAAGCCTCAAAATACGACAAATATTAAAAAATATATGAAAATTTCAAAATTTTTCAGAGCAAATTTAAGCCTGGATTACAGTTTGTATTGACCGAGGCTGGCGTGTGACGATAACAAATCCTTCTGCCGCATATCCCATAATAAATATACTGTATACATAGACAGCGTCTGATTGTAAATGACAGCTGTGGGTTCGATTTCCATTCGGGAGAATTACCAATCGAATTACTTGTATTATCCTCGCTTTGTTAACACGACACAGTGCAGCGTAGAGTTACGCTATGTAAAGTAGATAACGGAAAACTGTCTTAGCAATAGGTACCTAGATGCCCTCTGCGTAACCTGTTAAGTTAAAAAAAGGTTAATCTAAATTTAACTTAAGATAAAACCAGATTTAACTAGCACTAAATCAAAGTATTGGACAGAAATCAAGAAACATTTAATAAGTACACACGGACTGTTCCACACAATTTTATTTATTGAAATAATCTGGCAACATATTTAGTTGATATCGCCAAAAAATACAGATGGATTTTTTTCCAACTTACATATTATTGTATTAGATATTCTTTAGACTATCGTTGCGTGAGAAGTTAGTTCTTACGTGAAAGCGAGGGTTGTGAGTTCGATTTCTATTCAGCTTAACGCCGAATCCTGCTCATATCAGGATAGGCAGAACCTAAGCGTCGAGACACTCCTTTCCATTTAGACACTTCTGTTACTCGCATTCCGCCGAATTCTGAAAGTATTGCGTGTTGATCGGAGTAACTTAACCACACGCCTTTTGGAATTTTCTAATTATATTAAATATTTCATTCTACCGAGTCCCACTCGAACGGGTTTGTTCGCAGTGTTGAGTACCACAATTCAACTTACAAATTAAAAACAAAGCCGTACTAGTTTCCCCACGGAGTGTCCTAACACTTTGTTTCCTCTAACTATTGCGGGATAATCAAAGATGCGGGATAAAGCGACGAAAATATTCATATATTTATATCGTATACAGTTATTCAGATAAGGCAAGGTTGGTGGAATGACCTTTTGTTAGAGGTAGACTAAAGCATGCTCATATATATCTAATACCTATACATATGTTATACCTACATAAATAATAAACACGGCGTTAGGTTCAGAGAACTCGCCTCTCGAGATTATAATCGGAAGTTGAAATCTTCATTTTTATTATAATTCGTCTTAATTTTAATTTCTTGCTGTTTTTTTTTGTATTGTACGTATTTGCATATCTGGTTATTTTGAATGTGTTTGTTTGAGTTAATTTAGTTAGTTGATGATATACGGTTGTTGACTGTATACGCGACGAATGCGACGATTGCGGGTTCGATTGCCACAAATCAACACGCAGTCTTGGAAAAATTAGGCGGCGGAAAAAGGAGTGTCTGAAGACTAGGTTCCCTGTACCTACTCTGTTTGCGGAATACTAAAAAGAAACTAAATAAATTCTGCCCTAGTAATTTATATATAAATATATAAAATTGAAAACATTTACATAAATCAATAATTTCCATTCCGTTTCACATATTCCATAATTTCCATTCCATTTCACGTCTCTATCAATGTAAAATTGACTCGTGTTAAACAACAAACGGAAATAAACCCGTTAAATTAATAAATAAGTTTGGCACGTCCACGCTGGGCTGTAGTCATAACATTGCAATAAAAACTGTACGGGAGACCAGGTGCAGTGCTCAATTTCCAAAAAATATATAGTTGATAAAAAACAAGTTTTCATATAGGTACCTACTTATTATACAGCTTCATACTTTATCCTGCTTATAGCAGAGTAGATAAAGGGAATCTAGAGTCAATACATTTGAAGATATTCCATTTTGATTCACGTACTTCTTTTTTTGTATATGGTACTTGGTAACCTAATGTTAGTTTACAAGATCCTCGCCAAAATATAATATAAATATAATCTAAAATTAGAACTAAGTTCATTTTAGGATTAGATATAAAATTTTGTCCAAACATTGTACAAATGAAGTATAAGTGATGATACAGTGATACAAACATTTAGTGACTCTTTTGAGGAACGGAGTGTACTGTCACTAAATTCTACCTATTAAATTAAAAAAAAGTAACTGATCAAGATAAAATCTAATAAACCGCAAAAATACAGCAACATGTCAAAGAGATACTTTGAAAAATGGATTCGTTTCAACGACGTCGAAACTCTAAAGGCGTCACGAAAATCATTTCGGGCCGCGCGGCGGTCTCTAAAATATTACTTGACTTTAAACATTGAAATAGATGCCCCGTTGTCGGTGAAATAGTATAAAGTATAAGCTTATTTGAAAATGGTTTGAAATATGGTGGTATTACTCTCCCGCTAATAGGTCTGAGTGAATTCCGAATACTTGTACATGTATGTATGTATTGTGAAGAATTTTCGCTTGGAAAGGTTCGCTTGGAAGGACATCGATCGTTATTTAGATTTTAAGTGATTTTCGTGTTTCTTCTTTAGCTTCACGCTGTATCCCGCATCGGGATCCTGTATAGGGAACCTAACCTAGCCTTAAATGGCTGTTTAATGAGTTATCTATACTTCCCAATATGAAAATGATGCACAAAAATACACAAAGTCACATGAAACCATTCATTTATCACACAAATATTATAAGACAAAAGTTTGTTGATCGGTTGACTCTACCTGAGTGTGATGCTAATTGCAAATATTTGCTGAGGTCTGAAGTAAACGTATTATAAATTTACTTCAGACAGTCTTAACGCTGGTAGCGATTCAAATATTTTTCATTATTTTTTAGGTTAATAATAAAAAAAAACATGGCGTATTTTTGAAGCATCTGAATATTGCAAATTCGTATCCCGAGAGCATCTATATTTTAAAAATCATCTCTTATACCCGTTTAAACTAAATGCAGCGCTAAGTCTCACCACTAAACATGTACCTACTCGTAATATAACTATCTAAAGATAAATGCATTGGATGTCGTCACGGAATGAATTGATTTCATTTCCACGTTCTAACAAAACGACAAAAGACGGCGTTGAATTCCGACATCACCAATTAATTAAATTCATTACACACATATAAAAACAAATTAAGGATAAACAAATTAATAAAGTGACTGACAAAAGTTATCAAGCATTTTCCGTTTCGCAACGGTTCACTCGCCCCACTATAATTTAATATTACACGAACGGAGCGGCGGGGGCTTTGGTCGGATTGCAAGAGTGAATAATTTGACTATGGAGATTTAGTCGAATGCGGCTGTGGATGCTTTTACAGCAATTTATTTGGAACTAACGAATGATAAGAATGATATATTAGTTGAAATTAATTTTCGAAATGGGCCTGTTGTGTGGTGGAGTAGCAGTACAGAATTTTGCTATGTGGGCTAGTCCACCACTCTGAATTCCTCATGATTTTACCTCCTTAAATATCATTGGTAATTGTTCCAAGATTAATCAAGATCTCTTTCTCTATTACCATCAAATGTTGCTTAATAGCTCCCAACAACGTATACCGTAAATTGCTCAAATTGAAAATAATATTAAAGATTACACGATGATTCAATCACAATTGCGGTTTGGAACAGAAATGTGTCCCAGTTGAAAATTAATTTGAAGTTGGATTTCAATAACAAGAGGATAATTTGTATTTGTGGACCAACAGCCAATACGGATCAATCGAGCTGACTGCCCCGCTTAAAGCTAAAACAGAAGAAAGTAATCTCGTAGTACAAAATATGATAAACTAAATGTTCAAGTCAAACTTACAAAAGTGCAATGAAAATGCATATTGCAACCATGTTTTATTTATAAGAGTGGATGTCAACAATACTTCGAGCTAATATGCCTAGCGTGAAACGAACTGTAAAGCAGAAGCACTCCGTTGGCGTTGGACCTAAAGCCATTAAGAAAAATAAGATGCAGCCCGACGTGAAACTTATTATCATTCTGCCATCCTCGAGCGTAACGTCCATTTTTATCTTAACCGAAATACATTTTAGTATTCTTTATAGAATACACACGCAAAAACCCCGAGCAAAAACAACAATAGGCCGAATCCTTACTTTTAATTTATTCTTTTTCCGTTGTGGACTGCACGTCATTTCATTTCTGCTTTAAACAACACGTTTATGCTCTTATTTCTTCGCCGGGACTACAAAGATCTCTTAAACCATTTAGACTCTACTTATTTCCGGCAGCTTATATAACTTGATCCGTAAATTTGTTTGCCTTTCTTTAACAGTTAGTTATTTGTTTAAAGTTTCGGACGCCGGCTCCGCGGAGATAAGCGCTCCGAGTTGTCTAGTTAGCGAATTTAACTGACTTACGGATTCTACTTAACGAAATCAAAGTTTTTAAGGTGATTCGTTACTGTGGCAGTATCAAAAGTTTTAAAGTAAACGCTATATAGTACGAAATTGCGGTAATAAAGGCTATGTTTATGTTCGCAATCAAATTGAGATAGCGACCTCACATCCCGAGCTTAAGTCAGTGTCATTGTTTTGTTACAAGTCTAAGCGACGTTTCACAACAGCGCTTGGCTTTAACGTTCATGAATATCATTAAACCTCCCCCCCGTTTTGAATATTTTGAATTGAACTAACTTTAAAGGCCAGTCGTGGCGCAGAAGAACAAGAGTATAACTGTAATGCGTGGGTTCGAGTCCCACTCGAGAAAAGGAAATATTAAAAAAAAAATCTTGGCTCTGGCGCCAATGAAAAGGCCAGCGTTGAATTCCGCCAATCAAAATGCAATGCCTCGAAAAATTCAGAGGAAATGAAAATTTAGGGAAACTCAGTGTCTTTACCTATTATTAATTATAGGCCTGTTGCCCGTGTGCGGGATATAGCATGATGCTGATTAAATTTTTTGATTGAAGAACTTCACAGTTTTGTTTACGCCGTTTTTATTGAATTTATTATACGACTGCAATATCCTCAACAACAATGCCCAAATCTCTGGACAAAGTTAAAAGAACGTTCTGCAATAAGCTTCCATATCAGAAAGCACCAACGTTGTTCTTTAAACAGAACTAGATAGCGACCGACATGCAAAGCGTCGCTTTTAAAAAGGAAGGAATGGAATAGTAAGTAAACAAGGAAGTTGGCTCGAAGCGTTCCTCAAGTACAATGAAACAAGTTTCGTATATACATTATTAAGTTGTGCCTGCAGCCGGCGCGGTATTAAACGTATTGGAGTTTTTAAAGTCTCCGATACGAGCGAGTTGGTAGACCGCGAAGCAGCCCGACTTGGAACTGTTGGCAGGGGACAGCTATTTGAAAAATAGGATGCAGGCAACAGTTTGTTGTCGAGCGTTCTTGTCTCTCCGAATGTAATTATATTGGGTGGATCGGTTTCGGATTGGAATATATCGTTTTGTATGTGTTATATACATTATAATTTATAGATAGGTTGATTAATGTAAAATAATACTATTATATAAGCTTTATTTCTGCAAGAAAAAAGAAGAAAAAGAAATGATATTTTTTTTACTTTATAACTAAATTAAAAACCATACAGATATAAAGTCGACGATGACAATTCTAATCAAATATTTCATCACACATTCAACATGTCAGAATTTTGTACAAATTCACTGAATACTTCCTATCTAACCTCACAGGGTAACAACCTCCACACTACACTGAAAACTTTAACGCCCAGAAAACTGGAGCATATTTCAAGTGTTCAAACAGTCAGGTCCTTAAAACAAATTGGCATTTCAACGATATTTGCCAAAATTCCACAAACCCTCGGGACAATTTTGACAAATAGTTGTTGGACTAATAAATTTTCATTGAAACCCCCCGATAAGTTTGCAACCAAACTCAGGAATGGGACATTCGAGAGAGTCAATTTTAACTTAATTATGAGTTGAATTAGTCCCGACTTAAGTATGATTATGACTTCTTAAGATGTTTCCTCGAGTTGTTGCTTAAAGCTTTCAATTTATCGTTGATTTGAGTTGAGGTGGTGCGTGGTTCCGTTTAGAAAGTTTGGCGGCCGCAAGATAATCCTGTGCCTTTCAACTTTAGTGTGTAACTAAAATTGTTTCATTTTCACATAATATGTTTCATTTCATTTACGTTCATACAATGATTGTGTCAATTGAAATGAACAGAAGGCTAAGAAGACAACACTTATTTTCTATCCCTATAAAATTATTTACAAATATACATATTCTAATTCGGATGCTTTTATAATGAAAAGTATTGCACTAAGGTTTTTATATAAGATTTTTTCAAATATTTGTTCGTATATTTGCTATTCAAAAAGGGTAAATCCTTCAACAAGTGTTAAAATGTAAAGTATGTTAGGTTTCAGTACAATAAGTTCAAGGATTTGAAATTTTTGCATAATTAGTTAGTTCAGTTCACGAGCTCGTACGCGTTGCGTGTAGATCGCATCACGTTTATTTCTTTGGTTAGGTACAAACCACACTAAAACGTTGTCATAATATAAATAATATGTTTTTTTAATAGTTATAGTATAAACAGTAAAAATTCATAATCATGCTATAATCACGCATAAATATATCCTGCAAAGAAAGGGACCAGGTGAGGTAGAGGGAACCAGGCAACCAACAAGGGAATTATCGAGAAATTGAGTGATGACTTGTGGAACCTAACGCCGCATTATATCAACCATACATAATCAGTGCCCCTCTGTACCACGACGCCACGGACATTATATAAAATATTTATATTACACAATATCATTGAAACTTGTATAATTTTACGAAAGTCCTAAGAAATACAGCTAATATTATGAAAATAAACTCAAATTGATGAAAACATTTATTATTGTATACATTTTATAATCTATGTTTCTATACTATAATATCAAAAAACTGAAACTGACTAATATTATGTTTTATTAGTATGTTTTATTTCAACGCGTTAATCTCAGGAACTGATAGCTCGAATTGTTTTTTTTTATTTAGGAATGCTGTATATTAATGAAATGTATATGAAGGTTTTGATACATTTAAAATTTTCCAATTGATCACGCAGCGAATGCTTCAGTAAAACCTACGTTCTATAATGCCTAAAAGTAGCAAGTGTATAAAGGCTTTAGTGCAAATAAAAACCTCAGTATGCAAGAAGCGTGCTCCCTTATGTAAATTAGTTAGATTTTTTTTACCACCATTATCGCGGTTAAAACACGATTTTATAATTAAAAGTATGAAATCTAGTTATTATTTATAGCATTTTTGTTTTTAATTTTATATTTTCTTATATAAATAAGTAAATAATATATTTTGTGTATCTTTTATATCTTGATGTAATACAGAATTTTTTTCTTCAGCCTTTCTTCATATTTTTTATTACTCCATAAAAATAATTCAAAGTCTGATTATAACCAAGTAGGCAGAGGGAACCTGGTAACCTGGTGATGAGACATTCTGTTCAAATTAAAACGCTTTCAAAAGTGGAGAATTCTTTCCGCCAAATTCTTGAGTATCTTGATTACATGTTAAGTGGTGGACGCAAACGCCACGCTTGGTCTCATTACCAGAGTGTAAACATTGAAATATTAAATATTTTATTCCGTCGAGTGGGAAACCAAGCTACGATTGAATAAATTAACAATATACCTATAAAAATAAAAAAACCTAAACAATCCCTACCCCAAATCTCATTTAAAATATCCTTCACCATTTTATAAACAGTCAGTCTAAAGTTTCGTATTCGGCCCTACCCGGCTGGCGGACGTGAAGTGAGGAAGCTTGCAGGATTTCACCGTACAAAAACTTTTGCGATCGCGACATCGGGAAGGTAAATTTACGAGTTTGTGCACCCTTGGGGACGAAGTCGGGAATATATTTTTCTATGATATGAATATCGGCGGCTGGATATTATTAAATAATGTTATGATATTTTAGAGTAAATAAAATACCAAGTCTATTTAAAAAAATATTATATATTTTGTATCTAAATTTTGCCTAAAATACATTGGGTCAGAACCATTGCTCTGTCAGCATTTTAATACAACTGCTGGACATAAACCTACCTACTGGACATAAGCACAAGGATTAGATTAATTATTGAATAATAATTCAAAGCGCTGCGCTTTAAATTATCTGAAAATTATTTCTATCCATATCCTGCTATACGTGGGATACAGCGTGAAGCTAAAAAAAGATATTAACATATATAAATACATTATTCAAAGATGTACCCAATACGCATCATTACCCACAAACACCTTTCACAACTTTGGATATGGAATATGTGAGAAAACCCATTATAGTCCATACTCAAAACTTCCACACTTCAAACAAATATAGAGAAAACTTATAATTTTCATATGTAGGTATACTAGTCATCGCAAGCACCTTTGAAACGTAAAATGGATAATCCCGTTTTTCCCGTTGTTGTAGAAATGTCGAGTCGAGAAATCCTCTCTTATTGCTCCGCTTTACTCCCTAACCTTAGGTAGGCCAGGGAATGTAGAAGAGCAGAAACATGGATAAATTTCAACGTTCTTAGTTTAATAGGTTAGTTGGTCAGTCATTCAATAATGGAAGAGTTTTTTTTTAATAACACGACGCCATTGTTGGCTAGTAAAATAACGTTTGACTGCAAGCAAAGTAGTTGTGAGTTCGATTAGACTCAAAGAAAATTTTTCCATTTCCCCAATCTGACAATGCAAAACGCGGCGTTAAGTTCCGCCACTCAACCTGAATGTTTCAGATAGCGAAAAGTAGAGACGGAGTGTTCTGACACTAGATTTCGTCCCTTCTGCCTAACCCATTATATATAATATATGTATATATAATATATATGCTACATAATATTATGTATGCACATATTTTAGTATAAGTACTCTTAGTATTTACTCGGACTAAGATCAACTCTAAGTTTATGGCGTGGAAAATTTCAAAGTTCCATATGATAATATAACCATTTATTACGCATGTAGAGCTTTAAAGTGTTCCGAGGTGAGCGCAACTTTGATAACTGTTCTGAATCAACTCGAGTACGAAGTTAATGCGAGTCGCAAAGAAATATTATATTTTTGTACTGGAAATTTTTATTAGTGTTTTGTAAGTTGAATGTGGGAAGTTTGAAAAATATTTAGCTATGTGCAAGATGGACCTTTTTGGATAGGGTTTAAGCGATTTAGTTGTACTATTTACAGTTTTTTTATAACGCAATTTATTTTTGCTTGCTCGTTCTTTGTCTCGTTACCAGAGCACAAAAACGAAAATATTAAATATTTAATTCTCGTGTGGGAATCGAACTCACTACCAATCGTTGTTCTTTGCGCCATGACTGGTCTCCCTAAAAATCGATATTATAGTTTTATTCCTTAATTCACGAGACAGTATAAACCGTCTGCACTTTATGGGACCGTCCACCTAGCGTTGTGTACGTTTTATATGAAATCGTAAATTATTGCTTATCGCTATGCATATTATATGTAACTTATATTTATATTTATTTTATTATATGTATTACTTATGAGAGATTTGATATTGAACGTGTAGATCACTCAGTGTGTTTTAGATACAGGAGAAATCGGTCACTAAAAGATCCCCGATTCGTCATTATACTGCAGTTTTACCCATATAGCAAGATACGTAGGGATATTCGTGTCAATGCACTTGGCACATTGCGTTTTAAGTTGCGGAACTCAACGCCGCGATATATCCCCCACAAACGCTAAATGTTTATTTATTTTTCATACTTCAAGAAAAACCATAACTCTAAATTGAGCACCGAACACACATTTACAACGGTATGTATATTTTATTTATTTATAGAAACAATAAAATTTTACATACAGAAATAAAAATGTAAACAGACAGACAGACAGTTTCAGTTTTATACTAGTTTTAAACTTTAAAATGCACAGTATCGACAAGGACTAGAAGGCATCACAATGTGCATTGTCATTATATTCTACTTGTATCGTAGAACAATGCTGAGCGAATTGAAACTTTATATTGAGATTGACTTCTTATGGAAGTGTTTAAGCTTAAAAGCTTTGATCTCTTAATATATTATGTTTCTGTTTCTAATGTCTGGAGAAAAACTGCTTTCTGAGTCAGTGCCGGTGGTAGCTTCCTGTAGGACTGAAACTACTGACATTTCTATGTAATCTGATAATTCAAAAGCGTATTTGCCATTAAAATCCCAATACAAAAGTAATTTCCACGGCCTAATACAATAAATAATACTTTGATTTTAATTTTGATGACCGTAAGTTTGAAATCTAGCAAAGATTCACACGTTTAGTGTAGCTGCATACAATTGAGATAATCTTTATAATATTTTAATCTAGACCTCTATTTATCTCGTTTTGTGCAAAGTAGACAAACTAAGGAACTAATAAAAATATTCTCCTTCCACATTAAAATCAATGCTTGGTGGCGGAACCATTACTTATTCTATTTAAACGGTAAAAAAACTCATATATAAACATTTCATTATTCCCTTAAAAAAGATATGAACCTAACAAATTAATATTCCTTTATCCTTAGTTTCGAATAACACTTTAAAACAACAAATAAAAGATTTGATTTCAATACAGTACGCACAAAAAGTTGCCTATCTACAATCTATACAAAGACTACGTGATATGTATTAATGTGGCAAGCACGTTCTATGCCTACGCTCGAACTGTCTCTCAGAGTTAAATGGTGTAGACTAATTTGTGTAATCGGTTAGAGCAATTTATTGGCTTAGTATTACATATAGTATGCGTGTGGTGGAAATTACACTGTGTTTGTTAAAGACATTAGATCAAATAAATTATTAGTATTTCTTTAAGTGGGTAATCGAACCCACGATCATTATTTACTATGGTTGTCAGTCAATTAATCTTTAATATTGTTTCTTCCTTATAAGCAATTATTTCTTTTAAGGGATTTAGATCAATATATGCTTTATTAAGTATGCCTTAATAAGTACATAATTTTAAATCAATTATTTCAAAAATGTCAGTATTGTCATTACAGGAAGCTAAACGGCTCGGAAGGTAATTCTACTAAAAGGACTAGAATATAAATAGTTATTTAAAAAAAAACAGACAAATTACAAATGATTTTTTATTATGGAATGAGTAATCAGTGATGCATCACTACGTTGTTAATTATGCAATCTAAATTTAAAATCGAACTCGCTACCATCTGCATACAAATCTAAATTTTATTCTAAGCAACTAAACAATAAAATAGCCATATTGTGAATTTCCTTGATAGCCAGTTAGGTAGGTAGCAATTGTTTTGTCATAAATTTTTCCATATTTAGACGTTGCACTTCGGAAAACGAACGTACCTTAATTAATTGCATTATTTATTGCGCTTTGTGGTCAAACGCATTTGAGTCTAGATAAGGGAGCTTTAATTGTCAGTTTGTATTTAATGCATTGTATAGTAAATAGCTAATCTGAAGGTACTGTTATCTTAGAGATTATTGGAATTAGATAGATTTGAATTGAAATTGCAGTGCAAGTCTTAGATTTGGTTCATCAAAGTGCTTTCTATGAGTGGTAAGTGGAAAATAGAGTATTTCACCTGGTCTCCTCTTTCAGATTCTGGAAATGTGTGAAATATGTAAAAATGTATGTCATACCAAGTAATCTACTATTTATATTTTTTTAGTAAGAATAAAAACCGCGGCGTTGTAATCCCCCAATCAACTTATTTATTGTTTACCAAGACCGGGAAAACTATCCACGAATAAGACTTAGCTTAGACCAAGGTACAGAATAGAATTGAGGTTAAGTCGGCCGTCTTTCTTTAAAAAAAATAAATCAAAACATAAACTTTCATAGAATCCAAGTACAGAATCCAAAAGTGGTTTACCAGTTCTGTTACATACAAACTATGACAAACTTCAAGGCTTGACCGCCCGACTCGAATATATTATTATACAGGAAATCACGAACCGCCAGTATAGCGTAGTATAGCATAGTATAGCATAGTATAGTGTTGTAATTTATCTTCTAAAATCATAAATTTATATGTAACGATATTTTGCATCCGCTCTCGTGGAGAGTTTTGGTCATCTCCAATGATAAATGTTTGTTTATTTCTTAATATTGTGGTTAAACTGGATTGTCTGGTTTAATTTTGCAATTTAGCCTAGATTTAGTTGGATTTTAGTTGAAATTGCATATTAATACAGGATTAGTTCCCGTGTGATGAAAAAATTGTCTTAAATTTAAAGGAAAGAGAGAGGGTCAATTCTGTTGATTATAATGACGTTCATTAGTTTCATCCTGTATATATATATATATATGTTAGATATATACTAATACTTTTATCTTATAAGTCATCTAGATGAGATAATTTACCACAAAATAAAACGAGAGTCCACAATGTCATTAAAAGACCGTTCCCTATTTTTTGCGTGATTTGAATAAATATAGCCAAGTTAAGCGCTTTGCACAAAAAGCATGGAAAATTAAATTATTTTGAACCGAAACTGATGTTATACAGATAATACTTAAATCTAGGTTCCCTCTACCTACCCTGCCATCTCCAAAAAAGCGTTAAACTCATTTAATTTTAAATTAATTTAATCAATACAAGTTATTACAATCCTCAATCAGAAGAATTACAATTTTCCAACATAAAGTATTAGTTAGTACTTTGCAGAGGCTAAAAGAACGCAAAGTAAACTTTATTGGCATGAAATTTACTCAGTTAACAAGATTCGAGAGCACATATTGATCTTGGAGTTAAGTTTGTTTTAAATTTCCTATCGAACTTGTTTTAATTAATTCCTTAGCGTTGTTTAAATTTTTAAGATGGCCAACGTTTGTTTTTCGGTGTTCCGCCAACTTTCGATACGAACTTATAAGGTTTTGTAATTTAATAATGGTTGGGTTTTAACTGTTTCATGGAAATTGTGTGGTTATTTTTAACTTTCTTTTAGTAAGTTGTGTTTTGTTATTTCTTGGGAAAAATATTCTAGTTTTTGCCTAAACAAAAGCATTGTGTTGATTGTCCAAACCTTATGTTTCGGGAACCAGCATATAAAAGAACATTTTTTTTAGTTAAAAATAGATGAATATAACTCATTCCTTCGAATGGAGATCGAACCCACAGCCTTCGCCTTTCACACGGGCACTAGGCACGTCCAAATGACGCCTCGACGTAGAACGCCTATATATAGCCTATCTTTACAACATGCAAGGGAAAGGCAAGATCTAGTTAGCATTAAAGTTTCACCTCCAACTAAGTGGTTAATAATAATCGATAATTGTGATGCAGTTCTGAACTAGTTTCTATATCGACCTAATATGCGATATAGAATGGCTGGAATGGGTGATTTTGTTTATAGTATCACATGACATGTATACCTTATGTCCGAAAACTAGGTAAGTGGGAAACGGAGTGTCTTAAAACTCGGTTCCCTCGGCCATACCTTGGTATGCGGATAAAAACGTGAAACGTTATATTATCCTTTTAGTGACAACGTTTCCTGGATTCCACCAGATCAATGTTATCCTCTTTCCTGAATACTCTTCGAATCTACAAGCACAATAGAAATTAAAATTATTAATGCCTCCCATATGGCCAACTACGTAAACCTACAAAATGCTCAGGATAATATGCATTTTTTATTAACTTAAGATCAAGTATTACACGTAATCAATCACTATCAATATTGACATGTCTAAAACTTGCTTCCTACACGATTAAAAGTATGTGCTAGAATTAAGATAAGCTGATTATTACCACTGTTTATTTGAATATACAATAGAAACTGCAAAGTTTTGTGGGTCTTATAGAAAATGAAAATAGAGAACAGAGAGATAAATCACTAAACATCTGTGTCGTTAAAACAGTGAACTAGAACATAATACAAACACACCAAATCTCATTTACAATCTAATGCTAAGGTACAAAAACTAGAAGAGATCAAGGAAAAATGTGAAAACGCAATAATTCATTTACGTGTGACCCAGAAATTATGTATAATAAGCAATATAGGGTAATTGTCTTAGAAAAAATCGAATTTTGAGACCTTCATTCTACCTTCACGATGTTACATTACAAACAAGCCATTATTGCGGCTTGGGGAGCAAAAAATCACGAGTGATTACTTAGGACGTGATTATGTAGGTACTGATAGCAAAAAATAACAGATGTTTGGGGAGCTGGGGTACATGTAACTACCAATATTTTTAGAAAGGATATGTTGTGTTGCTTGAGAATAATATTTTTTGTTGCATGTATTTAAGAAAATAAAGTACATATAAACCTTATACTTAATATGTAGGTACTCAAAAGTAATCTTTAATATTACTTTATTTGTTTTAAAAATAAATTATTTCTCAAATATTTAGAATAGGAAGACTTTTTCATTTTAGATTTTTAGCATGTCTTGCATTTTAATAATAATAATGGAGACATTTTAATAAATTTTATTCGAATCAATGATGATAAGAATGAAACAGGTATAACGATCAAAGCAAAAGATTTAAAATGTTCTCTACAGCATTCGTGTAATAGTCAGAATTGAAATTTCATATTCATTGTTTGCTTAAAAAAATATACTCTACCATTTCAAATCGGAGCAAGGTTTGGTAGTTTCCGAGCGAACAGAACCAAATCATAGAACGCCCTCTCCAAATCTGATTGTATTACTTGTTCTAATAACATTGGAAATATGAAATCAATGATTTCCTTTTCTCTAACTACTTCTACTTTAGTTCATGAAGAGAACCACGCTACGGTACAAACAACTAAATTAACTTAGAATTTCATCGTTCGTGAAAAAAGAAACATTAATTTAATTTAATAGACACTTATTTGCTGACCTTAGAATATAAAATAGTCAAATTTTGAGCATGATAAATTTGTATTCCGTTGTTAGAGTGCGCCCGCGGCGTTGTCTCGACCTTGCAATATAACGAATGTAACAAAACTAGTGTATAGTTCCTCTGGTTATTAACTTAATCGGTTCTGTAATAAGAGCTTATACTTTGTCTAATGTAAATTACTTTTCATTGAATCGAGTAACGTTATTAGAAGGGCTCCCATGTTTCAAATTAATAATAACATCATAGTAAATTAAACAAAATCAGCTTATGTTATTTTTGTTGCAAGGTTTTTGCTTTAGGCTAGAGTGTGTTATGGGGGTCAAGTTTTGATTACTTATTTCTGGTTATTTCCTATTTTTAGTAGCTTAATGTCTGGAGTCCAGATAACGCATATTTTCTTAGAAATTGTTGTAAATAAGTTTCGTAACTCCTCTTGTAATATCTACAGTGCGTAGGGAACGCAGTGTCTAGACACTAAGTACTTTCTGAATACTAATAATCTTAATTATTTCAATATAAAAATGACAGAACAATCATAGGATTGTCTTTTGTATAGACGTGATGCTTAATACCATTATGTAGCTTTATCCGAGTTAATGAACTGACAGGTTTATTACAGTTCAGCTGGTAAGCCTGGAGGCGATAAACACGAGTGGTTTCGAATTCAATACCCACTGTCTGACGTCTTGTTGACGTATCGACTCGACTATAGATTGGTGGTGGTATAACCTATTGTGTACAGCTTGGCGTGTGTTAGATGTGCATATTCTCTATTAGTACTATTGGGATAGAATACACTGTTTGTGATAGATAGTAATAAGGTGGTTTATATGGCTTAGACGATTTTTGAGGTATTTGTAAATTTACAAATTAGATGTAGACTCCCAAAACTAGTTTAATATGAAAAGAATCTATTAATAACAAAACTGTTATAGAAGATCTACGTATATACAATTCTTCTGTTAAATTAAATGAATGATTGACCGATAACGGACAGACGAAACCACGTAACGAAACTACTGGACTTAGCGAGTTATAATTTATTAAAATTAAAATTTGGAAGCGTTTAGACCTTTAGATTAAAAGAGTATTACGTTACGTTATTATCATTTAGCAATAACAAACAAAGTCGCAGGCAACGACTAGTCACTAATAATTCTATTCACACTCACAGCCAACTATAGGTACATAATATATCTAGATATAATAGAGCAAAATATCAACCCAACTTCCCGACACGTGTCAACAGTCACGATGAACTCGGGCGTTTTCTAAAGATACGTCAATTCGACCCCTTTTCGCCATAATCGTGTATTCATGCGCGCATGCTTTGAGTTTCAACTAGCAACTATAACCACTCTACAAAGGTGGGTAGGTATATGTATGCAGATTATCTTACCACGTTCTTCATAATAGTTATTTTATATTTTTTACTGTAAAATATACAATTTTTATAGACAAATTAGAAGGATCATAAGTATTATTCGGGAGAATATTCAGAAAGAGATAATTCCTTGATTTAGTCTTTGCTTGCCTAACCGCAGCGTTGGGTTGCGTCACCCGACACGCGATGGTCATAAGAATATTGATAGTAGATAACAAATCTTTATTAATATTACGCAAACGAAAGTATAATTTAATAATATTACGCAATAAATTTTACATGAAAGATATTTATTAACTCTCACATACTAATATTTCGGAAGAGATTATCAGATTATATCGTCCCAACAGAACCAAGAGCAGTGAAAGCTGAGTATTAAGGTTGAGTTGACACAAAAGGATTGTAAATAAAATATTAAACAAAACAAAGCCATAGAAAACAACTAGTCAAATGTTAATGTGTGTCGTTCCATGTATGAGTTTACCAATTTGGTGTATCCATATATAGGATTGGATTATTATTGTTTCTTTGTACGTACAAATTTGAAACGTACATCATTTACAAGTATGCCATTTAATGCTTTATTACAATAAATTACAGTAGAGAATAGCGCGTGTATTTTTCTCTTGCTGCTTCAAGCGCTATACGTTTGTGTTACTAAGTCGATAATGTATGAACAATAATTTATTACGAATATACGGCGTCTGCGGTTGGGCCTTTATCGTATCCTTTTAGATTCAAATTAAAATGAATCTATTGAAAAAGTATTATAAAAAATTATTTAGTAGTCCGAACATAGCGATATTCTTTCCAAATTCGTAGAAGGAGGTGTTCGCGAATGAATTATTTATAGATCTTCCGTATTAGACTTGTTCACTTTTGGTTTCGAAGTAAATGGTCGCAAAAAGTCTATGTTTAGATTTAAAATAGATTTATAATTAAACATCCCTTCTAATTTCAACGACTTCTTCAAGAATAGCTAAAATAAACAATCATTTCTAATCCTTACAAATCCTAAGTACATACAAAAGTAACTCCTACATCTGGATATTAGGCACAAATTCAATCAGCATCCGTTATTGAAAATGAACTGCGCCGGAATTTCAATGCGCGCCCAAACGACTCAAGATTTATTACTAAAACCAAGTAAAAAGTGGCTCACAACGAGAGTAGGTACGTGATGTTACATACAATGCTACAAGCCTTGGCCTATATGTTTCGCTCGATGATTCCAAAGGTGAACACTTAAATTTTGATTAACAATTTAAAATTACTAGTCTAGGAGTTTTAGCTAAAATTGGTACATTTAAACCAATTTTGTACAAATTTTGTAAGATTATAACTATTTCAGATCAAAGAAATACTTAGCTGTGGGTTCGATTACCACTAGAGGAAATTTTATATTTTAATTTTCTTGCTCTGATAACGAGGCAAAGAGAGGCGTTGAGTTACGTCACTGAACACATAATCCGGCGGATAAACGGAGTATCTGAACACTAGGTAACTATAGAAAAACTAATTCAAAAATATTTTCTAACAAATCAGCTACATCAAATAACAAAACTGTTGATGGATCGAAGTAATAAAAGGGAAAAATTTCCTTTTTCTGCCGACTCAGTTGACTTCACTCAACACGTGTTCCGCTTCCCAACGAGACATCCTCAGATCTTGACAGTTCGAATTTGCCGAAACTTTTTTCTTGTGTATGATTTTACGCCTAACAAAATACAGTACGGCATTGAACATTCTTTGTGTTTTATAACTGTTATATTATTAAAATATTATTTTGTATAAATCACAACTAAGTTTCTACTATTCATATTATTTGCTTAGTTTAGCTTAAACTAGTATTTGTTTCAGTTTTAATCAAAAATTGACGCAATTGACATGACAGCGGCACAGTGTCTAAATGAATAATATTCATCTTCTCGCTATAATAATAAGAAGACAAATCACGGCGTTGTGCTCCGCAACCCAACACGCAATAGTCCGAAAATTGGGCGAACAGGACACAATATCTTAACGCTAGGTTTCCTCTGCTTACCCTTCGATAGAAAAAAATGATAATAGAAAATAAAAAAAAAAACTAATTTTAGCAGCGTTTATTTACAAATTTGTCTCACACAATCTCGGCTAAGTTAAAACTTGTGTATCCACCCATAAATTGGCAAAAATACTCAAAAGCTTATTCATGACTTATACGCAATTTATATTCGCTTCCTACTACAGCGATCTCAGCCTTCCTAACCCTCACTTAACATATAGCGTCGACAGCCCCTAAGAGACTTTGATATTTAAATTTAAAACAATTCAACGACTTCTGGTATTTTATTCCCATTTAAATAGCTATTGTGAGACGTTTCTTTTAAATTTTCAATATTTTATTTAACTTTAAACTGTTTGCTTTAATTCTAAAGGTTAACTATACATTTAACTTGGTTTAGCAAAAAAGTTATTCAGCTGTTATTCAGTGAGTTGATTGTGAATTAACTTTTTCAATTTTGTAAAGCAAGTAGGTAGGTGGTTATATTTGAAAAATGTATATTTAATACTGTAATAATTTCTATGGAACAAAATTCTTCTCAATAAAGCGCAAAATGTCGTCTGAAAAATTCCCTCCTTTATTCTCAAACGAACCCGATCAAATTGCTTCAGTAATAAGGGTCCGCCTTAATAAAAAGATCGGTGAAGCGTAAATTTGATATAATATTTTGGAGGTATTATTTATTTTGAACGACTAACTGAAAACGCGGCGGTTGTGGGTTCGAATCCTAGTCGGGGGAATGAATTATTTCCTTGTATAAAAAAGAAACGCGGCGTTGAAGACCAAGGATCAACACGCAATATATCAAAGGTTCTCCCTGTGCCTAATACACGAGATATATCGTGAATCTATTTATTTTAATGTGTATTATAAAAATAATAATTTGAATGAAAATAAATTTGTATCGCAACAACTGTTTTTATAAAATAAAATGTTAGTTTCAAGATCTATTTCTGATGGTCTTGATAATTCATATGCAGTAGGAAGTAATCATCAATTAACAATTTTACGCTTTAAAATGCAGATATGTATAAAATTAACGAAATGGTTCGTTTTGAGGGGCATTTAAAATAAAAAAAAATGTGGCGTAGTGGAACTGCGTCTGATCATAAACAGTTGGGGGTTCGAGGTTCTCCTAAACTTAATATATCATATCTTGAAAATATGGTGTTGCGTAAGGAACTGTTGTAACACTAACAGAGGAAACCCCCTCTCAAGGTGGGCACATAGCCACGCAGAAAAAAGTGCTGAGTTACCAAAATTACCATCAATTATCAGGTACTGCGGTTCCTCCACAGTCCCGATTTTGGAACCCAAGGGGTCCCCAAAAAGTTTCATTTCGACTATTGTAACTCATTATCAGGGAACACAATAGGTATCATCTGGTAGGCCCCATTACAATGCCAACCTAATCGCCGTCCCCAAAAGCCTTTGTTCGGTGCTCCAGCACTTGGGATTGTCAACATCTTCATTAATATTTCCTCGTGCTTTTGTGTTATGCGATAAGTGTTAAGCCTAAAATCTTTTAAGTATTCATTTGGTATTGTTTAATATGTATAATGAAGGTAAAAGCCATGGCTGTGGATTCTACTTCCATTTGGGATAATGAATTATTGTCGTTTCTTCTCTTGTAGAAAGACATCAGCGCTGAATTCCGCTATTCGACACGCAATGTCTCGAAAATTGAGCGATGCGTTATGATCGGCGTGCCCAATAGGTTCCGTCTGCTGTATGGGTCAAGATCCCACTGGAACTGCAATGGTTGGCTGTTAGATTTTATCAGTTGAAGCTTTCTTTCTGTTTCATACAACAAAAAGGAGGCCTAAAAGGAGAAATTAATCACCAAACATAAAATTTTCTGAATGAAGAACTAAAGCTAAAAACAAAAAAAAATAAACGTATTTATTTATATACAATTGACCAATACATTTAAAGGATTTATACTTTTACTGGCCTCCCTTTTATTTATTTACACACGCTATCGCTAATAAAATACGAATTTCGTAAGGAGGTACTATATAGTGAGAGTTACCCAGAATTTATTACCGTCGATGGTAATGGTTTCAATACCTACCTATACCTACCCATAGGTATGTTGGTCCTAAATCAGTGATTTCACAGAGATATTGAGGTTGAGATTTTTGATGCTTGATTTATAATTAATTTTTTTTTTCAGCCTCTCGTTTTCACTGTGCATTCCTTTTTCAATGCACCGCCTCGTCTTCAGGCCATTTTATGTTAGGTGGTGGAACTCAACGTTGTGTTATATCATGCTGCCTGTGCCAGAGAATGGCGACAACTCATTCCCACTAGTGGGAATCCAACCCCAAATCATCATCATGTTTACAGTCAGACGGTCCTCTCAACATTTTTGTTCTACAAAATAATTATTTTTATCTCTCTGTCAGAATAGTCTGGCAACTTGAGATATGGCTTCACGTGAATGTTTTTGATATAATTTACTGCCGCGATATTGCTACCGATACTTCTTTGGCATTATACGAGAACTCGTAAAACCGTCAGCCGTTTCACGAATAAATTAATCTTATATTCATTGATATATTATTAATTACGTTGTCAGCAATATTAGGCGGTGATGAAATGTGTATTTGATAGCTTAGTTAAGTCAGTCAGTCAGTGTAGTATTGGTTGTGGGTTTAATACTTTCTTTGAAGTATACTACGGCGGTCACGGCGTTAGGTTCCGCCACCTAAGACTGAAAGCGTAGCATCCGTCTTGAAACTGGATTCTCTTTCTCTCTCTTATCTAGATAAATCTCTGGATCTTTAATAAAAACCAACTATCGAATAGTTTAGAGAAAAAGTATTAGTTTCCCAACCGGAAGCTACTATAAATCATCTTTTAAAAACCTCACAGTCGTGACCTCAGTTGCGTTCGGCCCGCGAAAATACCGGAATTGTATAGCTACGTGTTTTAAACACGGAAATAATATGTATTTCCCTGCTCAATGCTCAATGCTCAATGCTCAATGCTCGTGATGTATAGCATTTTTTATGTCAGGCGTGGCATTTGGACGGGGAGGCTAATAACTGGTACCCAAATTTAATGTAATATGAAATTTACTTAAGAGATTTTAATTAAAGTACCTGACTGTAAATGTACCGGCTGTGGATCCGACGAATCAGCAATCAGCAGAACGAATCAGGGGAATTAATTAGATTTATTTCGTAGTTACTGGTAATTATACAAAGCGCAGCGTTGAGCACCGCCACTCAACACGTAAAGTCACGATTGTCATTTGAGTTTTGTAATATAAATTTCATCATACGTAACTAACTATACTTATTAAAAATGACAAAATATATGTTTTTCTTATACAAATAACACCTTAATAGAATAAAAACTATCTAAAGTTATCTAAGTAACGCGCAACAAGTTGTGCGTAAGCCTATATATGGCCAAACAAGCGACGTCAATGTTCTATAGTTGTTTGACTATAGCAACGCAAGGGCAACCACTTCTCTTCCTGAACACGACAAATATCTTTTGAATGGGGTCTCTTAGTTACCTTCTAAGCTTTATATAAGTAATACATTTTTAAATCAGGTACAGCTAGAAGATATTATGTAAATCTTTAATCACGAATATGAATATTTTAAATATATTATAATTGGCGAATGGGTTGGAGGTCGCGTAATCGCTGTCGACCAAGCCCTTAATTTTAATGTAAGAATTATGTATCATGTCAACTTCATGCTGCAACCCGTATAACATTGTAGAGTGTTAAGACACTCAGTTACCCAGTTTTCCGGTGGGGGGCGGGAGCTTTTAAACAGTTATTTTAAAAAGAAAATATTATAGCAGAATAATTCAATACAGTTATAAAAAAATAAAAGGCCCAGTAACTTTGAAGGCGGTAGAATTAAATTTTATCAGAATATTCCATGTCAGTCACTCTCTGAATACATAATAAGCTGTTTAACAAAGTAAACCCTACAATGAGAATTTGCAAAACGTAAAAAGGCTTCGCAGCTTTAAAAATATCTCGGTGTAAAAGATTTGAGAGAAAGTAAAATTTTTAGTCACTTATAACTTATTCTTTTCTTTTGCCGTCACGCTGTATCCCCCAGATACCAGGGTAGGCAGAGAGGACCTGATAACCTAGTGTTATGATACTCCGCTTCCAGTAAGATACGAGAAACAAATAACTGAGAGATTTTTTTATACCTAGCTCCTAATAAGCAAAAGTATTTTTTTATATTAGCAAGTGCAATAGCTAGGATTGAACCTATTACCATAACCAAGATCAAATAACCCAATTTCAAATTCAAACCACTCCATATTAGGCATAAATAATAATACTAACCTGCCCGAGCAAAAAACCAACCTATGTTCAGTTCACCTTGAGAGTCGTAGTGGGCGTAAACTTGATTTAGTCGCCATCTGACAAACCCTTTTTTGTCCTGAATATATAAATACGACGAGCAAAAAAATATGAAGTCGGGAGGTTTTTTTCTTTACTGTTACCAGTGGGATTGACGTCGAGCTAGCGTAAGAAAGATTTGGATATTAAATCACTGAAATATTACTATTTTTAATAAATATTTCTATTAGTTTTAATTCAGTAAGTAAAGAACATTTTTGGAATAAGTTTAGGATAATACAGTAGTTCGTAGTCACGAATCCTTCCGTATTATGCGCGGTGTGCTACATCCGTCAAAAATAAATTAGGTTAACAAATCTAATCGAAAAGAGAATCAACGAATTTACTATTTCCTAAATTAATTTAGTTCATAATAAGATCTTTGATTTTCACGATTATTACACGAATTAACTAAAAGGGAAATTACTGCAAAGTGATCCCAAACGTCAGATTTCCAAAAAGATTCAAGAACTTAATTTACAAACTTGTAATTTACACACTTTGCATTATTTTTTTGTATATTTAAAATAAATATTGTAATTTCTCCTTGATATCAGTACGTATACTAAGGAAAAACGCCATATCTAACATATTGGAACGTCTTCGACACTTCCTTCATGATTTGATAACGACTTCCGTCGTCCTCTAACATCCTTGTACGCTAATGTTTTACAGCATTCGGCTGATACGGAAGCACTTAATGTATTTTAAAATAATCACTCAATAACTATAGTATAATTAAATTTGACCTGGTCCTTTCTAATGGTGATTTAACATTATTTTTGCTGAAATTCGTTTGCTGTTTTGTCAACTTGTTGTATTCGTGATGTAGTTTCGGTTATTCTTACCGTCCAGGCCAGACTAACTGAAATACCTACACGATCGATACAAATGTACACCCAAATAGAGTGTGAACCCACTATCATCACGATCCAACTAAGCTGCGACGTCGTTCAGCAATAAACATTAACACTATAAAATTTTCCTCCACTATCCAATAGAATAGATAACACTTATACTTGTTTGTAATAATAGTAATAATTCCTATGATAACAATATCATTAATAGTAAGGACGCGGACTTAATGCCGCGACGTCATGAATACTAATTCAACGTACCAAGCTCTTTGCCAGAGCTCAGTATATCGGACATGTTTAAAATAATAATCGAGTCTCTTGCATTTAACTGATAACACTGGTTTCCTGTTTATATCATTATTTAAAATATTGTTTTCATTACTCGTTTGGAATTACAAGTGAAATTATATTAACTTTACCCTTTCTTTTTCACAGACGAAAAAGAACAACCCAAACCACATAAAGAGGCCTATGAACGCGTTCATGGTGTGGTCGCAGATTGAACGCAGAAAAATTTGCGAGCAAACGCCAGACATGCACAACGCGGAGATATCCAAAAATTTGGGCCGTGTTTGGAAAACTTTGAACGATGAAGAGAGACAGCCCTTCATCGATGAAGCAGAGAGGC
This sequence comes from Heliconius nattereri, assembly GCA_013403645.1. Taxonomy (NCBI): domain Eukaryota; kingdom Metazoa; phylum Arthropoda; class Insecta; order Lepidoptera; family Nymphalidae; genus Heliconius; species Heliconius nattereri. Next base: position 6,688,589 of record JAAIXI010000219.1, on the reverse strand, counting down.
TCAGGCAGTTGCACATGCGGGAGTACCCCGACTACAAGTACCGCCCGCGCAAGAAGACTGCCAAGCCGGCGCAAAGGAGCGGCGCGATAACCAAACAGAAGCGCAAGCAGCGCGCCGACAGCAACAACAATAGGGGGCTATCTCGGCGGCGGCCGCGGCCGGCCCCAAGCGCTCCCAGCGCGCCCGCGGAGCCGCCCGCGCCGCCCGCGCTGCCCGCGTCGCCGGCCGGTGCGCCCGACTCGCCCGAGTCCGCCTGCTTTTTCGACGACAGCACGCGGCGCGAGCAGACCGACCTCACCGACCTCTACTCCATCACGGACCTGCTGCCGCTGCCCGCGGACTGCGAGGTGGACCTGGATGCCCTCACCGACATGGAGTCCTTCGAGACGGCGTCCTCCTCCTCCGGCTCGCACTTCGAGTTCTCCTGCACGCCGGACGTGTCGGACATGCTGAGCGAGATCGGCGTGGCGGGCGACTGGGACGACCACACGTTCTCGTCGTACCTCACGTCGTCTTAAAGCGGTGCCCGGGTCGCCACGGCCGCTGGCCGGTACCACTGATCTCATATTCGAGCCGCCGCATGGGGGCCGACGACGCGGCGACCGCTCGCCGCCCCGCCTAGAGAGTGCCTACATCCAATTGACGTGTCGACATTTGGATTTAATGTACAAAGTTATTTAATAAGATTCATGTTTGGAATTTGTTTTCCAAGTTAATTGGCCTCATGGTCGTTGGTCGCGTTCATTTTGGTGTTCTTTTTCGGTTTATTTCAATGCGAACTATTTGGAAACGGCTTCTCGGCTTCGCCGGGTCAAACATAGGCTGTGAGTCGGTTCTCGTTTTGTGGTATTGCTTTATTTCGAACATTTTCTTTTCCACTCGGGGTGATTTCCAAACGGCACGTCTCAGACGCATCTCAGTAAATAATCCGTCTATACTCTCCGTCGCTGTTAGCAAGCCGCGGTCCAGTCGCCGTAAGCTCGCACCGCGTGGTCGCGTTCGTTTCTGTATTCGTACTCGTATGTACTAGTTACTACATTAATCAGCATGGCTTCTATAGTAAGTTCTCAAATACTTTCTTATTAATAATTTTACTTTTACAATTTTATTCTAAGAAACGTTCGTTTAAAAATATTAAGTGCGTATCTTTTAATATTGATAGAAATATGAATAACACTAGGTTAAAATCAACAATATACTTTGCAATGCGCAAGTTCATTTGATATTTTTCATGCACACATAATACGTAGAGGTAGTACGATTTCTTTTCTTTTGGGAGCTAATCGGAATGTCATTTGTGAGATTTCGGAATACGGAATTGTTGAATAAGGATTTTTGGGATGTCTCAAGTTAAGCCCTTGCCAGTACCGGCCCTGCTTTTTGTAAAGATGCGATTGTACAGACGTTTCTGAAATTTCAATTGTTCGGTCGCGGGACCGTCCCCGTACGATACGAAGAAGCCGTGGCAAGGGATTTGCGTAGGTGTTTCAGAGTCGATAAGTCTTGTAGTGTATGTTAGGTTGTTGTAGATAAGATTATTTCCGTTCAATGGTAACGTAAGAAGTACTTTGTATTGCGAAGAAATGACGGCATCTCAGGAACGATGCAAACGGACACTAGCCTTCTCTCCTTCATTTCACATGTTCACGCTTCAACGTAAAAGATGAACGTATATAAAATACATACATATCAATAAAGAGAATGTATTAGTTCGCGGGACGGCGATGATAAATTTGTACGATCAAAACGATAATTCGGTTTCCAAACAATGTTTTGCTGTTTTTAACTCTGTGATTTACTTTATGTATTTTCTAAATTATAAGAATCTAGTGGAGACTGATATCGCATAGATTAGTTTTAGCAGCGCTAGCTTCTCGAACTTTTTTAATTTTTAGAACTGGGCATAATTTTAGTGAAGGAAAACAATACGTACATATTTTTGATAATTTGCTCGTCTGTGGAGATCGGGGCATCTCTTCGCCATCTTCAGCGATCGCTTATAAAATTAGGTAACAGTGGTTTTTTACGAATTTATAGTTGCAAAGCCGATAGCGCCCGATGTCCACAGGAAAGCGCGTGCAAACTCAATTTGTATAAAAAAAATCGCATAAACTGTCAATTCATTGAAAATGGTGTCAGTTAATAAGCGGGGTAATGTTTCCGAAATGAATATTACCTCAGTCATTTTAAGATATAGATATAAATCTTCTAAAATATAAAGTTTCAGATAACGAGAATAATATTTGTAGATATTCCGTGTCCCTAAAATATATTTCGTAATAAGGGATCTATTGTGCTGTTAAAAAGAAAAAAATGCTTTACTTATATTATATTCTTATAAATATATTGTGTAAAAATAAAAGTCGATGTAAAAGTAGTGTGTGTCTATGAAAATCCAATTATTTTTAAAGAAATGCGTAAATATATGTTATCTATACATAATCTTAACGTGAATCTATGTAACTGTCTTGTGCGTTGTAGGCGATATATATTATAATATTATATTAAATAAATAAAAAAAAAACAAGAAATAAATTTGTGCCTAAAGAATTACTTGAAAAATTTTCATACATGTATATTTTAGTGATGCTCAATATATCTATGTAAGCGGGTAGTGGTTAGAAGCTGTTGAACGTCAGACCGTACTCTCGGACGCCAGTCATGCATTTTGTGTTGATTTTCCTTCATTTAAGGCTTCGCTTCTTTGCTAAGTAAAAGATACCACTTTTGCGTATTCATTAATATCGTCTGTACTACCAGTGGGCTTACTATATGTAATTGCTAAGCAAATCTTAATTAAACTTTCACTTTTTCATATAAGATGATCCAATTTTAATGGAAATTTGAACGTAATGGTAACCTATTTGAGTGAGAGATAACTGCTTAACGATTTTCCCACAGTTATTATAACTGGAATTGAAAAAGAAAACAGTGCAGACGATATTATAAGTTCACTAGAGTAAGATGCTTTGGTAATATCGCCATTTTGAAATATCGTTATCGCCATACATTTTGTATTTGTGAATATAGCAATAATAAAGTAACATTCATCTCATAACAAGCTAACGATTCTTTTTGTGCAAGGTTTTTGTTTTGACACATTTAACTTTGAAAAGCAATATATATACTGTGACATGAACGCTCAAATTAGACTTAAATGTCATTTCTGTAGAAGTTACTTATACATACATATACGAGTATTATTAATTTCAATTCGTTTATTACTTTATCGCTTTCAATAAAGAACATGGGATAGCCTCGTTGTGAGAATATTTAAATAGCGTTACCCCGTGAGTATTGTAGAACGACATCGAATATATTGTTGTATTTAGCGCTTCTTGTTGTAATTTTTCAATAATTGGAATTATCAGGGTTTCGATGTTTTCGTTTGAAATTAATATTTGTAAAAAGATCTTTTGTAAATTGTAATTTACACACACTTAGATGTTTCAAAATTGGTTTTTCCGATAGTTTGCTTGGGTCGATAGGCTTCTCCCCTCTTAGCCTTTTAAAATCTGTCAAGGTATTATAAAATGTAAATAAATAAGTATTAAAAGTGTTTATAATAATGTAAAAGTCAAAATAAAGCGATACTGTGACAAAAAATTAGAGGATATATATAAAATACGCGTCTCAAAGAAATAAATATCATTCGAAGACGTAGTTAGTTGTTGTAGGTTATGTATGTAATTATAATAAAAAAAATTCTATATAACTCTGCGTATATGATTTTATTCCTTTTTTGCGTGAAAAAAGGAGAAAAATTAGATGCACAGTTTACTCTTCCGTTCCAATCTTTAATTCTGATACTGTTGTTGACAAATCGTGCTGACAATCCCTCATTTAGATGTAAAAAATAACAATTTCTTGTATTTGTTAGATGTAAAATTGACTACAGTCAGAGATGTAATCTCGTTCAAACCAAAAATAAAGCAACAAGTGAGGCAGCAGTACAGAATCAAAGATTGACAACACTTCGCCTGACTCTGTGCTTACAAGATCGCTTGTCACACAAGTAGATTCGTGTTTATGATATATGTACGTACGTAGGTTATGTATGTTTAACATTATACATTATGTAATCGTATAAAGGTATTTCGATTGAAAATGTTAGTGATTCATTCACAGAACTGAAATCGTTGAAAATATTCTAGTTATGTTGTTTGATATAAAATTTGAACGTAATTATACTTGTAAAATATGTATGTACTTGTTGATTTGGTTAATAAGCGTCTTCTATCTTAAGATTTATTTTCATTAATTTCAGACACTGTGACACAACGAAAACTTCTTCCTTGTTCGATAGCACTTAATATATTAATAATAAATAATATACTGATATAATATGTGTCTTTAAGAATAAATTTAAACAGTTATTTAACCGTATTTTATGTCGACTTCAACCAGTAGTGAACATATAACGATATTATAAATTATCTGAAAGTTGACTTAGCTGTGTCATTTAATAATGATTGATATAATGATAAAGTTAATGATATAATAATGATAATAATAATAAAACAAACAAAAATTTCGCACAATCTGAGTAAAGAAACTATTATATGTAGATATAATGTAGTTATTAATTTTAATGATAATAATGGTAACATAAAGTTACATATACGTGTGATAGTTAATTTTACGTTCCACAGTGTTTTATTTAACATCATCACATCAAAATTCCTTATTTTTTCATGATATGACCAACTTCGCGTTTTTCTTTAAATGTATCTATTACAGTCTTTTCTCAGTTATTTAATAGATTTTCGATCAAATTTTGAATGAAGATTAAAAAATAATAAATAATGATCCATTTAATTCCATCAATTAATGTTAAGGTTATTAATTATAGTCGCAGCAATTGTATACTTAAAAACGTGTGCTTACATTTGTATTACTGAATGAAGTACCTTACATGCCAAAACGACTAACTTTGATGCTAACGAGCATGGCTTTAAATGTAAAAATGTGACTGATGTTTCATTGTCATTTCTATCGTTTTTTTTTATTCTTTGCCATTGGACGTTGTAAATACATTGTTAATAAGTTACACGAGGCCACCTATGTTTATATTTTCTCTGTATGTATGTTCATCACACAGCAGTCCCAAAACATCTAGTCTTGAAAGAATTTGGGCATCCTCTTCTCTCGCAGTATCAACTAATTGTGTGTGCTTAGAGGAATATCGTGGCCTTCAGTAATTGATACCTGATTTTTTTATATATATATATTGTGTTTTTTTTCTATTGATACCAAAAAATATATGTCAATCTTTTAAGACACTGTTACCGATGGATCTCTCTAGAACTTACAGTTGCAGTTTCTTGACTTACCAAATAGTGAATAGTGGAAACGCTCGTCTGTACCGGCGCTATAATCGGTCTTAAATGTATATATTATTATATAAACGAATTAAAATATGGTTTTAAAAACAATAACGATCCACATTTGGGTTTTTAAAATTTGGAAAAAAGAAAACTAGTGTTAGTTTTTTTTTATTGTAATTCTAAGTTATTCTGGGGTTCTCCTCTGTTGTATAAATTATTACATTTGTATCCTATAAGGCATATAGTAATTGCAAATATTGTACGTAGGTTTTAAATTGTTAAGATTGAGGGAGTTTGCTATAGTTATGGATATAAGACAACGTGTAAATTTTGTAATGTCCTTTGTTTCAATAATGAATATATATTATTATATGGTAAAAATAAAATCATCCAGTTTTTAAAAAAATAAATATATGACCAGATTTTTATTGTACCCTTTATTTACCTTTGGAATTAACAGTTTTTTTTTTAAATAAAATATATCAAAATGAAAATTATTAAAAGCAGAAAACATATTATAATTAAAAAAAATTAATCAATTAATAAAAAATATATCAAATATTGATTAAGAAATAAATTTACAATTTAATCAGATAACTAATAATAAAAAATATAGATAACTATAAGGCCGTGGATTCGTGGTGCAGGGACACGAGGGTCGACAGTAATCGCCATACTTGTGGATTCGATGCCCACTCGGGGAATTAAATATTTAATTGTATCATTTCCTCGCTCTGATAACGATACAAAACGCGTCGTCGAATTTCGCCTCTCAACAAGCAAGGATTCAAGAATACGACGGGTGGCAAGTCCCAGGAATTGCTCCAAGTTCCTCATCTTGCACGGCGATGGGCATGCGGAGATGGTTGGATGATTCTCTCTGCTTATCTTGCTAATAAAAAAATCTATATCTATGGCCACAGATAATAACAAGACCTGTAAATATAAACCATTACTAAAACTTTAAGACTTTCAAATTTAATAACTTTCGAATGCCATATAAGAGAAGGGCATACAAAATTAAAACGATAAATTAAAATTATAATCAAGTTGGAGATTCGAGGGTGAATCTTAGAGTTTGCTTAATTAAAATGAACTTAGATAATGCCTTCCATGAAACAGATAATGCCTGGAAATACATTATAGTCATTTTCTGATTATGGTAAAATGACAAAGTGCAACGATGAGGAGTAAAAATAAGGAACAAAGTGTCTTAACACTAGTTTCCCTCTGCATAAGCTGCAATAAGCGACATTCAGCAGAAAGCAGCTTATAAAATAATCTTTAGAAACTCAAAAATTACTTTAAACTGGAAAGGAACCCCCAACCAAAGCACCCAGACACGTACTAACAGCATCACGACGGTGTCTATCGAAGTAAATTGTTATAAATCGATCTGGGAATCATTTTCAATCAACAAAATGTATGGCATCACGATTTTAGTCCCGTTTTCTTTTATACCAACCAATACATTGGTGTCTCAGATGAATACTAATATAATACATTTTTATTCCACGCCGCTCTTGTTTGACTTCAACTTGATTTGAACCCACTACACTATTTACTTACGTTTATTTATTATATAAATAATAGTTTAATATAAGTGAACGTTTCGAACGTGTCAGTACTTGTTTTGAATCTGAAGTATGAAAATGTGTTGTGTTCGCTTAAATTATCTTACTTTAGATCAGTCGAGGATATGAAATAATTACTCCGGCATAACGCGGCGTTAAGTTTTGCCACCCACCATGCAATTTCTACACTATAGTTTCGATTTCGTACTAGTATATAAAAAAACATAATTTTTGTGTATAAAAAAACGATATCGATCGAGGCCATACTAGCGTATTGGAAAAGCGTTTGAATGTAACCGCGACGATTGTGGGTTACTTCTTTGCTTGGGGGATAATACGCTTTGGTAGATACCCAGTGTGGCGTTCAGTTCCGTTATTCAACGCGCAATATCTTGATAATTAAATAATATGTAAAGACAGCTCAACACTAGAGTTCTTCTTCCTATCCTGACATACGGGAAAAATCGTGAAGCTGTTTTCATAGATAGCTATATAAAAAAATATTAGAATCATTAAACAGGCCACATATTGCATTTAAAATACAATATATAATTTACTTGAAAACATAATACTCTTATCACCATTCTGACTAACTGATAGCTTATCAGAGCGTCAGATTGTCTGTCACATACGATTAGCATTGAGTGTTGATACCTACTTCAAATGTGCACTTTCTAGGTAAGTAAAGGGAACCTTTTGTGGTAATACAAGATAACTTTCTTTACAGGGAACCTAATGTGAAAGCAATTTGTTCCCTTTTTCCGTCTGATTTTTGAAACATTAGGTTTTCGTGGTGAAGCTCAATGCTTTACAGATGGATGAATTCAAATTATTGTAACATAATTATATTTTGAGGCAAGTCATTGTTCAGATTCGATTCTAAACGCTACAGGTTTGAGGTTCGATTCCCACTCGAAAAAGGAATGTTTAATATATTCATTATAAATAGACTACCAGGTTCCCCCTGCCTACCCTGCTGTGGGGGATGCAGCGTAAAACAAAAAGTAAATAAATAAAAGTTATGTATTTTTGTATACATTTGAACAGAAGTGATAATCTTGGGTGAAAGTGAGTATAACGCAATAGTTGCAAGTTCGATTTCCACTTGAGGGAATGCTTATATATACTTCATCATTCAATAAAATTGCACCATATTGAGAAACGAATTAAAACCGCAAATAAATACATTATAAAAAGTTACGAATATATTAGAAACAAAATTTTCCCCGATTAAAAAAAAAATCGTGATAGCTTATCGTGACGTCAACACGACCTTGGACTGAGGTCATTGGCACGGGAAGGGCGGTGATTGTATAAAAAAACACATTAAGGTGTTTAAACGATACATTTATTCATAGATCTGGAGGATTTTTGGACGAGAGTGCATTGAATCCGGACGTTTAAAAGACCTGATGCAACTGACCTGATGCAATTGACGTCAATTGTTTGTTTTTGCGTGGATGTGTTAGCTCGTACTTATTTATAGTTGAATATGTGAGACCTTTGATTCGCAGGAGCACAAGCGGGGCTGTAAACGCATCTGGTGCTGGGTTCGATCCCCACTCGAGGAAATGAAATATTTATTTAAATTTATATTTTATGATAATAACTTTAAAATGCCTCTATTTTCAAGCTAAAAACTATTGTAATTAAGTCACAAGAACGGTTCATGTTTGTATAAGTCAATCATAACACTGCTTGAGTCATCAATCATTATAGAGTAAATAGCTGAAATTGTTGTTTATATTTTAGCAGCTTCACGCTTTTCCTGATATAGACAGACAGTCAGGTAGAACATAGAGTTGAGACACTACGTTTTTTTAATTTTGACTCGAATTTGGGACAATTTGGTGTTCAGTGACGGAACTTAACGCCGTTGTTTATTTTGCCAGAGATGCGAAGTTATTATAATTTATTCTCTCGAGTGAAAATTGAACCTATAATTATCAAGTTTATAGATGATATATTCAGCCAGAATTGTCTCTGAAGCAATTGGCTGAATGTTAAGCATTACAAAAATTTTCGCAATTAGAGGCTGTCGATCCTGAAGCACAAGCGTACTGCTGTAAACGCGACGGTTGCGGGCTAGATTTCCACTCAGAGGACTAAAATATTTATTATTTTGAATGTCTCACTCTGGTAACGCATAATTGTAAAGCGCGACGTTAAGTCCCGTTAACACGCAATGTCTTGATAATTCGGCTAAAACTGAGAACAGAAATGTCTTAATGGGAATAGAGAGTGGTAAGCGATTGCTATTTAACTTATTAAAGAGTCTGTAATTGTTATATGCTTGACACAGGTGAAGCTATTTGTGAAGTAAAACTTAAAAAAATATTAAAAATAATGAATAAACAATAATAAAAACTAAACGATTATTAAAATTTTTCCATATCGCATGTCTATGAAACAAGAAGATCTATACAAGCACCAATGACCTACTTGTAATAATTATATATACATACTAATGCAGAAGGGCGTGGACTCAGCCTGACTCATATTTAGATAAAATCCAAGGTTAAAATAACTATGCAATATAGGGTTAAGTTGTATTTAAACTAGCTTTTACTTGAGTTGTATCTCGCACAAAACGGGGTATACAGAGGGAACCTGGGAACGTAAAAGGTATAAGAGGCATTGCGTGATGAGTGAGAGATTTCAAAGCACTTTGTCACGTTATCAAAGCAAGGTCATGAAAATGCTTATATTTAATTTCCTCGAGAGGGAATCGAATCTACATTGCAAGCTGAATGAGATTAATCAGAGCGATCAATTACAATTTTCTATATGTATGGAATGTAGACTCCAAATTAGTTGAAGATTTGGGGAAATTAGTTATTTTCATTTTCTCCCTTCGGTAAAACAAGGCGCGGCGTTAATTCCACCACTCATGACGGAATATCTCTTTTTCGAACAGAAAGTTAAGCGTTAAGCGATATTTATTTATTTTTTGTCCCATTGCGTGGAGCTGCTTTAACCCCAGAAACAATAATTTAAACATTAATTTCAACAATTTAAGTATGTAAATTAAAATAAAGAAATACATTACACAATTATTTTACATTCATGCGTAGATCAATCAGTATCACGCTGTATCCCGCAAATGGAGTGGACACATGGGAGAAATACATAAAAATTCCACTATCCCGTTGGCAATCCAACCCACGTCTGTTGTCTTACATACCTGTACTACTGCGCCTCAACGGCCTCGATTATATGTATTTCAACGTAGATAATAACATAAATTACAATTCATAATATGTAAAACAATACAAATATGTATGTATGTATGTTACGCATACATCCGAAAACAAACGTCCGTGAATCACACAGCAATTAGCCCAGATACGCCGATCGCCATGAAATTATAAATCATATAGGAAGTTAGTGATTCAACTATCGCGTGCACTCAACGCTGCCCCTACTAAACTAATAAATTTAAATTTTAATATATGAATTTATTATATTAAGTAGGTATTTCATTGTTTAATTTACTTTAATATTGTTGAAGCCAGTTGTGGGTATATAAATGCGACAGGCCGTGGGTTCGATTCCCACCCGAGGACATTAAATATTTACTCGCTCTTATTTCTACAATTAAACGCGCAATGCCTCCAGAATTCGGCGAAAAGTGGGAAACGGAAGTGTCTTAATGGGAACGGTATATCTCTACATTAGGTTCCTGAGTTCTCTTTACCTACTCTGCTATGTGCGCTAAAAAAATACATTGCTTTTAAATTTTACAGTTTCACGCCTTTTCTCTTATATCGGGATAGACAGAAGTCGATAGTCTGTAGGTAGTCTCGAGTACGAGACAGAACTGAGCGGTACAAACCACTTGCCACCATTGTAATACGGATAAGTAAAAATAATTGAATATAAATATAATCTCTTACCCAAGTGAACATCGAACCCACCAACCATTTCGTTTGCAGTCTGAATATATTAACTGATTATTTATAACTATATATAATTTAAAAAAAACCAAGCTGTTCTGATAAACAACTATGAAATTTCAAGTTCACTTCCTTCAATATTAATTCAATGTTTTTCAGCAACTAGGTTAGCATTAATTGGCACGTGAAGGTTACTACATTTTGTATATTTTTAATAGTTATCAATTACTAGCATGATTGAAACTTAGCACAGAAGGAGAAGGCAGCATTATATTTGGTAGCAGAGGGAAACTAGTTTAAAGACACTCCGTTCTCCACTTTCCGTCCAAAATTCGGGAACGTGTTATGTGGCTGATTTCAATGTCACACTATATCTATCAGAGCGGTGAAATAAAAATAGTTTATAATATTGAATCACTATTCCGACTGAAAATCGAACCCAAAACCATCACGCTTATAATCAGATACTGTACTTCTGCACTGCGACAGCCTGGACTTACTTATTTGTAAACAACTTAATAAAAAGTAAGCTTAAAGTTATTTTTATTCAAACTAGCATAAAGTTGAAAAATAAACTACAGGCAGGTAAATTACAGGTTGAAAAGATGGTCATCAAAACGTCATCAAAATAATAATAATAAATGATTTCTTTTCCCTTAGTAGGAATAGAATACACAACCGTCGCGTTTACAGTCACATGCTTGTACCACTGCGCCATAGCGGCCTCTATCTTTCTCTACCATTTGTAAAACAACTCTTTGTCTTTTTCTAAAACATTATTTTTCTCCGTTGTAAAAAAACTCTCCACCTTTGTAAAACTTAAATATTAGCAGAGTAGGTATCTACTACAATAATGTTGCGTAATGGAGTAACAAAAACATTGCTTTTTTATCATAAAAATCCAAAGTCACGATGTCAATGACATATATCTATCGATCAAGGCTTTTTCAAGTCCGATGACTAAAATGTATGACAGTCGGCAGATTGTTAACTTTCTAAAGGAGGAGGATGAGGAGGAGGAGGAGTACATACTACTTATAAACTCTTTGTTAACTATATTATCGAGGCCAGCACTGGTGTAGGGGCACATAGTGTGACTGTATATGCGACTGGTTCTGGATTCGATCCCCACTGGAGGAGATGGAACATTAATTAAGTTTATATTTCCATATCTTCGCTCTGGTGTCATAATGCCTCCAGGATTCCGCGAAAAGTGGGGAACGGGGTGTCTTAACGTTAGGTTTTAGATATTTTAATTTTTTTATAACTAAATTAATATAATTAACTGATGAGTTTGTTTGACTGTACAAAAAGAAAACAAAAGACATAAAACGGAGACCACAGCGAGTGCAACTGTAACTCTCCTTTATTAATTAACTTATTTTTTTTCTATAATATATAGGTAAGCTGTAGATAAAATTATTCTATGATTATCACAGATAGTTTAAGTAACACTCAGTTTTTATCTTATTCTACACTCGAGTTTTATTGTACCCTACACTATGTCGGCATATCTTAATCACTCAGATGAATCATTTACTTTCAATCACCAAACGCCGAGTTGAGTACCAACACTCAACGTGTAAAGTTTCTAATTCGAAAGCGGAGAACAGAGTGTTTTAACACTACATTAATTCTAAATACCTAGTTAGTAACTGTGTTTGTTAACGTAAATAGACTACCTAATTCGAAATTAGCCCTGTTTGTTCACTAATCAACACAGCGCTATTACAAAGTGAACGCCCCTACACTTTAGTTTACACAATATTTTGAATATTTCACCATAAATTACTGGTATGATGAAGAGAAATGCAACCAAAATTAATGTTGGATTTAGCATTAATAAATGTATTTGAACCCACTGACTTTGTTAAACACAAGTACTTTAATAATTGAGTGGTCTACATCGATACTATGTATTTTAATCTAAAATTTAATTTTATTCGGTTTTCCCTAACGCTCGGAGTTTATTAGGAGGAAGTTTATGTATCTGGAATTTTAGACGTAAAGTGGAATATACGGGATATTTTGTTTGAATTTCATTTTTTTGTTTTTTTTCTTCCCTATATTCCTTAAAATTCCTTAAATTTCAGCTATTAAAATCCAGTAGTTCGATATTTTAAGTCTGAGTAGGTAATAGTTCATATTATGTAATGTGATTAAAATGACTAAAACAAAAAATAGAAAAAAATAAGTAAAGAAATATCGTATAAACTATATATTTTTGCGCGTTTACCAAAATATCATCCACCCTAGCAAAATTTCTTTATTCAGCTTCACACAGCTGTATCCCAGGGTAGGCAAAAGTAACTTTGTGTTAAGTCTAGTGGCGGTACTCAACGCCGCGCCTTGCCTTGCAAACCAGACGAACCAGAGCGAAGAAATAAAAATATTAATAAGTAGTAAATCATTCCCCCGAGTGGGAATCGAACCCACGAGCGTCGCATTTACAATCATACCCTTGAGCCACTGCGCCACGAAGGTCTAGTAGTAGTATAGCACTAGTAGGTACTACCGCAATTAATATTATTATAACATTGAACATTATTAAACTAGACGTAAATACATTAAATCGAAAGTTGTTTTTATTTGCAAAAGGTCATCGACCACTTATCACTGACCTCAATATCACCGATATTTGTTATCAAATCTAATAATTTTGCAGATAAAACAATGGTTTGACCGATTCCGAATGCATATATACCGAAGTAAATATTTTTCTTATTTTGTATCGTCACACAAATTCATGAAACGATATACCTGCCGCAGGGACAAATGTGTGATTGTAAACGTGACTGTGTGGGTTCGATCCCCACTCGAGGTAATCAAATATTTATTACTATTTATATTTTAATTTCTTCGGTGACGTGGCAAACCGGGGCGTTGAGTTCCTCTAAGACTTGTTGAGTGGCAGTACTCAACGCCGCGCTTTCGCCTCGTCACCAGAGCGGAGAAATCGAAATATAAATGGAAATAAATATTTGATTTCCTCGAGTGGGGATCGAATGCACAACCGTCGCGTTACAGTCACGCCCTTGTGCCTCTTTAAGTCTTTGTACAAGTAAAACTAATCTCGAGAATTGAGCGGTGTATGGGGATCGGAGTATCTCAACACCAGGTTCCCTCTGCTTCCCCCATACGCAGTATCCGGCGTGAAATTAAGAAAAAATAAATTTAATAATGATTTTCATATATCGCGACTTCAAGATTTTATAGGTTTTTTTTATTTTAATTCACAGATTTTCCAACATAGAAATCAGACGATAATAACATCTATATAGTATGAACGATAACGCCAAAATCCTAAGATCAATGCCCTCTTATCATTGACATTAGGTTGACCGATAACGTGACCCGCACGTGTGATTATAATTAGCAATATCTATTGTAATGTGTTGTAAAACTAGGTTTGTCATGTTACTTCATCGTGGGACTATATGAATGGATAGTGGCTGGTTTCTCCGTTCTCTATTTGTTAATTTATACTCCTAGTGTTATGAAATACGAATACAAATATTTTCTTTATAGAACTGATTAACATCGTGTAGAGTTCTGCATTTTGATACTTAAGTTAAAAACATATATTTTTCTAAATTATTTAAAAATTGTGTCAATACTATTTTTTACATAGTGTGTTTTTATCTAGTTTTAGTGTGAAATAAAATAAATAATTACATAAGTCTGTTACCGAATCTGCGACCTCTTGGGATAACGCGTGAAGATACAAGAAAAAAAAAGGAAGAAAAATAAAGTTCTATAAGACATGGTTTCCGAGGGACATGATACCAAATAATGTTTATAGTGTAGCAGCTAAGTTATTCATGGGATCGACACGTGCCCCATAGAGGAGGACTTCCCTGTGAAAAGGGACTACTGATAACATGTTTAAGGGCTAGAACTGCAAATATACAATATGTTACTATCGTAACTCGATTTTGACATTAATTGAATTAAGAAGTTGTTAAGTACGGCGTTGAGCTCCGCAACTTAAAAGGTAATCTATCGAAAAATCGCCGCAATGTAGGGACTGGAAGGTTCCCAGGTTCCCGCTGATATGTACTATGTGCGGAAACTAGAGGTAAAAGCTAGTTAATAATACAATTTCAAATATTATAAATTAACCATTCAAATGAAATAAACCGCAAAACCTAACTTTAGTAGATAATTAATTGATTAAATATAACAAATAAACTAAATATCCTATTACCTACTTTGTTTTGTTATGATAACTGATATTTGTGTTTACTGTTAATTATGATTAATTTAAATTAAGATTAATATATTTTATGTAAATTGAGGTCACAATTCGTGGCGTTGGGGCACAATTGTTGTGAGTTCGATTCCCACCTGAGAGAAAGCAATATTTAATATTTTCATGTCTTTCATGACTTGCATCGTCTCGAAAATTCATCGACGCGTGGGGAACTGACTGTATTAATACTCCCCTTCTTCTCCATAATTGTGAGTCCGATAACTATTTGAGGGAATTATTATATTTAGAAAAAGGCGGCGTCCAGTTTCGCCATTCAACATATAATATCGAAAATAGGGCAAAATGTGGAGAACGGAATGTTTTA
The DNA here is from genome assembly GCA_013403645.1 of Heliconius nattereri. Classification (NCBI taxonomy): domain Eukaryota; kingdom Metazoa; phylum Arthropoda; class Insecta; order Lepidoptera; family Nymphalidae; genus Heliconius; species Heliconius nattereri. The sequence continues at coordinate 6,673,215 of JAAIXI010000219.1, read as the reverse complement.
ACAGTAAGTTCCCACCTCCTACTCTGATATGTGGGAAAAGGCGTGAAGCTGTTTTTTGAAAATAATATTTTCATAGTAAGGGTAGAAACCCCGTACAACCCATCCAAAGGGCATGAGGATGAATAAATAAATGATGTCAATCAAGCCTAGCTGACGTAAGCAACTGTTGTTACAAAGTTTTACTTTATTAACTAATATTTTTTTTTACGTTTAAGTATGGGGGTAGTATTTTAGGGGCTCATTTATGATTACAATATAAATAAAAATCCGGCAAGTGCATCTCGGACTCGTGCAGGAAGGGTTCCTTATATATCTACTACGGGTTATGAGATATCATGAGAGCTTGGTGCTAGAAGGTCAGACTAGTAATAGGATCCCGTACCCCCTGAAAAAACAATAACACCAAATGAACCAATGAATTGTATTTCGCATAAAGCGAAAACTAGAGTGTCTTAATACGTTCTACCTTTCTAAAGTACTAATAAAAGAGACTAAAAAATAAGAATTATGTGGAACATTGGCAAATAGTCTGTAAACAACAAAAATATATACCCATATCAATAGTAAAAATGTAAAACCTCGAACTTAGATCCCTACAGATACTCTCTGTCTATCCTGTCACGCGTGATACAGCGTGAACCTTCCGGTCATCAAATCTACGATGTGATAATAAAAGGCTTAAGTGAAAAGAAATGTATAAATGAAGCTTAATTAAAAACATTTTGAGCTTTCATCATGGTTGATTACAGCCGACCGTAAAAACTTGAAATGACGAACACACCGTACTTAACCGGAGGATGGGTGTTATTTGTTCTGGTATTAAATTAAAGGGAGGATTTTTTTTTTATAAAATAGTACAAAAATTGCTTAAATATTTTATATATTATATTCATTTCATTTGAAGATTATGTACATTTAAGTTATTTTTAGACCTATGGGCTGTAGATGCGATGGTTATGGGTTCAATTTCAACTCGTTCAAATGGATTATCGTAATATTTCCGCTCTGGAAAGGCAGTGTGAGCAGCATTAGACCACAGAATCAATAGATAAAATCGATAGCGTAGGTGAAAATAACATAAGAAACCAAAATGGGCGGAAAAAATCGCAACAAATAATCACGGAGCTCAAATACGTACCTAAAGTAAAAATTAGATAATAAAAATATCTTGGACTAAAACCGATTTTCTTTCTAGAGCCCGTCGCGGCTGAGTGAGGGTTTCAACTGTAAGTAAGACGGAGTTCGGACGGCAACTCGCAATTTCTCGAAAAGTTCAGCGGAAAATAGGAAACATAATGTCTTTACTCGTGGTTCTCTCTGCCTTCCCTGCTATGGGGGATTTAAAACATATACATATTTTCTGATCATTCAAAAGGTGTCTAAAAGAATAATAACACAGTTATAATATAACAACATCGTTTAAACCTTCCAAAGTTCAAATCCATTATTATGTTAAACAGGCGTCCTTAGATTGCACTTTTTGTGCATTCCCACCGAGCACATATAAACATGTCGGTGTTCGTTTCTGGAAAATGTTCCACAGCGTAGTGTATTGAGAAAGTCCATGTTTAAAAAAGTATATTTTTTATTACTTTAAGCTTAAAGGTTTTGTATCTTTGAGTATTTTCTATTTAATATAACCATATATATACTCGTATATATATATATATATATATATATATATATATATATATATATATATATATATATTAGCTTCTAGCTGTATTCCACACGTGGCAGAATAAACAGAGGGAACCTAGTGTTAAGACACTTCCGTTACCCATTTTCCGCTGAGATTCTGGAGTTATTGCGTGTTGAGTGATGGAACTCAACACCGCGTTTTACCTACTTACCAAGGAAATGACAATATAAAACATTTCATTTCTTCGAATTGGAATTGAAACTATACAGACGCAAGCTTTGGGACATAACTATATTTATATCATATTTTCTTTATAGCAGACAAAACTTAGTACTAGACTTAATGAACGAAGTGTTGTACACTACGTTCCCAGATTCCTTCTGCCTATCCTTCTATATGCGGGATTCAGTGTGAAGCAAGAAAAACACAAAAAAAAAACTATCTAACTCACTGACATTTCTACACTACAACCCCAGAGCACAGCTTCAGCTTTCTTACGTAGATAAAGTTAAAATATTATCGTCGACGATCGAAAGAGCGAACGAATGCTCTAATACATTTCGGAAAACAACGTTCAATTTCTCCGCCCGCCCTCCGCCGTCCCACCGCCCGCCCTTGGTAGCTTAAAAATTTAATAGAAACTTTAGACATTGACTTGACTCGGGTTGGCATATTCGTTATTTCGATTTAATATTCCCTTTATGATATATTAGAACACAGGTCTTTAATAAAAATTTTTGTTGCGAAAAAATTGTGTGATAAAATTATGAAATTTCTCTAGCTTTTACCTTGCGGTGTTGCATAGATTTTTTTAAAGTTTATATATCCCGCAGGCATAGCAGATTAGGCAAAGGGAATCTGACAACGTTGCCCACGTTACGCCAAAATCTGGTGGTATTGTGTGTTGGGTGGCGGAACTCAACGTCGCACTTTATCTCGTTACCAGAGTTGTTGAAAATGTTAAATATTTCATTTCTACGAGTGGGAATCGAATCCACAAACTGGCCTCAAACTCTTTGTCTTTATAATATTAGTATAGATTATATAATGTAATCGGTAAATTCATACAGTATTCGAAACTGCTACTTGTGGGTGCATATTCTGAATAATTGCAACAAAGTTATAACCCAGTGCCGATGACTGACTGAATGACGAAGGTTGTCATCGCCAAATGCCATGGCGTGTGACTTTGAACACTACTTATTTCATATTTTCATTTCCTTATTCTGGTAACAAGACAACGCGCGGCGTTGATTTCTCTAAAATTGGGCTTAAAGCTGAAAACGAAATGAATACTAGAAAAGTCTTTAAAACTAGAAAACAAAAATAACAACTATTCCACGAAATATACAAAAAAAAAAACCATAAAAACCCAAACTAACGCCCGAACAATATTGAATTTCATTTACATACACACGAGCAAATATTTTAACTTTAATCGTATTGAAAATTTAAACTGAAAAATTTAACCGTGTTTACAGCACAAAGGGGGAAGCTATCAAAGGCTATAGGTACCTGAACGATACCTAACAGAATACTTGGCGTTGTTTACTCAGATAGTCTACTCGTAGAATGGATGGGCAAGTAATTTCGAGTGTTATATAAAACCTTTATAGGGGGTAGTTTGAGTATAAACTAAACGGGCGTGAGTTCGATTCCTGCTTGGTGATTGATATATTTAAAATTTTAATGTCCTCGATCTGACAACAAGGCTAATCGAGGTAATGCCTCTTGAATTCGGCGGAAATTGGGAAATTGTAGTGTCTTAATACTAGAGTCCCAGGCTTTTTCTGCAAAACATATTTTGATTTCTTGGATCTGGTAATACAAATCGCGTCGTTAGATTTCACCACTGACAACGCAATGTAAACTCAGAAATTGGGCTGAGAATAAAAAATAGAAAGTCTTGACATAAAGAAAATATGATAATGACATAATAAATTTTTAAACAAAACTTATGCAGTGTATTTTTTGTATTTCGTGTATTTTTTATTTATATACCTCTTTGAATACGCAAAAGGAGGCCAACTAGCCAAATAATTATGGGAGTTATGCGTTCGATTCCCCCTCCTAGGGATTTTCTAATATTTTTATTTTCCCTTTATTGCAATAAGGCAAAGTGCAGCGTTGAGTTCCGCCATTAAACACACAATATTTCCTCCTAGGGAGATCCTACAACACCACGTTCGGCAGAACCTAATGTTTCCCACTCCCCACCCTGTCATATACGGAATACAGAGTAAAGCCACAAATAAAAAAGACCATCAAGCACTATCTACATACATTGATTAATAGCATTAAAATATTCAACTTCCACAGCTCTAACTTCGAAATTCTCCAGCAACTAGTACTAATATAACGTAGCCAGCTAGCCGCAGTGCCAGGAGTATCAGTACAGTTCTGTACAGAAGCCCCACATTGTTGCGCCCAGACGGTGGTAAAAAACGCTGGCTGCATAATTGAAAATGCCAAAAATAACAGCGATGGGCGAAATTCCCCGTAACTTTTCCACTACAAATTCTGAATATTTCTTTGCATTTTTATCGGGTATTCGCTTTTTTTTTTGGGCATGGGAATGTTAAGTCCTTTTTTTGGGGTGGACGTCAAGTGAGGGTAGATAGATGTGTAAATATGAGGCTGTAAACGTGACGGTTGGAGGTTTGAATTCCACATAGGGAAATAAATTTCATTTCTTTGCCTTAGTAACAAGCGCGAAGTGTTCAGTTTTGCCACTCAACACGCAATATCGCGAAAATGTTGCATGAGAAACGGAATATGATAACACTACTTCCCCTTTCCCACATTCCCTTGGATCACCTTACTATATGCGAAATAAAACAAAAATATATTTTATTCTACATACAAACATATTTGAATATATGTATTCTCTAAGGCTCATGTCACTTGTCAAGATATCAACAGCCCCGAGCTTAACTTTTGTGACCCGTCAAGAATCGAATCCGCACTTGGCAAGCTGTCAACTGCGTACATCCTCAATTGTTCCGTTCCGTTGTACAAGGTTTGCGTAAAGAAAATTTTCTCCATTTTACTCATGTAAAACAAAATTTTCTCGCGTTTTCGTTTGAATTCACACCAAGAGCTGGGTGTGACGGGATTTTGTGGGGTGTCCATGGAGTTGCTTATTGAATTCTGATTATATTTTATTATTATTAAGTTTTTAGGTCAATCGTGGCGCAGGGGGACCACTGTGTGACTATAAAAGCGACTGGATCTGGGTGCGATCCCCACTCGAACACTCGAACAAATTAAATATAATATACTTTTATACCTTCAGTTATTCGCTCTGCTGTTGCGGCAAAGCGCGAGATTGAGTACCTCCAAATGTTGTAATCTTAGTCATTTCCGTTTGAATTTGAAAGGTTACGTATTGAACGGAACTTAACGCTACATTTTGACTTACTGTAATGGAGAAATAAAATAATTTCATTGTCCCCAGTAAAAATTAAACTCAAAACCACTTACAAGCGACCGCGCTCGCATGATGGCTTGTACTAAGATATATAAAGAGGCTCCAATAATATATTTTTGTAATTAAAATTATCCTTCATTTTAAACCTCACACTCCCCCTACTGTCGTCGTTGAATAGACCCGCGGCTGTCAGCCGGTATCGAGCTAGATTTATTATTTTTATTATTGTTTCGAGGAATGCGGCTTAAGTTATGACAGGCAAGGCTAATAAGTAAGGCGTCTGATTGTTAACGGGTAGATTGTGGGTTCGATTCCCATGGATAGTAGATTCTCCGTGCCTATCCAGCTATGAGGGAAAAAAGTGAAGCTTTAAAGTGAAGTCAACCCTTCCCTACTATGTGCGGAATACAGCGTGACACTACATTGAAAACAACAAAATTTACAATATTTCTCATTGCATTAAGAAAACGACAGATATAGCAACAAATTTGTGTAAGTATGAGAACCGGGAGACCGTCGACCGTCGAATTGGGTCATAAACTAAAATTACTAAGAGCTATTGAAAATCCTTCCTTGGAGACTTGAAGTGTCCTTGGAAATTATATGGCGGTGTGAGAAATTTCTTTGTTTATATCATTGTGAGTACAGTCGTTATGTTTAATTAGTTTATGAAGGAAGTTCATTCGGGTTTTATGTAGGAAAAGTTAGCCTTTGAATACTTCTATTTGTTAGCTTTGGTAATGCATTAAGAGCGGCGTTGAGTTCCGTCCTCGAGTAGAAAATGGAGAGTTAAACAATATTTATTAGGGAAGATAGAAGGGTAGACAGAGGGTAGGTAGGGCTGACGTATTTTTAAGACAGTCCGTTTTCTGTTTGAGAGATGGAACGCAACGTTGCAGCTTTATGTATCACCAGATAGAAGAAATTAATAAATAAATTTCAGGAAAACTTTATATGTACATTATTTAAGAATTCCTTAAAGCTACAAATACAAAGTAAGTGAGAAATCTCCTAACAGACATTAGGTTTAAGATTCAAAACTGGTTGTGATTATTATGTTTGTTTGGTTATACGTGCTAATCTCAGAAAAAAATGATTCAAATTGAAAAATTTCCGTCAGATTTATCGAGGAAAACTATAGCCTATATTTATGGTTACCCTAGTGACATTTACAAATCTCCGTTACTTTCACTCGACCATGCGACTGAAGTAACAAGTACATAGTAGCTGGTCTTAAATACAAACATTATTCCAAATCGGATTCGAATCCAAAACTATTGTAACCACTTCACCACAGCGCCACGCAGTACCCTACAATGTTTGTGTATATAGAGGTAGTATTAAAATGAAATACAAATGACATTAAGTCAAAAATAAACATTGGCTGTCCTTCGTGAAGAAGTTCAACGCACGATACCCGTAGAGCAGTTCATATGTATAGGTACAAGTTATAAGCTTATAATCAAAAAATCAGCTTCCCGCTATATCCCGCACACAGCGGGATAGACAGAAGGAACCCGGTGTTAGGACACTCCGTTCTCCACTTTCCGCCGAATTCTGGTGGCATTGCGTGTTGAGTTGCGGAAGTCAATGCTGCGCTTTGCCTCAACACTAGAGCGAAGAAATGGAAATATAAATTTAAGTAAATATTGCATTTGCTCGAACGGGGATCGAACCCAAAACTGTCGCGTTAAAGTCACATCGTTATGCCGCTACGATATACCTATCTTTTTTTCTTCTACGACAGCCTTCAAAGAGAATAAAGTATTTTGTCGAGTTAAAATTGAACCGATAACTGTGATGTTTAGAATCAAAGAGCTGTTCCACTGAGCAAGGAGACCTCAAAATAAAAACTATATGTGTTATGTCAAAATTACGTAAAATTTAAAATAAGTATCATATCTATGTAAGCAACATGATTTCTAGTAAATACATGAATATTTCGAACCCGCTACCACTTGCACCACAATAAAAGATAGCACAGGAGTTATCGCGATCAACTGTCAAGGTGTGAGCCAGCAGACGCGGCGACGACGAACGAACGATAAGGCTATTTTTTTTCTATATAAAAATATATTTATATGACATTTAGATAATGCGAATTTAGATTTAGATTACAAGTCTTAATACTAGGCTGGCTTTGTATATCCAGATATATCCAACGTGAAGCTAAACAAATCGGGCAAATATGGGGGACGAAGCGCTATTCTAGTATAGTAAATTCGTATTTTTTAGGTAGAGAAGACCTTGGAACCTTGGACTTGGTGTTAAGATACTCCGTTCCCATTTATATGTTTCCGTTCCGGACTTCCGCAAAATTTTCAAACATTGCGTGTTGAGTGGCAAAACTGAACGTCGCACTTTGACTCGTTTGTTTTCATTTTAGGCGAATAGCGGAAAAATAAAGAACACACAAGTGGGTTTTCCATACAATTACAATAGGAATAAAGTGACTAACAACATAAAATACATATAAAACAATAATATTATTATACTTGCCAGCATATACTCCGAGTACAGGGAATCTAGTGCTAAGACACTCCGTCCCCCAATTTACCTTCATTTTCAAGATATAATGTGTTGAGTGGCAGAACGAAGCGATTAAAATAAATTATTCCCTCAAATGGGAATTGAACCTACAATCGTCGCATTTACAGTTCCCCTCTGTCCCTCCCTGCTAAGACGGCCTCAATAATAAAATAATGAAAATATACTATTGTGTACTTATACAAATAAATAAATTATTAATAAGCAATTATGTGTAATATTTTATTGTCTTCCTTTATTTTCACATAATAAAAATCTAGATAGGTACATTTTTATTGCAGATAACTTATGTTTTACGATTTAAAAAATAAAGTTTAATTAAAGACCGGTTAAACTTTACATATTTTACAGAATATATCTATAAATGAAGATCAGATGTGGCGCAGGGTACAAGCTAGCTCAAAGAAATCAAATATATCATATTTTCATTCCCTAGTTCTGGTAATCGTGGCTTTGAGTTTGCGTGGTGGAAAGTGGAGAACGAAAGTGTCTTAATGAGAACAAAGTATCTTGAGCTTATACTTGGGTAATATTAGATTCCTTCTATCTCTTGCTATGTGGAATATAGCGGAAATTTAAAAAAATGCATAGTACCTACTCTGTTTTCCAAATTTCATTCTTAGACGTACTAAATATTGGAATCCATATACAATATATTACGTAAACAGGCAGCTCTAATAAATCTAGACAATCCTCCAGCGGGTTTTGATTTCAGAACCATCTTGTGCTATAGCACAAGATGGTTCTGTGCTATAGCACACTATCTATAGAAGTGATATATAACTAGCTATAGAAGTGATATATCACTGAGAAATTATCACTAATTTAATCTCTAACTACGTTCTACATAGGAAGAAATTTATATATGTATATATAATATATTTACTTATCTTAACGTCGAACTTTCTTTGACGATTTAAAAAAAAAAGACATAGGTATAGCTCGGATATAAAAACTATATAATAGCTCGGAACGCCATATTTAAATAACCATACCAAAGACATAAAAAAAACTTTATTTTCACTTTCCAATTTGCCTTGTTAGGAAATGAAAATACTAAATGATTTCCCATTGAATTGAACCCAGTATCGTTCCGTTTACAGTCGCACGCTGGTGCCGATGCACCGGATGGGCTCTTTTATTCGATCCCCACTTAAGAGAACTATTGCATTTAATATATTTTCATTTCCCGCTCTAATAGACAAAATGCAGAGCCGAGTTCCAACAATAAACAGGTAAAATACCAAAAATTGGGCGGAAAGTGAAGAGCTGAGTGTCTTAACATTTGGCTTAATTGTATATTTTTTCTTTTTTTATGAAGATAGAATATCTATTCAATAAAATATAGCCTTTTTATCTTAAACTAGTTAAAGTTTAAGATAATAAATAACCTGTTTATTATAAGTCCTGTTTGTTATACATTAGTAAGTACTTTTTATGTACATTTGAATTTTTCCATACAAAAATGTTATATTCAACTTATTATGCCCTATTTCCTGTTAGCTTAAAGAGTTTGGCTATCACTATTTATAATAAACTTAATACGGCGTAGGCAGAAAGAAATTAGCGTTACGACACTTCGTTGCCCACGTACCGCCAAATATTCGAGACATTGCGTATTGAAAGGCGCAACAAACTGTCTCTAAAATAATAGCTCATTATATATAAAACGAGCGAAGACATGAAAAATTAAAAATATATTTTCATGTTTTCGGTCTGCCTTCAGAATGTTGCGAAAAATGGTGAACAAAATGGGAACGAAATGCCTTAACACTAGGTTCCCAGATTCTCTCCACCTACCCTGCTATGTGGGGGACTTGTAAAAATAATATGACGACATCTAAAAAAAAAGGTTCTCTCAGTTTCCTGGTTTTCACGTACATTTTTATGTAATATAACATAATGTTTATAATTTTAAACGCAAGTCTAAAACACACAAGGTCAAGTAGCTCATAATATTGTGATTACATTTGCCGTTGAATGTACTTACAACAGTTTACTACAAATAACAACTGGTAATAACTAATCGGTTAAAACTGGACCTAACCGGTTACGGGCGGTCGTGACCGGTTAGCGGTGATTATTAGATCAATTACTTTTTTTATTATTTAACGATTTTAAATAATATATATCGTTAAGTGTGTTTTAAGTAATTTAATTTATTCGTAATAATAATAAGTTTGATGCTGGTGGTTGTTTTTCATATATTTTTCACATTCTCCTTTGGTTTCAACTAAAATTCCGCTGGCTGTCAATCTGTCTATCTGTCTATATGTCTGTACGTCTGTCACCAGGCTCTATCTTATGAAAAGTAATAGTCAGACACTTAAAATGGTGTTTTTAAAAGACGATATATTTCTGTCACCGCTATACCATAAATACTAAAAACAGAATAAAATTAATATTAAAAAGCGATAAAAAATATTTAAAGTCCCATACAATAGATATGCTTTTTTTTGGCTTAATATTGATAACACAACAGGAAGACACTTAAATATTCACAGAGTTTTCAATAATATATTCAAAAAATATGTAAGCAGTAATAAGTTATAATAACTGTATAGTTCATATGAAATTGACACCTGTTGGTTTACTCGTAGATAAGTATAGACACTCTTAAAAACATTGTAATTTTTGTCATACTAAGTTCAATTTCGTGTAGGTCACGTTTAGAATGGATTATTGACATTTGGAGGCGAAAATGTCGATGTATGTACCTGCAGGCTCTTTCCAAATTTAGGAATATTTATATCTCCGTCCCGCTAATGTTCAATGTTAGTAACATTTTTATGTTTAGCCTTCTATGTAATTTTATGAAAATATATTACATATATATTTTTTTAGCTTCAAGTTGTATCCTACAAGTAGCAGGGTAGGTAGAGGGAACCTAGTGTTAAGACACTCCGCTATCCATTAAGACACTTTGTAAAATAAAAAAGTTAAGTATTCATTATGATGAAGGAAAGTCACGTAAAAAGCGTGAAAATAGGGTAAGGCAAGGTAGGAATAGAGGAAAGGTGGACGACAGTGCACAAAGTGAAAGAAGTATGCAGAGATCGTAAATTCTTAAGAATACGATGCTTATTTTTCTTATTTTTTTATGCATCACACACATTTATATGATTAGTAATACATATCATTTAAGTATTTTGTCATTCTGGCTAAATAAACCTGTTCATTAAAAAGTTTGCTAAAAAGATTGCTAAATTCTATTCAGGAGATATTTACGTTTCGGGAGGCGTAACTTAACCCCGCACTCTGTCTCATTACAAATCCAAATAAGAAACTAAAAGATTACTTAATCTTTAAAAAGCTTATCAATCTTATAAAAATAAGTCCCAGATAGATAAACTTGAGACTCGGAAGCCCTCAACCCGTCGATCCGAGTGGGAGAGAATAAATATTTATTACATAGCACGATGTGTGGTACAAGTTGCGTACTTATAGCGTATTTTATGATTACTTTACGTTTTATCTATCTCTCCTTCTGCTGTTCTTGCTTCTGTTATTAATTTATCATTTTCAATCATTTTCGATTACTCATAATTACTAAATAGTAATTTCAGGTTCACCCCTCCACGCGATGTCTAGATTATTATTATTGAGAGAAGGACAACAAATGGATCCTATAAGGGTTGTGTTTTTCAATTTTAATACTTCTAAAGTATGTATATTTAAAAATATTAAATAAAAAAAATATATTCAAATATTTATCAATTACTTAGTTATTAAAATATACAAATCCTTGACTAGAAATATGTGGTGATCTTTTTATACGTAAGTAATCACCACCGCCCACAACCCTGTGTAACACTAGAGGAGCTGCAGGTGCGTTGCCAACCTCTGAAGTGGTGGAAGTCTGAACCACAGGTAGACCATCTCAATCTCAAAAAACGTGGACTGTATATTCTTATGCAAAATTAAATATTTACAATAATGAATACGTTTAAAGGAATGGAGTGTAACAATAGGTTTCCAGATTCCATCCGCCTCTGCCAGGATGGTGTATCCCTAAAAACCCTGAAACTAAAAAAAGGAATTCGTTAATTAAATTAATGTGATTATTAATCATAAAAAATGCAAAACAATATAAAAAAAATAATAACGATAACCTCAATCGACCTTCAGTTCACAACATGTACCAAACACAAAGAATACATACAAAATCTATTTGCGAATCAAGATCAGGACGGGATAGCGTCCGATGCTATCTCACACGAGGCCTTGTTAATTGCTTGTGTGGCTATTAATTTGTGTGAAGATGCATTATTCGGTATTCATGGATGGAGAGGATCCGCTTTAAATAACTTATTATTCATTTAAATGTTTTAATGAGTACGTTACAGTCGCGGTGGAAGGTGATTGCTTGTGGATTCGATTTCTACTTGAGAAAATTAAATATTTAATATTTTAATTTCTTCCACCAGGTGATTCTTCCACTCATCCCCAATGCCTTCAAAATTAAAGAAGAAATCGGTTGAAAAATGAAATGTCTTAACACTAAATTCCCTCTGCATACCCCATATATATAAAGAAAATATATATAAAGAAAATATATATAAAGAAAATAAGCCCACCGTGTCGTAGTACAGCCTCTGACTGTAAAGGGAATGTAATAGATTCGATTTCTACTTATAAATGTTCATTTCCTTGCTCTGGTATCAACATATAGCACGGCTTTGATTTCAGCAACATCCAAAGTGTCAAAAACTAGGCGGCGCGTGGGACGGAGTGTCTTAACACTAAATTACCTCCGCTTTCCCTATTAAATGTCGAATATAGCATGAACTGAATGATATCAAAATAAACTCAACTGGATTTTTTACCAATTAATCTTAATATTTTTTGTATGTAACTAATTTGTTCGCCGCCCATACCTTATAATTGAGTTGCAAGTGTTTTTATTGACATTTATATAAAACTCAATGTGTGGTGCATTGACCGCACAAAATACGCCTTTGCGTATCGTCTAGACGGATAATTATGAAAATACTGTGACATATATGACGTTTTGTACTAAACTTGTGTGTAGGGTGTCCAGCAAGTCGGGACGAATCTGAATTTGGTGTATTTTTGTCCTGCGACTGATTACTTTGTCCGATAACCTTTATATTATCAGCCTGAACGTTTTTGGCTGGGTGAGCCTTGTTGTTCCACTTGGAGCAGATGACAACTGAGTTTCGTATCCAAGTGATAAGAATTGCCGTGATTGAAGATACAAGTTTTGTTACATTGGTCGTACGTACATTTACGATTAGTATTCTGAAGCTGTGGATCAAAATGACGAAGGACAAAGATCTGAAAAGGTCAGACAAAACCAAAATGTTATCATTTTAATCAAGTACAAGACGGAGGAGCCCCATGAAAAATGAAAAAAATATCTAAAAAAAATGTAAAATCCAACCAGGACTGACCTGTCATATCAGGCAATCTTACACCTTATCACTATTTTGTGGGGATCTACGATATCAAAAGTATACTTCCTTGAACAAATCATAAACAATACACCAATTGGAGGAAGGAATTAAAATGATTATTATCAGTCCCACCAAATATTTGTAATCAAGGGAAACATAAACGGGCACCACTGCTTGTGGACACCCTATTATATGACAGAATTATATTAAAAACTTACAGTAGATACTATACATTCTATTAATATACGTAATGTTTCTGTAGTTCTATGATATGGTGATAAAAGGGTTTACATATTGCTTTTGATAGAAAAATATTGTATAAATATGAACCTGTTGGTAGTTGGAGTTAAACTTTAGCATATATTATATAGATTAAGAAATATAGGAAGGAGCATCGAAATTGACATTTTACGCTAATAAATATCTTATTTTAACCTTTTGTCCTTGTATTTCCTCCTGCAAAGTATATTTTCTCAGTCGTGTAGGCTGTTTGTGCTTAAATACAGCTCTACATATAGACATGTTTATAAGCCCCCATAGTGATGTATTTAATATTCCGGTTATTCCTTAAATTGTCTCGTTCTGAAGATACAACGCCAACTACCTATTGTCTCTTAGGGAATTACAACAACGCGTGCATTGCCTATTACATACAAACCACCAAAAGTCGACTCTACAACCCAAAGAATAAAGTCCATATTCAATCAAAACTAAATTTGGTCATAGCAAACGCAAATGTTAACAAAATTCGACTCTATGCTGGAAAAGTAGGGTCGATTTTAGAGTTTTGAGTTGGAAAATAAAGTCCTTTCTCCATTAGTGAAGTATCGACATTGGATAAAGGGTCTACCATTAATCGCGCGATAATATCGGTTTGGTAATCATGGATGGCTAAGCGATAGGCTAACGTTCCTTGTGTCGACGGTCCTAATGCGAGGTGATAATTCGGGACGTGAAAGTTTTTACGTATGCAGTGCAGTGCATTTGTTGCATTTTATGGTGGGTATTTGTGTTGGACAAATTAGCCTGTCTCGGCATTGCAAATATGACATACTTATAAGTATGTACTAAGTAATTTTTCAGGGAAATTTGAAAATTTATGACAAATATATGGTTGTATTTTTATCATTATTAATTATGGTTTATGGTCTTCATAGGTATGGGTGTCGGGTTTTTGGGATAAATCCCACGCTAGGGAATGAAAAAACTCCTTCATTCAAAATTCAGTGTCTCAAAAATTTGGTAAAAGTAGAGAATGGGGTCTTAGCTAACTAGGATCCCTTTGCCTACCCTGCTGTGTGTAAAATACAGCGTGAAGCTATAATAAAAAGCTAATCCTTCAGTGTCTTCACCAATTTCACAGTGTAGGTAGAATAAGAGTCTGGTGATTTATTATTGGTGATTACTATCTTAGTGACCATAATATGTTTAACACAGCCAGTTCCATATCCAGCATTTTCAAATCAAAAATAGCTTCACGCTGATATACATGGTGTGTTGAATGGCGATACCCAACACTGCACCTTATCTCAAAATATATTTTGTAAGCTCACACTAAATTACTTACAATTTATTTTATTATAGTAATAACATAATTGGTTATTGTAGAAATCATCTATGTTTATAAATAATAAGTTTACTTTACGCCGCGGTACTGTTATCTTAGGTAAATATAGAATGCAGACATAACATTTATCATGTTGTTTAATTTGTTGGCGGCTGTACTGTAAATAGTAGGGACATATTTAAAAATACTCTAATTTTTAATTAAAACTCTAATTGTAATATTATGGAAGAATAAATATATGTATGCTTGTCTATGCGTCTATCTCAGAAATGTCTTAATTAATTGAAATACAATTTTCATTGTTGTTTTTTGGGGAACATTCCTTAATACAGAATTTTGCTAAAGTTTTATTAAATTAGCTGAATCTTTGGGATTGTATTAACTCCACGGCGCGCTTAGCCTTTACACCAGAGCGAAGAAACAAAAATGTTAAATATGAATTTCTTCTAGTGGGAATCGAACCCACAGCCTATTGCGTTTGTGTGACGCGCTTCAAACAAAAAACATCAAAAATGTTGGCGGAAAGTAAGGAACGGAAGTCTCTTAACGGTAACAGAGTATCTTAACACTAAGTACCCACGTTTTCTCTGCCTACCCAGCTAAATGCGGGATACAGCGTGAAACCGAAAAAAAAAATTTTTTTTCCCTAGCCTGCACCATCCCGCTGTTGGGCAAAGGCGAGTCTCGACTTCTTCCATTCTGGTCTATTTTGCGCTATTAAGTACCAGTCAGGCTTATATTGGTCCAGCTTGTCTCGCCATCTCCGTTTTGGTCTGCCAATTCTCCTTTTAGAGCCTGGAATCCACCTGGTAGAAGATTTCGCCCAAGACTCTTCAGACATGCGGCAGACGATCCGGCCCAGTCCCATTTCAGCATAGCTTTCATAGGCTTTCATACCCACGTCGGCGATTTTTGTGCGAGAGCGTAGTTAAAAAAATATATAATTAATTTAAAATTACCCACCACCAAGTAAGCATGAAATATATTTTAATATGCAAAGCCACACTGTAAAGACGATAGCATATACGAATATTTTTATATAGTTAGTGAAGTTTCAACAGCATAACGCTCGAAGAAGTTACGAGTACATACAAGTATTACCCATATGTCCGCAGAACATAGTTTAAGCTGAGATGAACTTAAAGAGCTTAATGTTCGAAGCTTTTTCAGTCGCCTAAAATTCAATTAGCTTTTACTGAAATTTGATTGCAAAGTTCGGAGGAACTTTTAAGTGGCTTAAGTTGGTGGAAGTTTTTAATAAAGTACCTTTTAAATATCAATTTATGTATGAAAGATGAGTGGCGTGGATGTGGATGGGAGAGGCGATACGATTTCCAGTTGGGTTTGAAGTTTGCACATAAATTTGCAATTTTAGAAAAACGTATAAAAAAATTTACGTACTAGAATTTGAACTTGCGTCTCTTGCCCAGTCCGCTCGACGGTCGCAAGCCGAGTTTCGAGTCCCGCAGGGGACCCCTTACAGTCGTCGACTTCCTGACAGGCAGCCACATAGTGCTTGCATTTCTTCAGGGACAGTACCCTTTCCCCCCTCCCCCCTGTTTCGCTGTAAAAGCCAATAGGGCTAACAGCATCTCATGATCGAAAAAAAGCGTCCAAATGATCATTAATACTATTTAAATCCCCAAACTTTCGTGCAAAATCACATTTTGGAATATTTTGGCACACCGTATTAGAATCTGTGACCCAATTCCCGACACATTTCACTGAACCGCAAAGATCCTAGCATACCTGTTCCACAGTAAATATTTATCTGTCAATACAATATAAAGTATTTAGAAAGCAATGTTCTTTTTGTATTTCGTAGAAACACTTTAGTATCTAATTTATTGAGTCACTATATTTTATATATTTTGTACAATTTAAGCCCTATTGTTATAAATATAGGGTATAATTTAAGAAAAATTTGGACAGTCATAATATGTGTAGTATATTTTAGTTCAGTTTTAATACGATTCTAAGAAAATTAAAAATGCTTATGGCAGTTTAAAAAAAAATAAAAAACAAAACGGTAGAGCCGATTTCTTATAAATCTTAATTTTAAATGTTCTATTACTTTTTTAAAACTGTGTTAATAGTAGATGATAGCTAATGCGTATATTCTCTAATGAATGACAAAAAATCTACTTTATCTTGTATACGTACTAGGTTAAGACACTCTGTCTGCCATTTTTCGCCCATTTCTTGAGACATTTTTAGTTAAGTAGCAATACTCAACGCTACAATTAGTTTGGGGACTTTCTGCCCAATTTCTAAAACGTGGCGGAGTCGGAATTCAACGATTTGTGCCCTAGTAGAAATCGAACCCACGTCCTTCGAGTTTACTAACAACTAATGTGTAATAGCAAAATTATAGGCAAATCCTTAAGAAATCAAAAAGAATTAATCTCGCATTCATTCTACTCAAGCAGAATAAAGAACATTATGTCATTAAGTCTATTCATGTATGTATTGATATTATTTTAGCCTTCAAAATTTTGTACCTTCTTTTAGGATAATCGTAAGAAGTATGAAATTTGGCACAATTATAGGTTATATAAAGAGTGAATGCAGAATGCTTTTTTTTAAATATTGTGTAAAAAATACACATATACCCGCCTCTTTGAAATCCGTCCGTTTTCTTAATTATTATTTTTCGTTCCTAAGTGTGGTATAACACTTTAAAAATATTAAAAACATTCAATGAATTTTCAATGAAAGTGACATTCACGTTACCATAGCAACGTGTATTGTACGCATTTATTGGTTCTCTAGCTATTATTATTCTAGGATTAGCCTAGTCTAACCTTTTTCGCTAGAATTAGCCGAGTCTAGACTATCCAGGGCGCTTACTACAAATACCTACATATACAAGTGGCAGACTGATGACACTGACCGGATAGGGTATTAAAAAGGTTTCTAATTGCTATAAAAGTATTAAAAACTAGAGTTAAGATACTCCGTTCCTCACTTTCCACCATATTCGCGGCACTACGGTTTTTGATTTTAATTTTTATTAAAACACGTACCGGTTAAATATATATGGCGTGTCTGGAGGATAATATATGAAAAATATATTCGATAAGAATTTTATTTGGCCGATTGGGTCGTTAAAATAATATTAATGATAGTATTGGGTAGTGCCAAGTCATCGTACCACAGATGGGGTGTCTGGCTCTACAGGCGTCGGTTTAAGGTGCAATTTACTAGTAGGTTTTTTTTTCGCTATTCCTCACATACAGAAGTTTAGACAGAGAACCTAGTGTTAAAACACTCGCTTCCCCAATTCTCGAGATATGGCGTGTTGAAATTTGATTTTATTATTTTTTATATATTTTTTAAAAAGAATATACACATTGCATTAAGAAAAATTTTGAAATGTAATCCTATTTGGATATCATAATTAAAATAAAAATATTTAAATCAGCACACAGAGGTGTTCAGACACACCGTTCACCACTTTCCGCCTTAAGAGCCGCCCAGAACTTTTGTTATCAGAACGAGTAAATAAAAATAATTAATTCCCCTCAACTGGGAATCGAACCACATTGCGCTTACATTCAGACACGCCGCTTTGCCACAATGACCTCTAATATAGAGTTGCTAATATTAATTATTGTTTACGAAATTAGAATAGATTCATTATTAAATGTATATCTTCGCTCATTCAGAAAATACTGCCTATTTAAAAACTAACCTCGTCACTATTAGGAACAAGCCATACATACATATAAAAAATCTAATTAGAATCACCCAGAACCTCATATTTAATAAGCTTTTAAAAAGTCGCACTTTGTACTATAAACTGAAGTGTTTCAGGTACGTATTATATTCAAATAATAGGAAATTCATTTGGTAAGAGCATAAATTCATTTTTTATTTAAGAAAAAACACCCAAAGTGTAATACTGAATGGATTTTTCTGTTATACAGGCTGTTCTCGTACAGAATAATGTACTTTTATATGTACTTCCTCCGCGTATAACGAAAATTATGATCTTTATGGAGAACTAGTGACCTACACGCGGCTTCGCTCGCTTCTATTTATAGTATATTGTAGCCGAATTCTACAAAATATGTACCTAAATTGTAGACATCCTCACAAACTTGCACATTTATAATATTAGTAGGATATCGTTTGAATAAAACAATGATTATAAGTTTTAGAATGATTAACTTGTGTTGTACTTAATACTTATATAGAATCAAAGGAAAATCTAAAAAAAAAACTGTTTGTAACTAACACGTGGCGTTAGAGCACAAGCGTGTGACAAATGTGTTCGGGAAGTCAAATATTAAATATTTGTATTTATTTTTTTCGGTAACAAGGCATAGAGTGGCATTAAGTTCCACCACTCTATACATAATGTCTCCAATTCAGCGGAAATGGAGAATGAAGTGTTTTAATGTCCTCTGCTATATGGCGTGAATCTAAAAAGAAGATAAACATATTTAGAATCCAAATTCAACTGAAACCTCAAATGCAGAAAGGTGCGACCAGGTTATTTAATAAAAAACAATCTAAAGTCACTTATTTTGTATTTAATTACAATATTTATAAGTTCGAAACGCTCAAAGAACTAGTTATTACGCTTTTAAAATAATCTAAACTGGTTGAAATTACGAATAACGCAGTCGTTAAACTCCAAACTTTAATGTTTAATATGTTGATATTGGAGACATTCTGATAAAAAAGTTATTGAAATGATTCAGTTTTATATTTTAAATGTTTTATTATGTTTTCAAATGTGTACTTATCTCGTTTATGTAGCTTCATGCTTTATCACGCATTTAGCAGGGTAGGTAAAGGGAACCTTTAACATAGTGGGGGATGGAGTATCTTAACACTTGATTCTCTCTGCCTACCCTGCCTTGTGCGAGATACAGTGTGAGGCTGATTTGATTTTTTTTATTAGCATTTATAACGGACATTAAAGAGGTTTATAATTTAATAGATTTTTACTTTACTATTTATTTTCTATTTTTTAGTTTTTTGTTAAATTTATACAGTATTTAGAAGTTGCTATAACCTTAAATTCAGTTTTAATTTATGTTTAATATTGTTAACATAACTTAACACCCTATATATACGTCTGCCATCCCTAGACAATAGACTGTAAGGAGTGAGAAGCAAACAAAAGTAACCGCCTCGCTCAGAACTGTATCGCAAAAGTAAAGAAATTTCTAGACACCTTTATAAGATGACGAGTTTCTACTGTCACGCAGTTGTAACTTGTAGCTTAACTGTCGTAACTAAGTGGCTGGATAGCAAGTTCAAATTTTGTGCAAGAATTAAAAAATATATATTTTTGTAGAATTTTGTCTTGTTACTAGAATTTAACTGTAAACACGATCTCACTTGAATGGGTAATTTATACGTTTTGCTAATAAGACACCCGTCACTCAAAATGTATTGTATCGTAAATAGACCTGTGTGTAGAGAACGGAGAGTCTGATAGGTTTTCTCTGCGTATCCTGTTGTACACGTGAAACTATATATTTATAACAGAGATCCAAGGGTGTGACTGTAAACGTGACACGTTGTCAATTCGATTCCTACTCGAGGCAGTGATATATATAATTTTTTCACACAGGGGAATCAAAGCTTTTCACTTTCCCACCGACATAAGACAAAATGCAGTATTGGGTTTCCCCCTTTAATAGTAAATGCCATTGAATTAGATAGAGTATACTTAAAGGTAAGTTTCTTTATACCTGCTTCATAAATAGATAATTATAAAATTAATAATTGTAATCAGATACATATTTTAATATCAATTAAGAAATTAATATGTAAAACCGAGTATAAACTCGTGAAACGCAAATCGACCTCAGTAATATTATGATACAATTATATGATATCGCCGCAACCGCAGCTAATATTCTACTAACGATCTAGGATTATCGATATTTCGCTGCATTAGTCTTGCGGTTTTATGTTTTTTTTTGTTTCACTCTGCATCTCGCATGTAGTAGGGTAGACTGAGTAATATCAGTGTTAAGACACTCCGTTCCCTACGCATCGTCCTTTTTAGTTGCCAGAGCGAGGATGAATATAATTAATTCCTCTGAAATAGAATCGAACCCAAATCCAATACAATCACGTTTAGAGTCAGCACTGTTCCACTAAGCCACGATAGTCTCAAAAAACCATAAACCATAAAACCACCACCAGCTCAATACTCCCAAAGAAAAATGACAAACAAAAATTATATTTCCACATCCACCACCAGAAAAAATACCAGAAACAAAAAATGAAAAAAACAGCTTTACCCAACCAGCAATACAAGCAAATCTCTCAACAATTTATACCCATAACAAAATATATGTACCCATAACGTCAAAAGCCTTTGACTGGAGTGAAAATGGTAAAAATAGAATCGCGACAAGCTGACTGCATGAGCGGGTCACGACATACGCTGGAGTGTTCAGTCATTGAACTGAGTTTATACTCTTGCCTATATATAATGAGCCTTCGAGCTGGGTCGTGTTTTTGTGTGGTTTGTTATTGTTTTTATAGTTTCACGCTTTATCCCGTAGGATAAGCTGGGAAAGCGAAGTTTAATCGTTTCATTTTTGATTGAAATTAATTCTTACTACTTCCTTTTTTTCTTCAGTTTCACGGTGTATCCCGGTCGTGGCAGAGTACGTGGAGGGAGCCTAGGAACCTAGTGTTAAGACATTTTAATTCTTATTTCCGCCAAATTCTGGTGCCATTATGTGTTGAGTGGTGGAACTCAACGACGCACTTTGCTTTGACATAAAAGAGCGCCAGCGAAGAAAAGAAAAAAGCAACAGCACGGCGATGCTCATATTCTTGCATAAATAACGTTGTAACTTAAAATGTTCTTTTGTATAATTTATACGGGATAGTTGTGCGACTGTAACCGCGACATGCTATGGGTTCGATTCTCACCTAGATAAATTAAATATTAAATATTTTTATTTCCTCACTATGGTTACAATCTAAAGCGCGACTTCGAATTCAGATAAGAAATTGGGAAACGGAAGTGTCTTAATGGGAACGAAGTGTCCCAACGCTAGGTTCCCAGATTTCTTACATTGTTATGTGCGAGATACAGCGTGAAGCTAAAGAAAAAAGGTAGTTTAGGGAGTATAGTGTGCTCACCTCTTTAAGACGAGCACAGGAAAAACGGATTCTCCCATTATACATTCTAGAGTCCACGCAAAAAAAGAAGCGTTCTACCACTAGTATTTATGTAATAGTGCAATAACACAAACAAAATAGAATGAAGAAAACTAGTAAATAATAGTAATAATAAAAGCTTTAGTATAGCTCAACTCAGCATTGATTCAATTTCAACATGTACAGACATGTCTAAATACAGTACTATAAATGATATGTAAAAAAACATAATGAAATGGTTTCCTTATGCAAATAATATGCTAAATAGATTCACGGAATTACAAAATTATTCTTTGATTCATTTTAAAAATATCCACTTTATAAATGATGGGTTTCTATGCATTTGAAAGGCAATTCTTAGTCATTCGTTCATCAAGAGATTGTGTTGTCCATGGCGGAGCTTAACCACGCCTGGTAACCACGCCTGGTATTTTCATAGTGTGGACAATTAAGTCACTTTAAATTGAATCATGCCATCCAAATCAAACCGACAATCATGAAAACCGGCCAAGTGGGAGTCTGAATCTTGCACGAAGGGTTCCGTACCATTATCTATAAAAACCTGGTATTAAGACACTTCGATCTGCATCACCCACTTTCCGCGAATTCTTATGTGGTACTCAAGGCCGCGCTTCACCTCGTTATTAAAACGAGGATATGAAAATAGTGTTCCCGTTCCCGAGTGGGAATCAAATCCACAGCCGTCAGGTTTACTTTTACACGCTTGTACTTCTGCTGCACGAGTATACACATATAATATAATGTAAATATAAAACGGAGTGTCACAACTCTAAATGCGACTACTCTCTGCCCATCCCGTAATATACAAAAGAAGCTAAAAATATAAATAATGAGGCAAAAGTAACGTCTAGGGTAAGGCCATTGACACCATCGTATGAACTTTTATCGACCAAGATCATACTTTGAAGGCTATTAATGTAAAAACTCACTTTAAATATAATAATAATATTAGGTATAAGTTATACTCTGTGGCGCAGGTGTGACTGTAAGCGGGACAGTTTGTGGGTTCGATTCCCATTCGAGGATATGAAATGATGAGTTTTGCCACTCAACACACAATGTATCCGGAATTCGGTGGAAAGCGGAGAACGAATGCGTCTTAATAATAATTTACGAAAATATTTGTCTATATAAACCACTTTTTCCAATGCATTTGAATTAAGTAACGAGAATAGAGGAATTTGCCAGTTTTTTCATTATAATGAAAATAATAATGGCTTCAAGTATATTTTTTTTAGCTTCCCGCTGTATTCCGAATATAGTAGTGTAATTCAAATTCAAAATATTCTTTATTCAAATAGGCAATTATTATAAGCACTTTTGAATCGTCGAATGAACATATGAACAAAAAGCTACCACCGGTTCGGAAGGCAGTTCTGCTGAGAAGAGCCGGCAAGAAACTCAACAGTTGCTCTTTTCAAAATCAATGGTACAATCTGTTACATTAGCTGGCAGCTATCCTGCATTACATTCAATAGACATTAATTCCATACATGTTTATCCTCTAAATATTCTTGAACAGTGTAATAAGCCTTACTTAACAGAATTTTTTTACAGTATTTTAAATTTTGGAAGTATTGTAGGTATAGGGAACCTAGTGTTAAGACATTTTGTTCCCAGTAAGATATTTCTGATCCCACTTTCCACCGAATTCGCAGGGCATTGCATGTTTATTAGGAGATCTTAACATAGGACTTTGCCTTGTTACCGGAACGAGAAAATGAAAATGTTTAATATTTCATTCTCGCGAAGGAATCGAGTTCACAGTCGTTGCGTTTACAGCCATACGCTTGTGCCACTGCGCCGCAATGACCTCAGACAAACAAACTTACAAAGCATTTTATTGTAATCGCAAAAAATATTTCTTACATTATCAAGATAAACATCACAATTTAATTCGCTATGAAATTAGTAAAACTTTATATAAAAATTGTAAATAAAAAAACCGGATTCAATTTTACTGAGTCATTTTTACTTAAATAGCACTTAAGGGATTTTGATAATGATAAGAATTTATTACCTTCTCACGGCTTCGCCCGCTTGTATTTCACAATTATTTACTTCCCAATCTAAATTACTTTCGTATTCTAACAACTTTAAAGACAATATACATTGAAAGATAAAGTTTTAGCCATTTTAATAAAAAAAAATGCAGGAATTTAAATTATTTTAAATTGATTTAATTTTTTTATTCATAAACCGATTTGAAATAAACCAAACGCTTAAAATGAAGGTAAGCTTGTCAAAATACAATAGTGACAACTGCATTTACGTCGGTTAAGCCATTTCTGAGATAAGCGTTCGCAAGCACACAGATAAACAGACAAACAATCTTCTTCGATAAATGGAGTATCCAATATATAAAAAAAGTCTATGCGGATCAGTAGTTCCCGAGATATATAAGTGAGTTCAACTTTATTGTATTAGTACAAAATATACGTATATATTGACACGGTAGCCACGTATGACGTAGACATGAATCATATGGCGTGGTTTTATAGTATGTCATTTAATTCTCGGGTTTCCAAGTGAAGGACGTATTAGAAATGGTTTATTTAAAAATACTGAACTGTTTCCGGTTTTTTACTCGGCAATGGGATTTTCCAGTCATATCGTAATATAACAGAATAAATATTATTCTAGTCGTAGTGCGGTGGAAGCGCCTCAATGAACACGACGGTGTGGGTTCGATTCCCATTTGAGAGAATTAATTATTTTTATTCCCTCACTCTGATAGCAAGAGTTGAGCCTAATTTTTGAAATATTGGGCTCAACTCTTGCTCTACACCCAATGTCTTGAAAATTGAGTGGTGTGTGGAAAGGGTAGTCTTAATTTTAGGGTCCCTCTGGTGAGGTAAAAAAGTACAAGTATGTATCTGTATTGAATAGAAAGTAACAGAAGTTAAGTAGGTGAAGATAAAAATGATAATCGCTATTTATATATGTATTGTCTATAGTGGGTTGCGTGGCCCAGAGGGTAAAGCGTGTTACTGTAAATGCAACGATTGTAGGCTTAGTTTTATACTCGGTCGAATGCAATATATAATATCTTCATTTTCCTTGCTATGGTAATGAGGCAGAGCGGGGCGTTAAGTTCCGCTATTCATCACGCAACGCCTCCCGGCGGAAAGTGGAGGACGGTATTGTCTAAATGGGGACCGAGTATCCTAACACTTGGTTCCCAGGTTCGCTCTGCCTACCCTGCTACGCGCGGAATACATTATGAAGTTAGATAAATATATATTAAATGAAAAATTAAAATTATATTATAAAGCGTTATACAAATGAGGCATGAGAAAAATACGTAATGACGAGATATAAAAGAAAAAATGTCAACATAACGACGCGAGCAAAGAAGCTTAAATTGTTGCAAAATACAGGATACATTGTGCAATGTTGAAATATGTGTATCTTTACTAATATTATGAATACGAAAGTAACTGTCTGTCTGTTTGTTACGCTTCACGACTAAACCATTGAAATTGTTTTTATAAAGTTGGTATAAGTATTCAGTTGATCTAAGGGAAGGATTTCTTTAAAGTCTTGACGTATCCCACATATAATAAGGTATTACCTTACTATATGCGGGATACAGCGAGTATAATAGGCTACAAAGTAATGTTAAAACACTCCGTTTCTCATTTAGACACTACCAGAGGTCGGACAGAAACGGTCCTTCCAACGAATTCTTGAAGCATTGCGTGCACTCTGTTCCACGCTCTCCGCCAAATATCTAGACAGGTGTTGAATGACGGAAATCGCCGCGCTATGTCTGAGAGAAAGTAAATACAACTAATTCCTTCGAATCGGAATCAAACCTACGAACCTCACGCTTACACTAAAACACTTGAAAACATTGGAAAATATAAAGCTTAAGCAATTTCACGCTATTATTTTAAATCAGTCAGCCATTACTTAACTCGGATCGTCGTTTACTTCTTTTTCCATAAAAAAAAACACATCCATAGCAGGTCCATATTAACTTGTCAATATTAACATTAATATAAGCGATGACTAAGACTCGTCAAACTGTAAAATAATGAACAAACACGAAAAAAAAAACCTTTTCAAAGTTAACTGGCTACCTCCATTACGAATTAGTGATTACGGGTGATTTGAATGAGAGTATCGATATTTTTATATTATAATAATAATTTAAATTTGTTTTTATATATGTATGCACTTGTTTGTTTAATTTATTTTGTTAAAACACTACTTTTCCCAGTACCTAATCGAAGTAGTGTCGTAAATTGGAACTCTAAGCGATGATTTTTCTTATCAGAAGGGCAAGATAATTAAGTCTGAGTGAGAATCGAATCAAAAGCTGCGTTTACACTCAAATGCTGTTTCACTGCACCAAGACGGTATTCAAATTGTAAAATAATAACATTATATTTAATAATTTAAACTCATTTCTTTCATTGTTCTGTAAAAATCTAGCCTATTAACATTTTTTTTAATTGGTTATATTTTATTAAGTTCTTAAACTATTTCTGTTTAATTTACATATCTTAATTCTACCTGTTCTAGAAGCGTGGCGTATTAGTTCGCGAAACTAAGCCCCGTAAAATATCTAACTAGATAACGAAACATAAATAACATATATATGAACACATGGAATCCACATTGACCCCAAAACTACCTTGAATGTGGTACAGGTACATACCTTCCATCTGAGCCAGAATAACCTTATATTTATGATGAAGAGTGGTGTTACCACTCAAAAATATTGATAATCGATAGTTTTAAGTTAGTACCAGGACCGGGTGAAGTTTGAATACAATTTGTAAGATAAAATAAGTGGTTGCAAAACATTGCGTCACGAACGGCCACGGAGCATGATTAAACTTGCAAAAGCGAAATACAACCGAGTAAAGATTAGCTGTGTGATAGGGATAGACTGAGTTTTGTCGATATTTTATATTATTTTATTATATTTTTAGGTTTATCGAACTTATATAGCATAAATTTAACTTATACAACATAAATTTATTGTAAAAACTGTTTTTATTTATATACTAATACTAGTAGTTTAATGAACATTCATTAAACTAATGCCTATTGCTACTGTTTTTTGGTAGGTAGTCGTTTGTTAATATCTTCAATTATGATAAGATAATATGTAGATATTTTATCATTTATGACTCAAACTTAGAGCTTTGTATAAAATATTTTAGTAATGATTACATATCTATATAATTATATAATAGGACATATTCCCACTGTGTTTCGTGGTTTTTTAGAATTCACCCCTTAGGATGCAAATAAGCAGGCGAAGCTGCGCGTCCACTAGTAAACGATAAAAGAGTGAGAACCGATATAAAAAAGAACATCGACAAACCCAACAACAAAACAGAAACATCACTATGATAACGCGGCACCGATCATTGTCAATTGGATCGTGACCAAAATGTACGTATCCGTTTATTATCTTAATAATTTTGTATACAATCTTGAGACTGACTGACTGACTGACTCATTTTTAGCAGATCCAAGGTTTTTAAATGATAAATGACCTATTTTAAAACAAATAAGCATTTATTTCTAAAATAGGCATATATTAGTATACATCCATTTTTAAGAAATACGTGGTCATCATTGCGCTGCAGGACAGCGTCTGTCTCTGCCAGTTCATTAGTGGGTTTTTTTAGACAATTGCTTACATATCCTCGCCCTGTTAAGACGGTGGTGCTTACTGGACTGGTGGATTCTTCCTATTTGAGGATGCCTCCAGGATTCAGGAAAAAGTGGGAAAGACAAATGTTTTAATGGGAACGGAGTATCTTAAGCACTAGGTTCTTTAATTCCCTCTACCTTATAATAGATCTTAGAACTTAGAGTTAGTAATATGGTGATGTAATTCAATCTGTCTGATCTAATAGTAATAATGATTTATGTCATATTTCCACAGTCGTGAGTTATGGACTCGTCACACACCCTTACGGTCTGTGAGATTATCTAGATCTGGAAAATAGCAGATATCTATATATAATCATAAGATAAAATATAAAATAATTTAGTTGAGGCCTGAAGATGGAGGGTATCGTTACGCCTAGCGTCTCACAGTAAGCATGACAGGTTGTGGATTCGATTCCCTCTCAGAGGAATAAATAATTTTCATTGTTTTTGTTACTATATCTAGTCTTTAAGTCTGGAAACAAAGTACCGGAAAATGTGCCTTCAATTAAGCTTAATGGGAAAAATCTTGCTAGAGTACACCAATTCAAGTATCTGGGCCACATTGCCACAGAAGACCTAAGAGATGAGTTACATATTGAGCGAGAGCGCAGGGCGTTGTCGATCAGGGCGAACATGTTAGCTCGCAGATTTGCTCGTTGCTCAACTGCAGTGAAGATCACGCTTTTTACAGCCTACTGCACTTCTTTTTATACGAGCAGTCTGTGGGTTAACTACACTCAGAGGTCGTACAGCGCGTTGCGTGTTCAATACAATAACGCCTTCAGGGCATTGCTGGGGCTGCCGCGGTACTGTAGCGCCTCGAGTATGTTCGCGCACGCAGGGGTCGACAGTTTCCCGGCCATTCTCCGTAAGAAAGCAAGCTCTCTTTTAAGGCGAGTGCGCGGCAGCCGCAACAGTGTCCTGAAGGCTATCGCCGACAGCGGGGACTGTCCGCTGATCCGGCATATGTGTGACATTACAATGTCACTATTAGTTATTAAGTACTAACACTATATATTAAGTTTTATTGTATTATTACTAACATATATGGATCATGTGTTGTCCGAACAATAAACATTTTTATTTTATTTTTTATAGAAACAAATGAGCAATTCATGGATAAAAGACAAAATTTAATATTGAATTTAACCACTCAAGACACAATACTCCTAATAACCTAAAAATTGGTGTGAAAAGTGGGGGACGAAAGGTCTTTTCTTTGGTTTTTACACATGATGATTTGCATCTGGGTTCATTCTAAATAGCCTATAGACATGTAGCATTTTACCTGGGAATTATTTATTTTCATCTTTTCGCTGTGGTTCCAAGATAAAGCTCGGCTTTAATTTCCGCCACTCCTCTCGGAAAAATTTCGAAAATTTGGCAGAAAGTGGGCAAGAAGCGCAAGCGTCTCAATGTAACCCATGCAGATTCGACCCTTGCGAGGGAATCAAACCTGTGGGTTCTTAACACTAGGTTCCCTCTGCCCAAATGGGGGATTCGTCATATATTCATCTATTTAAGCAATCATGACAAGCACTTGATAGCGTTCTGATTATAAACTTTGAACGTGTATTGTATAATGTTGCGTAAACGTTGCTTTAAACTGTAACAAATGATAAGTTGTGAAGTTGACATGAAATAATTTATATTATAAGTTGCAATTTTATTATTCATACTATTCTTGTATATAGAAGTGGTACAATGTTCTTCTAAAAAAAATTCTCTCAAAATTCTAAAACTAATATTTATTATCTATCTATTTATCTATATGCAACTTTCCTGTGTACAACAAGGTGCATAAAGGAAAGCTATTTTCAAAAGCGGAGCTGAAAATAGTTCATATCCTCGAGTGGGCATTGAACCCACAATCGTAACGTTTTCAGACAATCGCTGTGCCGACCATGACAAACATGTCATATCTATTAATAAAACACTTAAAAAAAAGGTGGCAATCAATAAAGAAAATTCCAACAGCATTACTCAGAAATTCATCCACGCGTTACTTTTATCTATGTTCTTCTTTTTGTAACTCACCTATAGCTGATTGCTACGATTTTATTAATATGTCCATTTTTAACTGATACATTACTGTTTTTGAATTTAAATAATATAAATTTCATAGTATTAAAGGTAATGTATACAAAAATGTCTAAAAAGTGAAATGAAGAACGTCTTATTAAAATTTTATAGTAAGAGCTTTTCCTTGCTTGTCGAGACATGCATATATTCGTAATAAGTGTATGTCGAATATGTTTAACTTAATCAATATTTCCTAATTGTTTTGGCTCAGTACATTTTATATCATTATAGGGCGTCGTGGTGCAGGGGCGTAAGCAAGTGACTGTAACCGCGAGGGATGTGGGTTGGATTCCCACTCGGGGGAATGTTTTTTTTTTTATTGATGATTATTTAATGATTTTTATAAAATTTATTTTAGTGTCACACTGTGTCTCGAATTAAGCAATGTGGAAAGAGGGAACTTAATGCTAAGACACTCAGTTCCCCTTGCACGAACCAATTTATGAGACATTACGTGTTGAGTGGCGAAACTAATATATTTTACAATTTCATAATAGTATATATAGAATTGGTTAATCTTCGAGATAAATATTTGCAAATAAATATAAATCACACACACTTTTTGCAATTTTACAGCTGATATGTTTTATCTTTCTATGTTATTTGTTTATCAAGGAATTAGTACGTAAATGTTGAAATTGGAACATAAATGGAGGAAACTATGACTATGTACATCAAACACTGCTATCTTATTGCCTAATAATTATACTGCTCCAAGGGATATTTACCTATGAGTATATTTTAGTAAGTATATTTTTCTAATACAAAACCATTTCCACTTCTGTCTGTTCCACTGTCTGTCTGTTTGTCTGACGGTCACCAGATTATTTCTCAAGAATCACGATAGGTAAAAGAATTTTTAATAAATTATGAAACGGAACCTTTCGTGCCCGAGTCTGACTCGCAATTGAATTTAATCAATTAAATTTTTAATTGAAATACTTTGGTCTATCAAGAAAAGAAAATTTAATATAAAAAAACATATAAATATATTTATGTAATGCACAAAGCACATTGCAAATTTAACAAAGCTTAAAACCGAATCCATAGGTGACTAAAATTCAGGACAACCAAAATTTTACAAAACCACAGACTGAAAAACGAGAACTTCTCATACAATACCACAAAATCCTGTGTCGATGACCAAATTGAGTCACCGATGTCCGTTAACAATGAGTAAGAATTAATTAAAGCCCAAAAAAACGATTAAAATAATCGATTGATGACTAAAAGACTTTGATTCTTTTCAATAAGGCTCAGAATGGTCCTTCGAACCAGACCGTTAGGGCGAAGGACTGGTCTGTTCTGCGAAAATTGACGATTTAGAATTTGTTTTAGTTGATAACTGTTTTTTAAATTATGGCAAGGACAGGTTTATAAAGTTGTGACCTGAGATTAAAGAATTGATATGTAATTTATTTGTTATGTGTAATTGGTTTGGATGGGTTTTATCGGTTGCCCTTTTGTGGGTATGGGTCAAAGAAATTAAGATTTCAAATAAAAGATCAGCTTTTTTGTAGAATAACGGTTCGCTTTGTAAATATATAAGACAAAAGTAATGATTTTAATTGGTAAATTGATAATTTTGGTGCAGCTTTATTAAAGAAAATCGAATCGAAGAATTATGTTGTTATTTTGTATTTTATTACAAAAACAAGATGTGCGAATTACTCATATTTATGATTTTATTGACTTCATGCCGTATACCGCATGCAGCAAGGTAGGCAGGTAAAACCTAGCGTTAAGACACTCCATACTCCACTTTTCTTCCATTTTATTGAATGGTAAAACTCTACCCCCGCTTGAGTGGGAATCGAATTTATATCCATCATGGTTACAAGCACTTCCATAGCACCATCGTGGCCTCTACATATAATAATGTCTTGTAATTGGCTGAATATTTATTACGATTATTGGATTTTAATACTAATAGGAAAGAAATGCACAATATATGGGCGATGCGGGTGGCCTTGTTGATAAGATAACATTTGCGGAAATACAAAATGATAACAAAATAAACACGCGACCTTCTGTTGCATAAATACTATTTATTAATATAAAGAGAGAATCGTGTAAATAGAGATGTTTCATAGTGATATATTTTTCTCTTTGATTCACTAGAAATTTCATTTGCTTCTTAGTAAATAATTTTGTCATGTGAATATTATATTTACCAGGGCGAGGAATGTACATGATAACGAGGCATAGCGTGGCATTTAGTTTCGCCACTCAACACGCGATGCCCCCAGAATTCGGCGGAAAGTGGGAACTGCAAGTCTTAATGGGAAAGGAGTATTTTAACACTAAATTGCCAAATTCCTCGCCAGGATCGCCAGGATCGATCACATAACCTGTCGTCTTTACAGTCGCACGCTTGTACCCCTGCGCCATCCCTAACATGGCCCTAGCCATGGCTCTATACAATTATCAATATACATATAATTAACTTCTAATTATTATTAATAACTAATACAGAATACTATACATATTATATTACCTAAAGGTATCATTAGCCTTTACAACAAACAGTTGTATTGATATGATCTCAGCGGTAATTTAAGATGAACAGCCTCTTAAAATTAACATAATCGTGGAGCAGTGGCACGAGCGAGTAATAAGCACGACGGTTGTGAGTTCAATTCCCAATCAGGGATAGCGAATTATTTAATTGTTTTACGATGGTAAACAGGCAAAGCGTGACGTAGAGTTCCGCTATTCAACACGCAACGCTCTAAAATTCGATAAATGGAGAACGGAAGTGAGGAAAAGAGTGTCTTAACACTAGGTTTTCAGGTAACCTCTGCCTGCCCTGCTATGTGCTTGACACGGCGTTAAGTTAACCTTTAAGTATGGACGTCGGGTCTCACAGACCAATCTAGGTCTACGAATTCTACAAATCGGCCACTTCTCGGTGACCTCCGCCACTGAGTCGCTCAGTACCTTTCGTATTAATGACAAAATGAATGTGGATAGCAGTGGTTGTGTCTCTGGGTTCAAAACACGTGAGTTTTTAACTTTATAAACTGGGCTCGGGTCTGTCAGACCCGACGTCCATGTTTCCCATACATAATGATTTCAAAACACCATATATTTTTTATAATATTACAAGATATACTTTAATATTTTAATTGTATTATTTGTATTCAAATGTTTTTACTGTTATATATCATATATTATTTTGCATTGTTTGTTATATATTTTAGTAATTTAAATATTATATACCTAAAAAAGATTCAATTTTTTTAGTTTTTATGATAAAATGGAAAAAAATGATCGACCAAGCACGTCAGGGACAAATATATCGGTACTTTATAATCAACATCAAACAAAAGAATTGGACGACGACATTTTATAAAGAAAATAGCACTTTATCAAATAAAAAGACGCGTTTCGTATACTAAACTACTCTAAGAATTGAGAATGACTTTGACTCGCGTTTCACGATCTGATCTATCATTTATTGAACATGAAGCTAAAAAAATAGTTTTGGGTTCTTGAAAAACATGTACACTTTGCCCCCAAAAGATATATAGAAAGACAATACATACTTATGTTGACTGCAATCGTCCTGTTAGCCTACAATGTTAAAAGTCATTGTATATCGATGTTCAATATTACCTTATCTTGAGGTGTTGTCAAAATTTTTATTTTATAACATAAGATGTAATTTCTTCATTTTTTTAATTGTTAGACTTTATATTTTGTTAAAAAAATATTCATTTTATTATCTGTCTTTTTTTTATAGTATTATTTTCTTAAGAGTCATCCCATGTGGCCAAAGACTGAAATTGTGACTTTAAGTTACTTAAATCGTTGTGATGCGTAAAGTTTAATAAAAAGCGATTTTATTTATATCGATTTTGTTTGAACTGAGGCTATTCATGTAGACTAAAACATAAAATTGTCTTCTTCTTTTAAAAAACAGACGAAATATAACCAATAAGTACACTGGTCTGACAGACCCGACGTCCATATTTGTGTTATAAAAAAATCACGTCCATAGTTAAAGGTTAATAGTAATATTCCTTCATAAAATTCAAACCCACAATCTCCAAATTCAAATTTTGTATAAAACCATAACAGTTTAGTCTATTATAGCAAAAAATAATTAAAATTTCATTAAAAACATATTATTATAATAATATAAAATTAGAAACATTTATTTATTTAGCGGGAGCGACGGCCGCGTATCACCTTCACCTGCGTGTTTGAACTCCAAGGTCACTGTCGTTTCCGACATATCTCGAAAATTATTCTCATTACAATCTTATTAATGTAATACGAGTATGTGATTTTTTGATTTATTTATAGCATTTCTAAAATCGTCATTTTTTTATTTGGATTCCGTGATGGATGTAGGTTCGATCTTATCCTATGATATATTATGTGGATCGTTAAGAAGTGCATATTTAAAATCTGAATAGATTTTTTTTATAAAGACCATGGTATCTTATTGTGAACGTGACTGTGGGCTTGATTCCATTCGCAATTTTAAGCATCATTATTTTTAAGTAGAGGTCTCTAAAAGTGAAAGAAAAATCTAAAAACGGAGTGCCTTAGCTTAAATGTGCCTGTAAATGGCCTTTGTTCTACATACAGATTATTTTCTTTTTTTTTTTTAAAGAATAGGAATAAGTATCTCAGACAGGTATTTAATGCCTTTGAAACAACCGTAGCATCTCAAAGATGGCATCTAAAAATAAACGATTTTCAAAAATTAATTATCTCATTGTCATTCCTTTAATCACAAGAGTCAGTCACCACTAAAACTTGCCGTACTTTTTTTAATGAAACTTATATTTCGTCGCTAAGAACTTTAAAAGATAATTGATTTCACCCGATACAAAGCCAAAGCAAAAAGTAATGACCGAAGGAAGGCCTTTGACAAAAAATTATCGATTTCACATCGTTTCTGATTAAATCTAAGTTTTTTTCTTAAATTAAGTTCAGTTAACTATATGCGGACAAAAAGTTAACTGTGGTTATTGAAATTTAAAATGTGTAATAAAATTATAACTGTAAAGTAATTGTTTCAACGATTTTTGGATTTAGCCTTATATGGAATGAAAGTTAAGGTACCGCTCATAATAAGTGAGAGAATCTAGTGTTAAGGCACTCCGTTCTCCGCTTCCCGCTGAATTTTTTGAGGTATTGTGTGTTGAGTGGCACACCACAGTGAAAAATGCCATAGTGAAAAATGAAAATATTAGGAAATAATAATTCATTGCCTTAAATGGAGATCGAACCCACAATCGTTGCCTTACAGTCACACTCTTGTGCCAATGTCTCATTCGAGATAATGAATTATTTAACATACTGATTTTCTTGCCCTGGTAACGAGTAGCATTGAGTTGGATCACCCAAGACGAAATGCCTCGAGAATTCGACGGAAAGTGGAGAACAGAATTATTTTAATGGAAACGGAGTATTTTAACACTAAGTTATTTTCGCCTACACTACTAAATGCGGTATAAACCGTGAAACTATATAAAATATAATTAATTTCAGGCTTTTTCATATTACATCAGTTAAAAGACCCGAACGTCACTGACCTCAGCCAAGGTGAATATGACAGTCTAGCCGAAGGTCGTGTCAGAGTGCCAATGCCCAGTGCTGAAGCTCTTACGTCAGCTAGTATGATTATTGGGAAAGAATTCGTAATATGCTTTGCCAATTCTATAGGAACATTCTATGAATAAGTTATTTTAAATAGATTTTTTTCGTTTGTATGAATTTTTGAGCCATTGT
Source organism: Heliconius nattereri (assembly GCA_013403645.1). Classification (NCBI taxonomy): domain Eukaryota; kingdom Metazoa; phylum Arthropoda; class Insecta; order Lepidoptera; family Nymphalidae; genus Heliconius; species Heliconius nattereri. The sequence goes on along the minus strand of JAAIXI010000219.1, from coordinate 6,637,939 downwards.
GTTGTGAGTTGTTGAACTCAGAGCTAAGTTTTAGCTGACAGAACTAGGAAATGAGAATATTGAGAGTATTAGGATATTTTTGTTTCCCCATAAAGATAAGGTAAGGCAGCATAAAAAAATAATTAAAATTATCAACTTCTATATAAATAGTCAATTAAATCAAGCTATATTTTTTGTTACAGCATTTTATTACAATTTATATACTATGAAGAATATAGATTATTTCGGTAACTGACAGCCTCTAACTCCATGAAATTTAACACGTTAGCTGGCGTGTCAGTCACCTGTGTCAGATATACCACCTATTCGAGCCTTGTCAGTCACGTCAGTCTGTGTCTGACACTGCAACATAGGATCGATGACATTAGCGAACTGTCAGTCACGTTTAGCGCGGAACGAGCGGGCGAGTTTTCTCTTTGGATTTCGTCGAAAGCACCAGAAAGCTATTCATTTTGTACAATTTATTTTTTTAATGGTGTAGTATTTGCTTATTTTCATTATTAAGCTAAGTAACAGCTTCTGACTGTATATACGACGATTCTCAATGGAAGATTCTATTATTTTCCTTACGTCGATATGGAAAAAGGGCGAAAGAGGGAGGGACGTAGCACCAGGCTAAAAATATATATATATATATCAAATGCATTTTTCTTATATATTTCAGTTACCTGTCTTTTACTTATTAAGCTGTAAATTCAAATCAGAAACGTTTCGTTAATGAGTTATGTACGTAATGTCATACAATAAAGGTATACAAAACAAAATTATATTCTAAGAAAAAATATATTACCGTTTCAGCACGAGTGCATTCTTCAGTGAAATTTTCTGAGATGACAAATTACAAGTGACAAGCTTTGTAACGTACAAGCTTTGATGTTGAATATAACTTGCTGTTTCTTCAAATTTACAGTAAAAAAAGTAATGCAGGTGTATTGAAATTTCTAAATATGTTAATGATTCTTTGAGATATTAGTAAAAAGTGCAGTTTCATGCTTTTTTTCACATAAATAGGCAGAGAGTATCAAGTTATCATTAATAATCTAATGTTAAATGCTAAAAAAACTAAATGTATTGAGTTTACTTTACAAAATGTTAAAAAACATAACTTTAGTCTACTAATTAAAGGAGAAGCTCTTAATTTGTCGGAATCAGCTATTTTCCTAGGTGTAACTATAGATTCCAAACTCCAGTGGAACGCTCATCTGGAAGCACTTGCAGATAAACTCAGCTCTGCCGCGTTCGCAATTAAAAAAGTAAGACAAATGACGGACGTTGAAACTGCCCGACTAGTCTACTATAGCTATTTTCATAGTATTTTATCTTATGGAATGCTGCTATGGGGCAGTGCTGCAGATATCAATTCAATATTTGTTCTCCAAAAAAGAGCCGTGAGATATATTTATAATCTAAGAGCTCGAGATTCTCTGCGAGATGTTTTCAAAGATGCAGGTATTATTACAGTTGCTTCCCAATTTCTATATTATAACATTCTCTTTGTCCGACAAAATATACATTGTCATAGCAAAAATAGCGACAGTCATACGATAGGAACGAGAAATAAAGATAAGCTTGTTACACCAAGTTTCCGCCTCCAAAAAGTTAGTAAATCCTTTATGGGTCTGAGTATACGTGTATATAATAAAATTCCGCAGTGTATTCTTAGTTTGCCACTACAAAAATTTAAAATATCTGTAAAAAAAATTCTAACAAGTAAAGCGTATTACACTGTTCAAGAATATTTAGAGGATAAACATGTATGGAATTAATGTCTATTGAATGTCATGCAGGATAGCTGCCAGCTAATGTAATAGATTGTACCATTGATTTTGAAAAGAGCAACTGTTGAGTTTCTTGCCGGCTCTTCTCAGCAGAACTGCCTTCCGAACCGGTGGTAGCTTTTTATTCATATGTTCATTCGACGATTCAAAAGTGCTTGTAATAATTGCCTTTTTGAATAAAGAATATTTTGAATTTGAATTGAATTTTAAGTTTTCGCCCAACGTTGTTGAATGGCGAAATTTATCCAAATTAGTCCTCTAGAGCGAGAAAATAATAAAGAAAATCTACGACCATCGAATATTTTTATAAATTGGTAATAGGGTATAAAAATACATTTTTATTTCTTGAAAATGCTCCCCCATTTTACCTGCTCTTGAAAAACTTCCTCGCTGTAACAATGATTGATTTAATGCTATGAGGATAGACTGCGAATTCAATTACAATTAAGTGGTAGGATATTGATATAGCAGTTAGTTAATAGATTCTTTTCATTTTTCATTCGATTTTAGTAAATATATATAAGTTTATAATTGTTGTAAGAAATTATGAAATAGTTTATAATATACAGGCAATGGGATTTCTTGAACCAGGCTTTCTTTGCCGAGCAGCCTTTCCGGGCTAGGACCCAAAGTATATAAAAAAATCTCGCTGTTTCTTACAAAACTAAGCAATCATAATAAATATAAACTGCAGTCTTTCAATGAACGTAGAACTCAGTTACGTGGACTTCAAATTTTATTCATAATTTTTGTATGTTTGGTAAGCTTCAATTGTTTCAGTTAACACTTTCATTCTGAGGCTAATAAAAAACACATAATTAGGTTCACACTGAATCCCGGACATAGCAGAGTAGGCAGAGGGAACTTAGGGACCTCGAGTTAAGACACTCTGTTCCCATTAAGACATTTCCGTTATCCACTTTCCATTGACTTCTGGAGCCATTGCATGCTATGCCTCGCTACCAAAGCTATTCCATTCCTATACGTGAGTGGGAATCGAACCCACAAGCTTCTGCGTTTAGAGTCGCACGCATGGGTCCATGCGCCTCAACTGGCCTTAAAACATATAATTTGGTATATATTAAACCTTTCCTTAACCTTGAGATAAGATGATATCTATACACTTCGATACAGTCTAAATCAATTGATATCATCCTTATATATAATATATAGAATATAGACTAATGGGCTGAGTCGCAAACCTGATTACATCGATCGTGGACTAAATAATCCTATTGAGCGATGAAATTGTGTCTTAATTTATGAGTGAAAGCAAGCAGAGAATGGTTGTCTGTTGTTTTCTTTTTCAGAAAATGGTCGTATTTTGGTTATGTGGTAAATGGTTTTAATGGCAGCTTTAGCTGTGTCCAGGTGATGTTCAAACAATCAACTATGTTTTTGAGGATCGGCCTAAGTGCAAAACAAATATATGTGAGTACTGATATATCTAAGAAATATATTTCATCCTCCTAAGCAGGTTTACATTTCATTATTATATTAATTTCCGTTTCCAAGTAAAACAAACAGGCTTAGTAATTATATATTGAAGAAAGGGTGTTGTAGTATTAGCTTGGCACCGACTTCAAAATTATAAAATCTTTGTATAATTATTTTTCACTTTTTAGTTCGTTGTTAGAAGTCGGTTTTTCTTGTTGTTATAAATTATTTTTTTTCCCGATTTTAAGTGATGAGTAGATCTTATATGATGCTTCTTAAACGAGTGGTGATGGTGGTGGTAGTGGTTGTCAACGAGTGGTTGTGGTTGTCCTATGTAAAACTTCATTTAATTAGGTATTATTTTTGTACAAAGTTACATTTTGATATATTGACAAGAACATACATAAGAAGTATTCGGGCGAATTGGGAATCTCCCTTTTTTAAAGGTTGAAAATGAGAGCATCCTCTTTTTTGAGGTTAGTTGAAAAGAAATGCAACGATCAGGAATCTCACTTCTGACAACAATTTAAAAAGTTTTTGCTTGTAACTATTATAGTGTTATCAATTTTTTACCAAAAAAAAAACAAACTTTCTCAATTTTCACCGGATTCCATAATCAGAACCTAACCAAACTTTCACCAAATTATCCTTGAAGTGTATCCTTTCCAATAAAAAAAGAATCATCAATATCAGCGCAATATTGAGTTATTTGTCTATTTGTCGCGCACATACCTGATGCAAATTTAAGACTTATGTGATTTTCTCATAGATACCATTGTCAGACGGACCAAAAGATGATGATGAAAAGATGGACCAAAAAAAATGGGACCATTCGGAAAGCTTCACCTTTCAAATAAAAAAAAATCTAAATCGGTTCACCCAGTCAAAAGCTATGAGGTAGCAAACATTAAAAAAAAATCAGTCGAATTGATGACCTCCTTTTCTTACAGAAGTCGGTAAAAAAATCAAGCTTATTTTCGACAAAGTCGCAATTTCGAATTAACTTAAATTATAAAATCGCTTGAAGCTTACTACTTGAGATGCCCAAATAAAATAATAATAAGCTATTTTGAAGCCATTATAATATTAAATTCACATAGGGGGAATAATTTAGTAACTGCACTAGTAAAGTAAATGAATTAATCACAAATATTCATGTAAATTAGTCGTAGGTAGGTAGGTAGGTTTTATTCGTGTTAGAGTTCATCATCATCATCATTTGATTATTTTTTTAAGTTTCACGCTGTATCCCGTAGATAGCAGGTTGGGGAACCTGGGAACCTAGTATTACAAAATTTACGTTCAGCAGCGGATCGCAACGTTGCATTATTATTTTTATTTTTGTATCTTTGCACTATGCCCAGTAGATTACAGAGAAATCTTAGTGTTAAGACACTCCCTTCCCCATTTATTCTTAGTATTTGAGACATTGCTTGATGAGTGGCGATCTTTGGGAGGGAATTGAAAATAATAAAATTGAGGGCATGGATCAAACGAAAAACCGTCTTTTTTAGTCAATTAATTATTTTTATTTCTTCGCTCTAGTACACAAGCCACGGTGTTGAATTCCGCTACCCAATATATGATATCTTGAAAATAGCGAAAAATGAGATAGATACCCATTGGGTGAAAACTAGGTTCCCTCTATCTCTGCTATACGGCAAAAAATAACTTTTTTAAATTGTGTAAAAAAACATGCTACTTTATATTTTTCCAATTTTATTAACATGATGGATAGCATTTTAAAATTATTTTTTCACAAACTCCCTATTACCTTCAATATCGTGTTTCAAAACGTGCTTATAAATGATACCCCCACTACGCCCCCCAAGTGTGTGGGACTTAAATACCCAAATTGTTCAACGTCACGTATTCGTGAAATACACACGGGCTAAATATTAGAGGGAAGGAAATGCTGCAATTTTTAATACCTTATGCTAAAAATAGTTATTTTCTAATTTATCTAGGTTTGTTTTAGTGTTATTGTGAATTTGGTGGGATATTTCTTAGTTATTTGTTTTTTTTTTCGCTTTTCGCGGTTTATTCCGTAAACAGCAAGGAAGATGGAAGGAATCTATAGTCAACATACACCGTCTCCACTTTTTAACTATGGTTGGGGATTTAATCCTCACTTAGATGAATGTATTATTCCTATTTTAAAGTTGGGTGCAGAGTTCTTCAAATCAATATGAAATGTCTCAAATTTAGGTGTAATAAGAAGAATGGAGTGTCCTGATACTAAGTTCTCTTTGCCTATCTTGCTAAATGTTAAATGCAGCATGAAAATGCAAGGAATTATGACGTTCAGTTATTCTCAACTAAACTAAAAACAAAAATAAAATCGCATACAAAAATACCTAAGATCGTCCTGACCTTCTTTTAGTGATTGCCAAAAGAACATCATCATATTTTCTATTCTCTCCCAACTCTCTCAAAAAAGCACAAATTCAAAAAAGATAATTTAAGCACACAGCCCATAATGACGCCTACTATTTCGTTACTAAGTAGACACTTTGGTTTATTCACTCGTAAATACCGTTGTCGGTGCGTTGAACTCCGACCTTCGTGGTTGAGAGCGAAATAAGTGACTGAATCAGTATGGATTTAGGATTTCCGTTTTATTATACGTATTTTGATGTAAATCCCATATATAGGCTTCTGGCTGTCTGTCTGATTATACCTTGAATATTAGTAAGTGTAAAGACTTTTGTTAAACTTATAATAGGAACTACTAATTAGAAATAAAAATATATTATTATGCTCTTCTAAGATGACAAAACAAGGGATTGACATACAATATTTCGACAATGGGAGGAAGGTGAGGAACGAAGTTCCTTAAAACTGGGTTCCCTCCGCCTACCTGCTATATGCGGGTTACTGCGTGAAGCCAAAAAGAAAAGTGTCCAATCAAAAGTGAAACACAAAATCATTTATTGTTAAACACAGCTAGGTTTCAAGGATTTCATCTGAATTGTACTGCGTTTTGGAAGACTGGTTCCAGATATAACTGAATTGCGATCGTAAACAAATTCTGTATACATTCAGCTGTTTATATTATGCCTGCATGCAATCTTGAAAGCGGCTTACATCGAATGTTACGCCTTTAAACACGATTTTGGCAAGTGTTTGGGTGTTTTTTTTTAATATCACATTTCTCTTACTCTCTTTCTCTCTCTCTTTAATTCTAGAAGTGGAAAGCGACTGTACTAAATAATTTAGTTTTATTCTTAAAATTTATGTGGAAAAACTGTATATTGAATAGCGGAACGTTATTTTGTGTACAGAAAAAAATATACTTGAGAAAATTTCGTTAAGAAGGATTTGGACTGATAGTCATTCTCGTCATGTTACAATAATGTGATTGGTAAAACAACATATAAGAACATATTATGTGGTTGGCTACGGTGGCCTCAAAGGAACAGGAACCAAGAATCTCCTTAACTAAAGCAACGCCGGTATCCACCCATCTAAATTTTACCCTGAGATTATGAAGAATCATCAATAGTCTTCAAAATTCAGAGGTTTCATCTAATCCCTCGCTGGTTGGCGCGAGCCGCGTCCGACGCAAATATTTACGGGCCGCATCTGAGGTCAATTTTCCTATATCCCGCTACCAAAATGCTCTAACAACCATCAAAACTCCACCAAAATTCCACCCTTAACACATAATTATAGGGTTTAATTCAGGATATAGCAGCGATAGTCATAAAATTGAGAAGGCTACAGCTAGAATTTTGAAAAATGTGATTTATCCGTTCGTATTAAGGTATCATCTGGAGTATGATCGTTGTAAATGTATACTTGAACAAAAAAAACGATCTGGCTACAACTTTTGATTGTATTTCCAACTCTACTTTATTGTAGTAGAGTTGATTTTCCTTTGGCTTCGTCAGTTTTAAGTGCAGTGCACTTTGCCCGTCCAGTGATGCACCTCGCATGGAGACCGATTTATGGTTATAATAAATATATGGGTATTTAAACTTCTATAGCTCTATGTATGTAGAGCTCAGTTTATGTCAGATTTGGTTTTAACTATATTTCTATACTAATATTGTAGAGATGAAGAATTGGACTGAATGCTCATCTCAAGGACTGAATTGAATTGAATTTATTTTTTTTGTCAAATAGACAATTTGTAGAATATAGAATAGAATTGATGGTTGTGGGTTCGATTCCAGCATAGAGGATCAAATTATTTTTATTTTTCTTCGAAAGCGGAGAACGATGTATCTTGATACTGGAAATTTTTTGGTTGTTTTGCTATAAAATGAAGAATACAGCGTAATGTTCCAATTACCCTGCAAATATGCGGCTATAAGCGCGACGGTTCCCAGGTTCCCTTTGCCTACCCTGCTTTGTGAGGGATACATTTACGTCTTAAAATCCACGCAACATGGGCGATGATTAGTCGAACACAAATATGAATCTACCCACGAATGAGAATCGAACCTACGACCATCACGTATGCTTAGAGACAATTCAACTGTGCTATGACGTACTTTTTACAAGAAATATTTACGTCCCAAGTATATACTTATCGGATGGCTATGAAATTTGAATTTAGTGATTTTATGACAAACTTTTATGTCCATCAAACCTTTAAACTTTTATGATGTGATAAAGCGTGAGCTTCATTAACTTTATTTGGATTTTTTTTTTAATATGGACGAAGGATACCTTAGTATATATTTGTATATATGTATATACTTAGGTATCCTTTGAATTTTATAATGGTGATCTGAATACAGAAGTCAATTTTGGCTCAGGAGTACCAGCGTGTAAGCAACTGTAAACGTAGCTGGTAGTAGGTTCAATTCCCATTATAGGCAGAAGTGACGCAATAGGACAGTGTTTGATTGTAAGTGCGATGCTTGTAACCGATGCCAGTGCCTCTAAAATTCGGTGAAAAGTGGGGAACGGAATGTTTTAACACTAGGTTACCTTGTTGTGTGCGAGATACAGCGTGAAGCTAAAATGAAAAAAAAAAATTGTAGGTAAGTTCCCCATTTGGGGTATGGATTTAATTTGGAATATTTTATTCGGCAGAAAGTGGGAAACAGAGTGTCATAACACTAAATTCCTCCGGCATACCCTGCACAGCTGGAAACAGCTACAGCTGGAAACTAAAAAAAGAGATAAGAATTTAACAACCGATTATCGATTAACGTACTCCAGTATTCATTATTAATATATTAATGACATTTTATAGAAATAATTGCAAAAGTCCATTAATTTCGATACATTGGATGAAAATAATAAAATTACATTTACGATACTTGTGTAAATTACATAGTTGCAAATGTTGGCTTTATGTTGTATAACGAATATAATGAGTTCTATAGAGGCATAGCGCAGTTGCATAAAGTCCGACTGTTTAGTGGACGGTTATTAGTTTAATTTCCTCTTGTAACAAAAGAAATACAGCGTTGAGTTACGCCACTCAACTCGTAATGTCTCAATAAATTAACGATAAGTAGAAAACCAAATAAAGACATTTAGCACAAGGTTTTCTCCGCCTGATCATCTTTAAGTGGAATACTGCGTAAGCGAAAAAAACACAATTTACTTCATCAAAAGACACTCTAATACACCATTTTTCCAAACCAATCATCATCTAAATACAGAAAGATAACTTTAAAACTCATATAGGTATCTAGATTTCCGTTTCATTAATTTGTGGTGGATTCAATCGGTCGGATGATAGCTGGTCGGGCATGCGGTAAAATGTATGGCGACTCGGGTTACATTGTATGTGATATCTGTACGTGGCTGTGAGGTGTATCATTTTAGTGCAGTGGTCTAGTTCGCCACTTTATGTACCCCGCACACAGCAGGGTAGGCGGGGGAAACCTAGTGTTATAACACTCCGTTCTCCAAAGCAAAGAAATGGAAACAGTAACGGTCTCTTAGCAAATATTATTATAATTGTTCTATGAGAAACATTTAAGATCTACGAATTTTAGGAAAACGGTAAAAAACTCAGCCACTTGTCATTTTTTGAAAACATCGCTTTGAATTAGTTTAAATTGAGTTTTTCGCCAGTTCTTACGAAATATAAAGCAATAATGATCTAATTTCTTTTGAAGTTCACGTTAGAACGTCCTTAGAAGCATTGCCAAATGTTATAAAAAGTAATGATTCAGATATAATATGTAACATACAATATATAACATGTCTCTGATTTTTTTAAGTGTTACGCCTTTTCCCGTATTTTCCTGGATCTTTCCATTCTGCGTATGAAATAGGTATTCTCAGTGTAAAATAATTAACTTAAAAAATAAACTACTCTAAATCATTATAAATATAAACAGTTTCAATATGATTAAGAATAACACTGTGAGCAAAGAGAACCTAGAATTAAGACACTTTGGTACCGAATAAAACGAAAAAAATAGTATAATCCGTGAATGGGATTCGAACCCACGACCGTTGCGTCTTACAGTTAGAATATCTTAATATTAGGTTGCCATCGCCTACTCTGCCACGTGAAATACATCGCGAGACTAAAAAATAAATAAAAAAAAAAACATATAATCATGACAACTGGGTTTCAGCATTACAGATAATTAATTATTTAATGTCAACAGTTTTTCTGTGAATTATTTTTCGCGGAACTGATTCTACAGTTCAGAATTCCGATAGTGTTGCAGGAAAACGTATAGAGGACAATAATATTATTTAGATTGAAATCTGGTGCAATAAGTGTAGGTAATAAACAATTAATATTGTTATTATTTTTTTAAATTCTTATTGAAATTTCATGTGGAGTTCGTGGTGGCGCAGCTGTTCAGCTTTCAGCTGTAAACACAACGGTCGTTGGTTCGATAGCGACTCGAGGAAATGAATTGGTATCATTTTCTCGCTCCGATAACAAGACCTGCAATCTCTTGAAAATGAAGAGGCCAGAGGGATACAGAGTGGCTTAATATTATGTAGGTTCTTTCGGCCTATCCTGGTGTCGCGGAATATATTGTGAAGAATTATTCTTCCGATTCTTTGGATTTTTTAGATTTTACAATTTAGTTAAAAAAAACTTACATTCCATTTTCCAATAATTTATGAATTTACGAGAGTAGGTAGAGAGAGAAGATACTCGGTTTTCTACTCAAATTCCAGACTCAAGCACATATTTATCTAAATAATCATACCCCCCCCCCCCAGTTTATATCAAACCCAAAACCACCGTGTTTACTACGCCACAACGCACACATCATTATTTATAATAAATATATCAAGTCCATTATTAAAAACACAACAATATAATTAAAATGGATCAATAAAAAATTGCGTATTATTTATTAGCATTAGTAATAAATAACAAAAACTATAATAATAATGATTCATGGCTGCAATACTAGGTGTAATCTTTTTACACAGTTAGTCGACGGCTGTTCGAAACACTTCGCGACCGGAAGTCCGTCATTGGGACAGATGCTTTACTTTCTGCTTGATAGCCAAAACGTTGGTAATGATGTGGATATGATTGGATTTTTTTTGGCTTGACGCCGTCTCTTGCTCGTAGTAGTGTGGCCTCCCACACTATTCCCTAGGGAACCTAGTGTTGAGGCACTCTGTTCGCATTAAAATGCTTCCGTTTCCCATTTTTCGCTGAATTCTGAAGGTATTGATTGAAAGAAGAATATACGGGTTCTTAACTATCTGCTCGAGTTCATGATATTGCATTTTGAGAGTCATAATATTTACAAGTTTATGCATGAATATTATCATTATCATATTATCAGTCTACGCCTACTGTTGAACCTACCCTTCCAAATATCTCCACGCCTGTCGGTCCCGCTCTGCAGCCAGAGCATCCAACGATCTTGATCAGATCGTCAGTATACATGGTGGATAGCCTGCCCATTTACCGCTTTGCTTCGACACCAGAGCGAAGAAATTAAAATATAAAATATTGTATTCCCTAAAGTGGGAATCAAACCCACACCCTGTCACGTATACTGTCACGTTTGTGCCCCGATGCGACTAGCCGCAAGTTTTCTGTTCTTGTAAAACTCAATTATTACTGATATGAAAAGCGGCGTTGAGTTCCACCACAATGTCGAATTTGAGTGGAATGTAAAAAAACAGACTTCTCTTCTCTTCTCTTAACATTATGTTTTCTCATCCTACCTTCTATATTATGAAATCATAATTTTCTTCACAATCAGCCAACAATGAGGAAGTTAGTTACATCGAACACGTGTTTATATAGATACAGTAATGTTGCCAAGATTGTATGTTTAGGGAAGCTAAAGTCGTTTTCTGAATTAAAATGTATTATTTCTATATATATTTAAGTGGGAATTCGTGTTTGTTTATTTCTTTATTTTGTTTTTAAAGGTTCCTTGTTCCTGGGGAGTTTTTATTTAGAAATTGGGAAATTATATTTTTTATAACATTGTTTGAAGGTGTTAATTCAAAGTCAACGGTAAGCGTTGCTTCATTACCAAAGAGAGATTTGAATTGGAAATCGAACCCACAGCCCGTTGCATTTACAATTCCACTGGGTTCAATTATTAGCAATAACCTATATAAATAAAGTTTACACCAAAATATAGTACTCTGAAAGCACTTTACTTTGATTTAGGTATATTTACACTGGACGCCTGAACCAACTCCTGCGTAATGTATAATAACATAAGTATTGATATTTGCGTTCCAATTATACGTTAGATTATTATTTTATTTATATCTGTTTATTTTCTGGATAGATAAATTATCCAAATTTTTATCTAAATCAAATAAAATTGATTTCGGAATACTATTTTTTTTTAAGAAAATCTTATTTATGCCTATAATTCAGCCTTCGTAGTGGTTCTTCGATTGTTTTGGTTTCGATTCCTTGCTTTCCGCCACTCAACATAAAATGCCTCGAAAATTCGACGAAAAGCAGAGAACGGAAGAATCTTAATGGGAACGGAGAGTCTGAGTTCTAGGTTTCGAGGTTCATCCCACACATGCAGGGTGAAGCTTACAAGGCAGAGAGTGGAAATAAAAAAACTTAAAATAAATTTACGAGAGTGATTGAATCCACTGAAGATAACTCAGTTTGATTTCAATTATAATAAAAATATATTGAGGCCACCGTGTCACTATGAGTCAGCATATGATTGTGAAAGCGATAGGTGTGAGTTCGATTACCATTTTTATTTCTCCGCTCTACTTGACAATATGCGGCGTTCAGTTGCACCAAAAATCTAATAATATCCCGGAAAACACAAACGGCGTATCTTTATACTAAGTTTTCCTTATTTAAGCTGCGGGAAAACGCGTGAAGCTGATATAAAAAAATAAATATCATCACAATTTCGTTGCATTGTCAGTTACACACTATAGGATGAAAATCTATTCGATTCGCGTAGTGTTTATTTTTATTTACGCACTAACTATCCTTGACCGAAAGATGGGGGTACTGCCCTGATGCTACGAAATTAAACCTAAGATCATACAAACGTACTTTGTTTTTAATTCATAGATTGAAGGATGGTCACGTAAAAAGCATGAGGACCCCCCGGAGGACCTGTTAAACGAGGTTGATGACAGTAGACGAGGTGAAAGAGGTATACAGGGACTAATGTTTGGCGCTACATACTTTAGCTTCCCCGATATTTTCGAAAACAGTTCGTAAAAAAAAAGAACGTTCAACCGAATAAACTTTTCAGCTTTATTATAATAGTATACAAGTATAAATTAATATAAAGACTATGTCTGTAGAATTTGAAACCCACCACTTTAAGTAAAAACACACCTTTATTCGTTTATCGTTGAGGTATTGTGATGCAATTAAGGAGTGTCAATTAATTTTTCTACTGTATGTTTTTTTTTAGCTTCACAATATACCACGAACATAGCAGGGTAGACAGAGGGAACCTGGGAACCTAGTGATACTCATCTTAGTGAGTTTCGATTCAGACACTACCGTTTTCCACTTTCCGCTGAATTCTGGAAGCTTTACAAATTGAATTACCAGAGAGAGGAATAAATATTTGTATAAATTTCTTCGAGTAGAAATCGAACCACAATCTAACGCGTTAGCAGACGCTTTCATGTACCTCTGCACCACGACTGGACACGACTAAATCTCTATTTTCTTTACATATAATATGAGTTTAAAGAACATAGAATACCGAAAACGCTCCCAAAATCCAACTTTCCATAAACCTCCATTTTAGAACCTACTACCGTCGTATTCTCATCAATGATAATAACAACTCAACATAAATAATTACAATAACATTTAATACGAGTACAAATTCATTTGTGTACCAACATCATGCGTAGGCGCCGATAGTTCGGTCACTGACCTCGACCTGGATATGTAAAACGCGACCATTAATCCTTGCTATATACATATATAAGGCAAGTAGTATAGTGAGAAGCGAACCTACCACTGAATTGGGTCGTGGACTCGATTCCCGCTCGGGGAAGTAAGTTATTTTCTTTTCCTCTTTTAGGAAAAAAAATAATTTATTAATATTTATTGAACTGCCGCGGTACAGCGACTGGCCGTAAACGCGTTAGTTTTGAGTTTGCTTCTCGATTGATGAAATTACTATATTACTACATTAATTGAGTTATACCACCTAGTACCCAATTAGTAATGTCTCGAATTCTGGTGGAAAGTGGAGAACGGAGTGTTTTGATATTAAGTTATCTAGCTCAGTATCGAGCATATTATAATATATGCTATTATGTAGATGCTATTTATATACGAGATATTGCGTGAATATAAAAAAAAATGAAACGTATGTATGTTTTTTTGCTCATAACGTGGTAACTTATACGTTAAGGAATATTAATAACCCTGCATGTCTGTCTGTTCGTTGCTGTCTAAAAGGTTTTTATTTTTTCTTTGAAGGATTTAAATAAATTATTTCTTAGTTGAATAGTGACTTGAGAAATTATGTAGGTAACGTCGTCATACTTTTGTAGGTTCGATTTCCACTTGTGATATTTTTACTTCTAAAAATTATGAAATTGTGTAATTTTTATGCGCTTTTATATTGTTATATTATTTTATATCGAAACCATAAATGCTTTAGAGCGCACTTATATTTTTATGTAAAAATTTACAAGCCCTATAACTGAAAGGTTTTTCGGAATTCAACGCTATGCTTTGTCTGCCAGAGTGAGGAAATTAAAATAAATACAATCATTCCTCTTAATGGTGATCGAATCCACGACCGTTGAGTTATAGTTTAAATGTTGCTCCACTGCACCACATTTTTTTATATAAGGAAATATTCATAAAATAAATATTTATTTATAAAATGTAAAATAAATCACAGCTATTGTTATTCCCAATAAGGTATAATAGAATGAATATTTTTAATATTTTTTAATAAATAAAACAGTCTTACAACATAATGTGTTTATATAGAAAAATATATAATAATTGCATATATATTATATTATATAATAACTTTATTCAACTCTATAAAAAAACTTTATATATTCTATTTCTATTATGAAGCCTGATTATAAGCGAGAGGATTGTGGGTACGATTTCCGCTCAGGGGAATAAATTATTTCATTTTCTCGTTCCGGCAACTCGCAATGTCTCGAAAACAGGGAACGGAGTGTCTTAACACTACATTTCTCTTTGCCTACTCCGCTATACGGAACAATGTTTGAAGATGCTATGCTATATGTTTTTTTTTCCTTAAATCGAACCTGCACTAACAAACAAAACCACCACGAACACTGTACCATTGGGCGTTATCTAGTCATTTAGTGGAGATATAATAAAAATAATAACATTCGTGAATTGAGTCATATTAGTATGCAGTATGGAGTTAAAACGTAGGGTCATTACTTGATTGTTCTTGCGCAAGATGGTACTGGCGAGCACGAAACTTACTAATAAATTACTGTTAACTTTTAGCTTTTAATATTGATATAGGAGTGAATAGTTTGTTTGACTGTGTAAACTAATCTCAGGAAGTACTGTTTTAAATATATTACTTTAATACGTTTAATTAAAATTTACTTCCACATTTCAGGACTTCGCACGTTAAAATGAAAATATATTTTAATTTGTATATATTATAAAAGAATAGAACAGACATATTGCTCAGGAAAAATAACGAAAAAGATTAGATTTACTTATAATTTTTGTTTGTCCATCTGTTAGTTTGTGCGTCACTCACTATTGTACAGAAATTAATAGATTTTGGTGCTTTCTTACAGGTAAAATATTCAGCAATTATAGTGAAATGTAAATATACTCTTTCCAACAACAGAGACTTTTGTTAACAGAGACTGTGCCACCCCATTACGATAACCTCTACTAATATTATATTTATTGAATATAAAAAATCAAACCCCAAACCACCGTCCCACGCGCCAGTACCAACCTAGAGCATATTTAAATTAAACATAATGGCAGTCATCACGTATTATATACGAAGAATGATTTGTGAATTAGTACCGTAATGGCTGATACGGTAGCTGGCGAAACTTTTTTAATGTAATATAACCTAAGGTAATTGTAGTATACTATTATATATGTAGGTTTGTATGTTGAAACCATCGTGGCATAGTAGGGAGGGATTTCATTGTAAACGATGATTGTAGATTCGATTGCTACTTTTAGCAATGATTATACGAAACTATTGATGAGTATATATTTTTTTTCACACCCTTGTGCCCCTGTACCTGTAGTTTTTAGTTTAGTTCATATTCAAAATAAACAGAAAGAGTAGATAGATTATAATAGTTTTTTAAGGATTTGTTTTATGAAGAGAGACTTTAAGCTTTTATAAAAAAAAATATATCGCTTTGTAATTAATTTACGTACTTTAAAATAGTAAACAAATATATATATTTTAATAATTATTTCAATTTAAATACAATATACCTACATACATATTATACTAGCTACCCAAACGCGGCTTCGTCCGCTTAAATCGATTGTTATTTTACAGCCAAATTACGCCAAATACTTATAGAAATTGTAGCCTACGGATCTTTAATATATTTGATCTATATAACTAAGTTTCATCTAAGTTTCATCTAAATCCGTTCAGTAGTTTTTGTGTGAACGAGAAACAAACATTAATGCTGACCATCTTATATGAAATTCACAATAATAATTTGACATTTACCTCTACTGCGAATGTATCCAATTTGGGTTCCGAAGGTAAGACGAGAATATATTTGAATCATTATTCATTTATTGAAGATTATAATTAATTTTAATGTTTTTATATGACACATTACATATTATATATAATGAAGAATGATTTTTGTATTAAAATTAAGAGATTTAACGCGTTTCCCACATGTGAGTATATTATGTATTTTAATTATATGCAGTGGGAACTAAACGACGTAGCATATGGATATAAAAACATCTAATAAAAATAAGCTGTCGTGGTATATTGAGATAGCATTTCATTGTTAAATATTGGTTGTTCTTGTAGGTTTTTCCCGGCAGAATAGTTTCAGAGAACCTGGAACCATTACACATCTGTTCTTCACTTTCCACCGAATTCAACGCCGGGCTTAGCCTCCATGATTATGGTTATTTATGTAGAAACGATTATATTTATTTATTTTTATTCCCTCACTCTCGTAGGCAAAGCGTGGCGTTAAGTTCCGTCATCAAGAAAAAGTAAGTAGTATAGTAATATAAGTTATTTAAAAATTGAATCCAAAACCACTGCAGTTGAGTCGTAAGAAACATATCCAATTATAAGCATAATTATATTTTTGCGTTCATTTAAACACGGTTTCAAGCCAATTTAATGCCAAGGTTCTTAAATGAGAAATATACTATTCTCATCTCACGAGAAATATAAAATGTATGTATAATATTTATATTATAATATATTATAGAAAATTCTACAATTACTGAGTGACCGACTGACAAAGACACGTAGGAAGGTTACGGTTGAAAAGGAACCTTAAAAGAAGATATCCGCAATTCCAACACGAACGGGAAAAAACGGGATTCCTCATTTTACATCTTAAAATCCAAAACAAAGTTGAGGACCACAACTAGTGTGTCTTGTATAATCATGTATAAATATAATTACACTGTAAAACGGTCAATGTTACACAAAGTAGAGCATTCGTGTTTATTTGTTTACTGAAAAAAAAAACGTATGAAATAGTGTTTACTTTATTAGTGTTAGTGATTGTTATATTTTTTTTACCTTCAGGCTTCACGCATTTCCGGTTATAATAGGGTAGGCCTTGGTAATAAAAAATCCTTATCCGGAAATCCGGAACCCAAGCCGCGATTTTTATAATCTGGATCTGGAAGCAGCCCCTGAGAGGGGAAATGAAAATAATATGAAATATCAGTATTGATCTATTCTTAACTATAATATATTTAAAAATATCTGCTCGAATCGAATTAGATCTGATTCTTCTGATTTGATCTCCATTTATAACATTCTAGAGAACCAGTTGACGCGTACAATACGCGTTGCCATAGCGACGTGCAAGTCACTATAAAAAAGTGTAACATATTATAAAACGTAGGTGGTATTTATTTTAGTGATTTAATGTATTTTTTATAAAATTAATTAAATCAGGCTCACATTGTATTCTGCACACACAGAGTAGTAGGCAGAGGGAACTCAGTGTTAAGACACTCCGTCCCCCATTTTCTGCCGATTCAGAAGCACTGCCTGTTAACTGGTGGAACTCACGCCACGACTGGCCTCACAATACTTGTTATATATTAAATTATTAATTATTACATTGCAAAACGACCCGAAATAGGGGTAAAAGTATTTATTTGCTAAAGAAACAATATTATTTTGGTCCGGCATCGTCAGTCCGTGCAATTTGTAGTCGATATGGGTTCGTGTGTCATAGAATATGTAACGGAGAGATGCTTTATTTAATTTTTTTCTATGACTGTATTTCAATTTTAAACTAGTATAAGTCGTGGGAGACCTGCAAAATATGTATGTTTTTCTATTGTCAGTGTATAGTATCAAATAAAAATATATATCCCAAAAGGTACCCTCTTTAAGCGAGGCATAGGCGAGGCGAGAGATTTTGGTTGTTCTTCGAGAACACAATAAGGTCACCTAAAAATTACAATGCGCGCGCTGGCGAAGCAGGTGAAGAATTGTACGACTGTAAGCGTGATGGATGGATTGTGGATTCGATTCCCACTCGGAGGAAATAAAAAATCGTGGAGTTCCACCACCTATCCCGCAATATCTCAAAAATTGGACAAAGTTTCGGGGGCTGAAATTTAGTAGGGAAACGGTATGTTGTAACATTAGGTTCCATACTTCCCCTGTATACTCTCCTGTATACGGGATACAGCGATAACCAATAAAAAACCCACAAAAACATAAATTTCTATATAAACAAACAAATAATCTATGCGCATCTGTCATTCAGTCTAGTCACGTAGGCCCACCGACCGACCACCGTAAGCTTGGTTAGAGCGAGGCATAAAAACTTACGGCAGCGAGCTTTGAAATTCAAATATGAATATCGATACCGTATGTTGGGAATATTTGTTTATTGATACATATAGATATATATACATGTTGTATCTATCTTTTCAGCTCACTCCAGTATTGGAGAGTAGGGTAGTAGTGTTAAAATACTCTGTTCTATTAATCTTTGCAAGAATTGCGGATATTGGATTGTGAATAATGTGTGCGGAGGAGCGCAGTGTGCTGTTCGATCACCACTGGAGGGAAGGAAATCGATATAAAGCACAGCGTTGAGCTCCGCCAATTAACAGGAAAGTGCTTTCATCTTCATCACTAGATTTCCTAATAGTCTCTGCTATGTTTGGGATGTAATCGTTGAATTTAGAAGCTATTACTATGACACAAGCGCCATCTTTCCACTACTGAACTGCAAGGATGTCACGTTGGTATATACGAGTATACCTAAAAGAAAAACTTTATAAAAATACGTATATTTTCATGAAGCGTAGAGAAGCATTTGAATATTTTAAAAATTTTAAAGTGAAATGAAAGTTTTCGACGTCATATAAAGTTTGCTGTTGGTGGAAAACAAAATCAAGACTTGTATTATACGAGTGTCTTTGAAGGAATCTTAAGAAAAAAAAATGGTAAAATTTTTCTGTTTATTTATATATGAGAATTTCGTAATTTATATTCATAATGTTGTATACAGATATTGTGGCATCGTGTCACAATATCTCAGCTCAGCAACTGTAATCGTGACGGTAATGGGTTCGATTCCCTCTCGGACAAATGATTTATTTTCAATCCCTGATAACCAGGCTAGGCCAGTCGTGGCCCAGGTGTGTGACTGGGTGTGGGTTCGACCCCCAGTCGAGTAAATGAAAAAAATATTTACATTGATATTTCATCGCTTTAATTTTGAGTCAAAGCGCGGCGTTAAGCTCTGCCAATCATCACGCAATGGTTCGAAAATTGGTCGGAAAACGCGGAACAGGGTATCAAAACACTAGGCTCACTCTCCCTCTTCTGGTCTATGCGAGATAGAGCGTGAAACGAACGAAGAACATATACCTAAACAGGATTCTAACTCACAACCTTCGCATACCGCCAAATAACTATTGAACACTTTTAACACAAGTTTTTTGTTTTAAATATGTATGTTAATATCTCCATGTATTATTTATAAAGCGACAGCTCGTGTTCGTTTTGATAACCATTCAACGTGTACGTGATTTATTTATATTGACGTTTTATTGTACCTGCCTTTCAAATGATATTGAATAAATGCTAGATAAAACGGTAGTGACTAATCTCTATGTTCTCTTACTAGTGCTAAGGGTATTCGAGAAGATCTGAGGCATAAACTATATTGAATCGGTCTGTGGAGGTGATTTGATTGACTTTCAAAAAATTACAACAACGACGTAGTGTCTCAACGCTAGGTAAGGGAACCTACTGTATTATACTGGAAAACGCATAAAATTGCAAATATTTAATTTTGTGACTAGATTCTACTATACTCATATTATTCTAATTAATAAAATGCAGGATAGGCCCAGATATAAGCGGGATACAGCGTGAAGCTTAAGAAAAAAAAAGAAAATATCTCAATTTCATCAAGCCAGATAAAAAAGGTCGCTTAAGAAGAAACACATATCACAGGCAGGTACTTCTGTAGATAGCGTCATAAATCTTAGTTAACTTGCAAAAAGCGGGAGTAGCTTATTTAGGGAGCTGAATGTATCATTACGTTTAATTGAGATTAAATGTTGATATAGATGCTAATCTTGAGACCTTCGTGGCGCATCGGTACAGCGTTTGATTATAAGCGTAACGGTTGTTTGTTCGATTTCCACCTGAAGGAGGATCAATTATTTTATATGCAATTATTGGTGTTAATACGTTTAGAATATATGGCAAAAACGGTGCATAACTGCGCATTCATACAGAAACTTGATTTTTTCTGCGATTTAAGGAACCGTAAATTAAATATTTTATATTAATATTCGTTCAATACTTCCACGCGATCTAGAGATAAAAATGTATGGTCTTCGACAGACGGATGGCTAATATGGTTCCCTTTTTTCTTCCCTTCCTTTCCCACATAGCAGGAAGAACCTACCACAGCGGGGAAATGGAAATAAGTTAATATATAATCATTCCCCTCTTCCCGAGGAATCGAACCCATAACCATTATATTTATATCCAGATGCTGTTCCACGACTGACTGTTATCTAGATCCGAGCCCAAAATAGCTTGCAGAAACATAATAAAGATATCCCTACTATAATTTTCAACTACTCAAATAGGCAAAAGTGAATATTTAATTCGAAAGCAGACGGCGGCGTACGCCTCTCTCATTAACTGAAAAGCGGCATTTTAAATGCATACGAATATAGGCG
Source organism: Heliconius nattereri (assembly GCA_013403645.1). Lineage (NCBI taxonomy): Eukaryota > Metazoa > Arthropoda > Insecta > Lepidoptera > Nymphalidae > Heliconius > Heliconius nattereri. Next base: position 6,616,909 of record JAAIXI010000219.1, on the reverse strand, counting down.
GGTTGTATCACCACTATCGATCCCAGTTTGTAGTATATTATTTATACAATAAATAATGATAATAATATCTTGTTGTACCGATTTTCATGAAACTTGGCAAAGATGTAATCTAGTTTCTGAGATAAGAAAACATATTCAGTAGTGTTTTTCCTCCTGCACGTAAAAGTATCTAAAAAAAGAACTTGGGAACATAGTGTTAAGACACTCCATTCTCCATTCTCGTTAAGTCACTTTCGTTCCTCACTTTTCGCTGAATTCAGGAGACCTGATTGCCTGTTGATTGGTGGAACTGAACGCAGCGCTTTGCCTAGTTATTATATAAATATTTTTTCATCTAAGAATTATTATAATTTATCACTCTTCCTTATTATTATATAACAAAGTTCAAATTGATAGTATCTACACTAATTCATCATTCATATAGAAACTAAAACTGAAACTAAATAAAACGAATACAACAAGTATTCGAAACAAAATTTAAACGGACATATTACCGAACCCGTCATTATACAAGTATATATATATATATGTCTCTAATACAAGGCCATACTAGAACTTACTTAAAAATTGAAACCTAAATACGTTCTCGAATATCCTATAAATAATATGCACTGCATGTGCCTGCGGCCAGGGAAAATGCACAGTTGTGCTCTACCTTTGCAATTAGCCATTGAAATACCTTTTATATTCGAAATTCAACTCTATGACCGTCGGGGTTCAGTTTCTGATTGAAGACGCATTGGTTCTGAGTTCGATTCACACTCCACTTCCGTGCTTAAATTATTATTTAGTAAATAAAGTTAATAAAAAATAGTGGCGTTAAGTTCCGCCATTCCACATACTATGTTTCGAAAGTCGGTCAGTAAATAGAAAAAGGAGTGAATTTCTTGCAGTCTTCGCAGCATTTTGTGGGGTAGAGTGTTAAGCTTTACCAATACGTATTATAGGTATAAACTTATATAACGACAATTGAATTCCATATATATATTTCATCCCTTAAAAATAACATTTATTTATTGTTAATTTTCACACAAAAAAAGATGTTACGTTATGCCTTTCATTTTTGATTCCTGAAAATCCAGTCTGAGTAAATAAATACCTGCTAATATAACAATGGCGAAGAAATAATATTTTCGATTTTCTCTTTTATTATACATTTTAGAACTGAAACAGTTTGTTTGGTTAAACGGCTAAACTCAGAAATTCTATTTTGAATTTACTTTTTTAGTTTCACGCAGTACCCTACATAAAGAAAGGTAGGCATAGGGAACCTGGAAATCTAGTATTAAGACCTTCCCCTTTCCCATTTTCCTCTATCTTTCCCATTTTCTGCCGAATTCTAAAGGCATTGCCTATTAAGTGGTGGAACTCAGGAAACATACCATGTTGAGAATATATACATGTGTGTGTTTACAGTAGTATGCCTACTCCTCTAAGGCGCGACATCCTCTAAATACTTTTTCAAAGTCAAAGTCAAAATATCTTTATCCCATAAAAATGCTTAACATTTACTTGGACATGTCATAAAAGTAGAAAAAAATGCAAAACAAAATAACCAAAAAAAAAAGTACAATTTTGACTTGAAAAAAGCCCGTTCAAATGGTTGAGCTCATGAGAAGATACAGGCAAAGAAACTCATGGCCACTCTTTTTAAATGCCAACATTTGTTACAAATTACAATTAACAATTTTAACTTAGAAATAGAGCAA